>BSYO01000015.1:9393445-9993445 GCA_033239525.1 Nepenthes gracilis
TTGGTATATTTGAGCAATTCCATACTCTTGTTGAGCGTCAGAAGGGGAAGAAATTAAAGGCCGTCCGAAGTGACAACGGCGGTGAATACTTGGGACCCTTTGATGCCTACTGCCGATCACATGGTATTAGGCATCAGAAGACCCCACCGAAGACACCTCAGTTGAATAGAGTGGCAGAATGGATAAATCGTACACTTCTGGAGAGAGTATGCTGCATGTACTCCGAAGCCAAAATTTAGGCATCTTTCTGGGCAAAAGCACCCAGGACGGCGGCCTACATTATAAACAGGTCGCCTAGTAAGCCTTTGATGGGTGAGGTGCTAGAGAAGATATGGATGGGCAAAGAACCGTCCTATAATCATTTGCGGGTATTCGGATGTAAAGCATTCGTACAAGTTCCAAGAGACGAAAGAACGAAACTAGAGCCAAAGACGATGCAGTGCGTCTTTCTGAGCTATGGAGAGGATGAGTTGGGCTACAGATTTTATGATCCTACTGCCAGAAAACTTGTCCGGTCAAGAGATGTAACCTTTGCTGAGAATGAGACGATTGAAGACATTGATAGGAAGGAAAATTGTAATGATGAGCAGACAGACAAAGTAAGTATTGAAGATGTCCGTCCTGTATCATTGGAAGGCGATAAGTATGGTCCTGAGGCAGTTGAGGATACTAGAGAGGAAGTCATGGTGCCTGATGATGACCAGGATGAAGCCATCCCTCAACCGGTCGAAGAAGTTACTGTCAGATGATCCTCTTAGAACAGACGACCGTCCGTTCGTCTTGTCCCCCATGAATATGTCATGTTTACTGATGCCGGAGAGCCTGAAGACTATGAAGAGATTATGAATGGTGAAAGCAAGGAGAAATGGCTGGAGGCCATGAAGGATGAGATGAGTTCTCTTCATCAGAACCATACTTTTGTCCTTGTTAAACTTCCTAAGAGAAAAAAGGCCCTGAAGAATAAATGGGTCTTCCGGTTGAAAACGGACGAGAACACCAATGAGCTAAGATATAAGGCACAACTAGTGGTGAAAGGTTTGGGACAACGGAAGGGAATTGATTTTGATGAGATATTTGCTTCGGTAGTGAAGATGTCTTCCATACGGGTGGTATTGGGTCTGGCTGCCGCTTAGAACCTTGAGGTGGAGCAGATGGATGTCCGGACTATATTTCTTCATGGAGAGCTTGAGGAGGAGATTTATATGGAACAGCCAAAAGGGTTTGAGGCTAAAGGAAAGGAACAACTTGTCTGCCATTTGAGGAAAAGTTTGTATGGCTTGAAGCAAGCTCCTCGGCAGCGGTACAAAAAGTTCGAGTCTATTATGGTCGGCCAAGGGTACTGGCGGACTACTCGTGACCACAGTGTATTTGCGCAGAGATTTTCTAATGATGATTTTGTCATTTTTCTCCTATATGGGGACGACATGTTGATAGTTGGACGAAATGGTGCTTGGATAAAGGAGTTGAAAGATGAACTTGGGCGATCATTTGCTATGAAGGACCTTGAATCGGCGAAGAAAATTCTGGGAGTCAGAATTATACGCGATCGGAATGCTAGAAAATTGTGGCTGTCTCAAAAAAGTTGTGACGGATCAGATTATTTTTCTATAAATAACCTCTGTCAATGGTAACATAAACTAAAACCCATAATTAACCTATGGATTCTACAGAAATTTTGGTAGAGTTTCCTCTACAATTGGACGAAAGCCAAAAATACAACCTACTCAAATAAATCCTGTACAAGCACACATCTAACCAAAATAATCAATACAAAGCCTATAACACAATACACAGGATCACATAATCACCATATTATCCATGACTCCAATCACAGTATCCCCAACTACGGAACTGGACCTAGAGAGATGCCGTCTAGGAAGAAACAAAATCCAGAAATAGCAACACAAACGCGGAAGCATAACTAGATCATCAAAAACCTGTGGAAGCATAACAAAATCATAATATAACAATAAGCCACATCCATCCATGAGTGGCTGTTTACATTCTAATATGATAAGCATAACCCAATCTTCAAGCTTCGATGTCCAGCAACTCCCTTCAATGCAAGTCTCTCTCCTTACGCTAACTAATCTGATGCCGGCTAAGTGTTCTCATCTGGAAGAAAAAACAGCAAGAGTGAGCATACAGCTCAACAAATATAATCATACTCAATACTTGTAGGCAAATAATAGAACAACTGGGAATGGGGGATATAAGTAATCTCAATAATCATAAACCAGGAAAGGGAACAGGAAACATCTGGAATCATTGGATTCTCACGGTTACATCGATTAGGCATTATTTATTTTCATCATTATATCATCTTTGTGGACCCAGGCTAGTAGGCCGTACTAATCAACGATACGAGAGAACGAGGAAAGAAATGTGTTCGCTACACATTCTAAAGCCACAGCTACATTTTAGGTCTGCAGCACTCGACCATCGGTTGCATCTCCACTATGCAACTCTCAACGAACGACTACATCTCCACTATGTAGCGTTCAACCAACGGCTACATTTTAGGCCCGCAACACTCGGCCACCTTAACACGCCCCATATCCCCCGAGGACCAGGGCAATCCTCGTTCTTCCATAGTAGTTTCCTAAAGTGTACTACGAACATCACCTGCTTCCATAAGCGGCCAAAATACGTGGCCATGTATTCCTCGGATTCACACCGCGATGGATATGGTAAGCTAAAGAACATTATCCCTATGAATTATGGTCCTAGTTTCAAGGTTAGTTTTCACACTTGGAGAGGGAAATCCACATTTGCCATACACATTCACAACTCGGAAATCCCATTCCCATCACATACATTTCCATTCGGGAGATCATTCCATCACAATGCACAATATGGATTCCCTTCCATTTACTTGCTCTGTTCACAACTTTCTGTGGGACTCAATCCCGTCATTACAATTCAATTCATGTTCACAAGAGAATTCCGAATTTCATACCTTCGATAATCACGTATCATTTTAGAAGCCTCCTGGACTCGTTTCCTTACTTCCGGCACATGAATACACATTTTTGGGGCTTACATTTACGTTCAAACAATTAGACATCACTTCCATAACAATTAAACAAGGGCATAACATGTATATTTCTCATTTCATTTCAGGTTAACAGTGGCAAGTTTCTTTTTGAACATCTGGACGCCGTGAACTGTTCGATACTTGTGAGATCGGACGTTCGATGGATGCGTACGCACAATTGGGACACGATGTTTCATATTTTGAGCTCGATTTAACATAATACGATGATGGAAGCATACAATTTCCCCCTTGGGTCTCGGGTGAACAGTGTCAGCCCCCGTTAAGAGGTCTCGAACACCGCGAACGGGTCGAGACATGCAAAATCAAACCCGCGGCCGACATATGTACATCATTGGGACGTGGGGATTCACATTTTGGGGTCAATTTCATGATACACAGAAGGGAAACAAAAAATCCCCAATTTCATGGGTGAGGGTTTCGGTGAAACCAAACCAAGTGGATCGGACACGATTCGGACAAATAACTATATATTCCTTGGTCATTAATCTTGGGTTTTATGATTCTAACATTTATAGTGGGTATCAACACAAGAATACCCAATAAAATCAAGCAAAACATTGAAAGGGAACGAGAAGTGAGTATGAGAACATTTACCTCGACACGTACTTTCACCTTTATAACTAGCTCTCGGACGGATTTGGACTACACGGCCTCCATCTTCTCCCTTCTCTCACTAGAATCGGTGCTCTCTCTCTCTCTAGAAGCTTCTGGGCTCGAGGAAAAATGAGAAAAAAGAAGCACGACGCGGCGTTAAAACAAACTGGCTCTCGAACGCGCGGCGAGCTCAAACATTCCGCCATGGTCTGCTTGAGCGCGCGACGAGCACGCGGCGAGCGCGGGTAAATCTGATTTTGGGCTCGATAGGTGCGCTCGAGCCCACAGAGGGCGTGGGTCTGGCCCGCGGCAAGCCTGCAGCAAGCCTACGTCGCGTTTTTGCCGTTCAGGATCCGTTTTGACCATTCTAACACAATCTTTCACATTCTTGGACCTTATTTTTTTATTATATGACCTTGATAAGTCATGATTATCATAATTTAAAATACAAAATCTTATTTACAAAGTAACATTTCCCGGTTTACAGTTTTCGTTCCCGATTTACCGATTCCGGCTCTTTGAGCTTTTTAATCCGATTCTCCCACACCTTTTGACCACAATACACCTATGTTAACTTAATTATCTTCTAATTATCTTAGTCTTAACCCAGAACATCACAAAAGTTACATTGAGAAAGTGCTCCAACGATTCAATATGAACAAGTCGAAGCCCGTGAACACACCATTGCCGAACCATTACAAGTTGAGCACTTGTCAATATCCATCCACGGATGATGAGAAGAGATACATAAAAGGCGTGCCCTATTCCTCTGCTGTGGGAAGCCTGATATATGCCTTAGTGTGTACTAGACCTGACATAGCTCATGTCGTTGAGACAGTCAGTTGGTTTCTGTCCAATCCGGGGAAGGAGCATTGGTCCATAGTTAAGTGGATTATGAGATACATTCGAGGGACTTCCAAGAGGTGTTTATGCCTTCAAAGTGGCAAGCTTCAGTTAGTGGGCTATTCGGATGCTAACATAGCTAGCGACTTAGACTCCCGAAAATCTACTTCAGGTTACTTGGTGAAATTTGCAGGATGAGCAGTCTCCTAGAAATCCAAGTTACAGAAGTGTGTGGCCCTATCGACCACCGAAGCTGAGTATATTGCAGTTACAGAGACGTGCAAGGAGATGTTATGGATGAAGAAATTTGTTCAAGAATTGGGTCTTCACCATGAGAAGTACAGTGTATTCTGTGACAGTCAGAGTGTAATACATCTCTGTAAGAACTCTTCGTTCCACTCGAGATCCAAACATATTGATATTCGGTACCATTGGGTGAGAAATGTGCTTGAAGCTGGTCTATTATCACTGGAGAAGATCAGTACTGAAGACAACGGAGCAGACATGATGACTAAGATTCTACCAAGAGGGAAGAATGAAGCATGCTGCAAGATAGCCGGGCTAATAGATCCAACTTCCTCGCGGTCGTGAGGAGAAGTTTATTGGGGATCACTCCCGTGAAGAAGTTCTTGTGATCGAAGAACTTGGGCGGAGCACGAATGTGCTGTTTCATTCAGGAAAGCAACTCCGGTCAACTATGTTGACCGGATAAACGATCAATGGAGTTGACCGGATTGACAATCAACATTACCGACAAACAAAGTTGACTGGTATGGAGGTTAAGTAGACCGGATTCACTGAAAGATTCCAGAATGGCAAATTTCAGACGGTCAACAAGGGTGTTGACCGGTTTCGTGGAGAACGCGGACGGCCAACAGTTAGCCGCCCGCTAGGAAATCCAGTACAACGCCAACTCAGCAGATTTTCTAAAGATACGTGATCTCAGACGGTTATGCAAGAGCCGTTTTTGACAGGGAATATTCATATTGTTGGAAAGGACTGATCCTGTCCTTTTTTGGATGGAAGATTGCCCTAGATCTCTCTGTGTGCGGTTTTTGATATTAAAAGCAAGTATTGTGACTTGCTGTAGAGGTGTGTGCGAGATATTCTTTCGAGAGAGGCTCAGTGCTAGAGAGAGCAAGAGAAAAAACGGTGAAGGGATGAGAAACTGTAAGCAACCTTGCGTGTGTTGCTGTTGCTCTATTCTTCAATTTTTTCTTTAATCTCTACTGTGTAACAGAAAAATTCGTTCCTAAATCTCTCATATAGTGAAATACGTTCAGTGGATAGATTGTCCCGTGGTTTTTTCTTTAATTAATAAAGGTTTTTCACGTAAAAAATTCTTATGTTCATTGTTCTTCTTCATTCATATTCCTTACTGTGTTATTCGAGTGGAAAAGTCAGACGCCCTCTTTCCCAATAATCTGTTCTCTTTATTTCTTGATTTGTAACGATGCTAAGTTTTAATTGAAGGGATACAAGCACTATCATTGGTTTATTGCAAGAGGTGGAATATTTGGGATTCCGAGAAGAATGGATGGTGAAGGGCGTCGGCCAGATTTTGATACTAATGTACTGCTCGTTGAGGCTCTTGCTGCCGCTTTTTTTGTCATTCTTCACTGCCTGTCGGCTAGTGGAAGGATTTGCCAATGATTGTGGCATGGTAGAAATGGAAGCGGGTGGACATGCTACTTACGTTGTTACTTTTACCATACTTATTAATGCTATATGCAAAGTAGGGGATGCCAATGAAGCTTTTGCTCATTTGGATGTTATGGAAAACCAGGATGTTATGCCTAACTCATGTGCCTATAATTTCATTCATCTGTGGCCTTCTGAGAGCAGACAAGTTGGATGAAGCAATAAATCTATTTGATAGTTTCAAGTCTTCTGGGGTTGACCTCACCACCCACAGCCACATTCTGTTCATCTATTTCCATGCAAAACTCCTAGGTATTTGACGTGCGGAAAACCAGGGGAATTTTTCCTAGTATCATTGCTTGTGAATGCATCCCTGTCCAGTCTTGCTCAGGTTTGGAGGCTTCAGGAGGCAAAAATATGTTTTCAACTGCTTCCTGAGGAGTAGATTCGCTCATGGGGTTATACTAAGGCAGGCAAGGTTAATGAGGCGGTAAAGCTACTTTCTGAGATAATCTTGGATTTTATCCTAAAATGTCTTTATCATCCTTTTTCCTAATTGTTGCTCCTTACAATGTTAATGGAGGAGATAAGGCAAGCATCATTCGCATTGACAAGGATTATTAATGTTGTCGATGTTTCCAATACGTATTCCTGTAATGAGATCAAACATTTGCCTCTGAAGTGTAGGTTTTTGGTAGGGTTTCTTTGCCAAGTATCCTCATAAAATAAGTGACAATGAAAATTTCAATGTACCACTAGCTGAAGTCCGGGCCAAGATTGTGGTATGAGTGTACTCCAAGCAGTGTGCAGCATGCTTTAAATGTGATAAATTCAGGATCATACCTCATTTTATATATAATTTGGATGTTTAAGTTTGAGGCCAAAAATTTAGCATTGACAATTTTAACGATGAAATTGTTTTAAGGAGTAAATTATTACACCCCCAAAATTTTAGGTTCCACTGGTATTCCCTAAGGGATAATTAAGTTGTAATAATCTATTCATAAGATGAATTTTATTTGTATCAGAATATATTTTGAAACATATTAATATGTATACTTCAAATGATGGGTTTGTATTTTATGTTCTTAGGGATTTGTTTAATATATGTCTAAACTTGATCTTAAACCAAGTTAGAAATAATGGGTTTGGATTGTGTAAATCAAAATTAAAATATTTGATAGTCTAATATTATCTTTAGGATAGTCCAAAAAATCCAATACTACCCAAGTGATAGGTTAGTTTTAATATTTTAGTTATATGCGAGTCATAATGAGGTAGTGCTATGATTAGATTTAGAAGGTGCTTTTGATTTTTATGTTACGCTTTCAGTTGCTCAAAGTGAGAACAAAATAGCTTTTTAGGCGTTTTATATTAGAGATAAAATGAGTGTATGATCCAAATTGTTTTGATGAGGCTTTTTATATTAAAGCAAAGATGGGTTGTCTTTCGTAAACTACGATCTATAGAGAGAGAGAGAGAGAGAGAGAGAGAGAGACAGAGCCGCCTCTCGCTACCGGCAGCCGCACCCGAAGGGATGCAAGAGAACATAAGAAAGAGGAAGGAGAAGGGAATTGTAAATTGGTAAATGTTTCTTGATTCTATTTCTGCAGCTTAATCTCTATAATTCTTAATTTTCAATTTATGATAAATTTTGTGTAAATTTTGGGTATTATTATTTGGAAATTAGCGTGGGTGTTGTTTTAATGAGGAAATCATGGTTAATTTGTGGTGTGCATATCGGTTATGGAAGAAATTGACGATTAAATGGGTTGATGTTAATTAGGGAGGCAAATTGATTGTTAGCGTGGTCGCATGTTGGTCTGAGGATGAAAATTGAAAATTATTTAGTGTCGCATGCAGTCAAAAATGCTTCCTAAGAGTTTGGCATTTAAGCACCGCTCATGTCCTGTTCGAAAGGCGACCTGTTTCTGGTTCGGCTGAGTGATTTTTGAGGTTTTCAGTGGAGTTGGCTCAATGTTTGAGCATGGGAAGATATATCACCAGACTTTTTACTAGAGGTAATATCCAGCAAAGCCATAACTCCAGTTGTTCGCATGATTTTCGCGTGTGTGGGTTGAGCGGGCATCGACCATTTGGAGTTGACCAAGTAATATTGACGTTTATTATTGGATTCTAATTGAGACCTTAGATTGACCTAATGTGATCCCCTAACTGTGAAGAGAGGGGAAGACTAATGTATTTTGATTAACGAAAATGAAGAAGTCCATTGGCATAAGCTGGAGACTAGCAAAGTAAGTATATTCCATGAACTCTTTTGTTTTGCAAGTACATCTTTTGAAGTCCTTTGTTTTGCTAGTAAATGTAATTTGCCTATTTGTTGAACTAATGAAATTAGCTTATGAGTTTTCATATGCATTGTTTATTTTATTCAGTTATGTTATGGCCCTGTATATTCACTTGCCATCATGCATGATTTACCTTGTTTGATGAGTGTATCTCTTCATTCACATTGTTACCTTGATGATGTTGTTCCCTTCATATCATCGTATCTGACCTTAGCACAACTTCCGTTCTCACTTATGTTTCCTTGGAATGCATCGTATAGTTTCAAAGGATTCCAAGAACTTCTATTTTCTTGTACCTTAGAAAACCTTAGAAGAGAATAACTCAATTGTTTATTGATCTAAGTCATGCTGTTCATATTAGTTCCTAATTTGCTAAGCGGTGACACTGGAATGATTTACTCGGAACCCGGTTTAAGTTCCTTCCTCTCCTTGGGTCCTTATAATCTGAATTGTGCTTTTCCCCTTTGCTAGATTCCTACAGTGTGACAGACCGGCTTTATTCCACCGCATAAAGCTGCCGTCAAGCCTAAATCCTTGCGTTTACAATAAATAATAGATAAAAATTCTGTGGACCTAAAAATTTTTCTTTTCTTTCATGTGAATAAACCTTTCTTTTATACACAGGATTGCTTGAGGCCGAACTACATAAGCTGGCTTTTCGGTTTTAATTTCAAACTTGGCCAGCCAACATTAAGGTTGGTCGGACATGAAAACCTTAATATGACATGAGATGCTACTAGTATTATCAATTTCATCCATCCATAGAACAATTATGGAAACATGCTAACATCCATAGATTCTTATAAAGCGGAACTGTTCTACAAGTCTTTTCAAAACATTAAATGAAATACATTAAATTCTTCACTAATCAGCTCCGACCAAATATGCCGTCTAGCTACTTCATAAGCTTCTACTCAAATTTGTCTTCCATAAGCCTCTCGTCATCTGAAAATGGCAAGAGAGAGCTACAAAGCCCAACAAGATACTCATATGTAGAAAACATAAACATACATATATATATATATACAGATCCAAGTAAATATTCGTAGCATAACTTAACATACAAAAATAATCATATCGTTTTTTCTTTAGTTCGGAAATCCTTGTTCTTATTCTTATTATCTTTCCTTCAGAAAACTCATAAAAACCATTCGAATTTCTCATCATCTTTAGGGATCGGACGGGATCGGACGGGAGCGGACAATATCAAAGAAGGGTTGTGTGCTACCCCACAATCTAGAGCCGCATCCTCTCATTATATTCCCCTAGGCGGGAGGTAATGCCTTTAACCCGGCATATGAGACCGTAGTTCAAAAGTCTTATACCAGCAAAAGTCTCCCCCCGTGGCCCAGGAGGCAGTCCTCGAGTATCACTCCAATATCCTTCATCCATGTTTAATTATCTTAAAGTCAAAGATTTCTTGATCAAAAGTCAGAGGTCTTTTTCGTCAAACAGGAAATCTTTTTTCTTAAAAACCGGAGTACTTTTCTAGCAAGGGCGGAGTTTTTCTTCTAAACAAGCCGAAGTTCTTTATCTAAAAAGGTCGGAATTCTTTTTTCAAAAAGGCCGGAGTTCTTTTCTCAAAAAATAAAAAAAAGCCGGAGTTCTTTTTCATTAAAATCCAAAGCTCTAATAGTCGGAGTGCTTTTTTCTTTAAAATCTAGAGCTCTAAAAGCCGGAGTTCTCTTTTCATTGAAATCCGAAGCTCTAAAAGTTGGAGTGATGTTTCTTAAAAATCCGGAGCTCTAAAAGCCAAAGTTCTTTTTCTTTAAAATCCGGAGCTCTAAAATCCGAAACTCTAAAATCCGGAGTGCTTTTTCTTAAAAATTCGGAGCTCTAGAAACCGGAGTTCTTTTTCATGAAAATCTGAAGCTCTAAAAGCCGGAGTACTTTTTCTTTAAAAAGCCGGAGTGCTTTTTCTCAAAAGGCCGAAGTGCTTTTTCTTAACAGGGCGAAGTATTTTTTTCTCAACGGCCGGAGTTCTTTTTCTTGGGACAGGTTCCGATTTCGAAACATATGTTCTTCAAGCCGATTTCAATTTTCATGGGACAATTACCGAATGCCTTTCTTTTAACAAACCGAAAGTCTTTTCTCAAGGGTTGGAAGTCTTTTCTTTAAACATGCAATTATCAAAATTCATATAATTCGACAAATAATCATACTTCAAACAGAACATCAGGAATATCGGGGTTTCTTTTTAAACATGCGATTTAGAATGATTCTTTCTTAAATCAAAAGAACAGAACAAACGTCATACATACTGAAACATAAGTTCATAAAAATATCAAATATACTAGCGTTGTAAACATGTATAATCATGAATTTAAAACAGGGGTGAGTACTCTTGTCTGAATTTCTTTTACTTCGCCTTGAACTTTTGGTCTTTCTTTACTAGCAAACCCTATCGAGTGCCTCTTTTCCCCGCTCTCTAGTTCTTATTTATAGGCCATTGGGCCTGGTAGCCGTCGTTAGGGTTTGGCAATATTCGGGGACAATTCAAAGTAGGTTATTTCTTTTCATAAGGGTTTCCTTATTATAAGGTTTCCTTATTATTACTTATTATTTTCTTATACTCGGTTTCCTTATTATTACTTATTATTTCTTTATAGTCAATTTTCTTATTATAAGGGTTTCCTTATTATTACTTATTATTTCCTTGTACTCGGTTTTCTTATTATAAAGGTTTCCTTATTACGCATTCCGGTCAACTAACCGGCGTTGACAGGATCACTTTCCTTTTTCCCGTCCTTCCTCGCATTTATGTTTTCCGGTCAACATTTCACGTTGACCGGATTACTCATTCTCTCACGCATTCCGGTCAACACTCGTTGACCGGATTACCATCATTAACGTATTATTTTGACTCGACGTCGGGGATTCTCTATATTTTGGAATCTGGGCCATTACAACCTCCCCCACTTATAGGAATTTCATCCTCGAAATTTTTAATGAAGTTACTAACCTCCAGAAAACAACCAGGGATACTTGTTACGAATCTCTTCCTCTCGTTCCCAAGTTGCTTCTTCAGGTGAGTGATTTTTCCAGAGTACCTTTATTAAAGAGATTGATTTGGTGCGTAGCCTTTGTTCCCTTCGATCCAAAATCTATATCGGTTCCTCTACGTAGGATAAGTCCTTGTTAATTGCTAAAGGCTCAAACTCAATTACATGAGTAGGATCATGGACATACTTTCTAAGCATTAATACATGAAATACATCATGTACTTCTACCAAGCTTGGTGGTAGTGCAAGTCTGTAGGCCACTTCTCCGATCTTTTCTAAAATCTCAAAAGAGCCAATAAATTGTGGCTTCAACTTTCCTTTCACCCCGAATCTGTACGTCCCTTTAGATAGCGACACCTTTAGAAATACAAAATCACCTTCTTCAAATTCTAATGCAGACCTTCTACGGTCTACATAGCTCTTTTGTCTGCTCCGAGCTACTCTAAGATTCTCATACACTAACTTTATCTTTTTTGCCATTTCCTTAACAATTTCTGAACCAAAAATTCTTTTATCTTCGGTTTCTTCCCAGTGAATCAGGGATCTACATCTCCTTCCATACAAGGTCTCAAAAGAGGCAATGCCTATGCTGGCCTGATAACTGTTATTATATCCGAATTCTGCCAAGGCTAAGAAATTGTCCCAAGTCTCTTTCATCTCTAAGACCGAGGCCCTTAACATATCCTTGAGGATCTGAATAGTCCGTTCTGACTAACCGTCAGTTTGTGGATGGTAAGCGGTACTAAATTTTAATTCTGTTTCCAATTCTTTATATAGACTCTTCCAGAATCTTGAAACAAAGCGAGGATCTCTATCTGATACAATAGAGGCAGGTACACCATGAAGCTTGACAACCTTGTTTACATACAATTGGGCCAGTTTATCACGGGAGTATGTCGTCCGGATTGCCAGAAAATGAGCTGACTTTGTTACCAGGTCAACAATAACCCAAATAGTATCATATTTCCTTGGTGTCCTTGGCAGGCAGGTCACGAAGTCCATGGCAATATTTTCTCATTTCCAGCCTGGAAGCGGCATTGGTTGCAATAACCCAGCCGGTTTTGTCGTTTTGGCCTTTACTTGTTGGCATACAAGATATTTTTCCACGTAAGCTGTAATATCACTCTTCATATTCCTCCATCAGAATATTTTCTTTAAGTCCTGGTACATTTTATTGACTCTCGGGTGGATTGTATACCGGGATCTATGGGCTTCCTTAAGAATTTTCTCCTTTAATTCCTTATTGTCCGGTACACATAACCGATCCCTAAAATTTAATGCACCATCTGGCTTAATGTGAAAATCCTTTCGGGAATCTATGTCCAGATCACTTATAATATCCACAACGAAAGAATCATTCGCTTGTCCTCCCTTAACCTCATCCATCACCTCTGGCTGGAGTTGAAGGTATGCTAAAATCATTCACTTTTCTTGAACATATCGTTGGATGTTATAGTACATTAGACAGTCCTGCATCTCCATTTGTTTGACTTGCATCCTTGCCAAAACACCTGGTTGTCGACTTAGTGCATCGGCGACTACATTAGCCTTACTTTGTTCTTTCCGAATTTCACAGTCATAATCCTTCAGAAATTCAACCCACCTTCACTGCCTCATGTTCAGTTCCTTTTGAGAGAATAAATACTTTAAACTCTTATGATTGGAATAGACTAAAAATCTTTCACCATACAGGTAATGTCTCCAGATTTTTAGCGCAAATACTACTGCGGCCAATTCCAAATCGTGAGTTAGGTAATTCCTTTCATGATCCTTCAACTGTCGTGAACCATAGGCAACTACCCTTCCGTATTGCATTAAAACATAGCCCAACCCAGTCCTTAGGCATCACAATAGACAATCAATCCTCCGGATTCATCTGGAATGGTTAGGACCGGTGCAGAAGTTAACCGGTCTTTAAGTGCCTGAAAACTCCCTTCACAATCATCGGTCCACTCAAATTTAGCATCTTTCTTTGTTAGTTGTGTGAGTGGTAGAGCGATTTGGGAGAAGTTTTTCACAAACCGTCTGTAATATCCGGCCAAGCCTAAGAAGCTTCGTACTTCGTTCACAGAGGTTGGCTTGTTCCATTTTGCCACTGCCTCCACTTTCTTAGGGTCGACCAAAATTTCTTCTTTGGAGATGACGTGACTAAGAAATCTCACTTTCTCTAACCAAAATTCGCATTTTTTTAATTTGGCGAACAGCTGATATTCCTTAAGGATCAGGAACGTAGTCCGTAAATACTCCTCGTGTTCCTCATAACTCTTTGAATAAACAAGGATGTCATCAATAAAGACTATCACAAATTTGTCCAAGTAGGATTAAAAAATTCGGTTCATCAAGTCCATAAACACGGCTGGAGCGTTAGTTAACCCAAAAGGCATCACTACAAACTCATAGTGCCCATATTTAGTCCGGAACGCAGTCTTTGCTATATCATCATTTCTGATCCGAAGCTGATGATATCCAGATCTAAGGTCAATCTTTGAGAATACACAAACTCCTTGTAACTGATCAAGGAGGTCGTCAATCCTTGGAAAAGGATATTTATTTTTAGTGGTAATTTTATATAGTTCCTGATAATCCACGCATAACCTGAAGGTCCCATCCTTCTTTCTTAAAAATAGGACCGGTGCACCCCATGGTGACACATTTGGCCGAATGAAACCCTTATCTAAGAACTCCTAGAGTTGCTGTTTTAACTCCTTAAGTTCAGCCGGCACCATCCTATATGGTGCTTTGAATATTAGTGCTGATCCTGGAACCAATTCTATTCCAAATTCTAACTCTCGCTTGGGTGGCAGCCCAAGTAACTCATCAGAGAATAGGTCTTCGAACTCCTGTACCATAGAAATCTCTTTGGTCAGAGTTCCTTGACCCTCAGCACACTAGCAAATGCTAAGTAAACTTGGCACCCACACCAATCAAGTGCCGGGCATGGAGGGCCGAAATGAAGCAAGATGCTTCCTTACGCTGGACTCCCTGAATATAGAAGGGCTTGTTCTTAGGGATGGCAAATTTTACTCTTTTTCGGAAATAATTAATACTGGCATGGCACTTTGCCAACCAATCCATTCCCAAGATTGCATCAAAGTCCTTCATTTCTAGTAAAACTATATTAACAGGCATCACGAATCCATCCGACTCAACCGGATTCTCCGGATACACAACATTTAAAATTACAGATGACCCTGTGAGCGAGGCGACGATCAATGGGCAGCTAAGAATTTGGGAGAGGGTCATAAGATATTTTGTAAAATCATGGGAGACAAATGAGTGGGCGGATCCTGAGTCAAAGAATACATGACTAGAAGTGTCACAAATAGAAAGTGTACCTTTCACTACCTCCGTAGAGGTTTTGACCTCCTTTGCAGAAACGGTGAACACCTTAGTTGGAATAGGAGACTTAAATCCTAGGGTTTGTTTGGCGAGTGGGCAATTTTTGATCACGTGTTCAGCCTGGCCACAGTTATAGCAGACTCCCAACTTCTTATAGCACGGCTTTCCTTCATGCGATTTTTCACAATGATCACATACATTGCTAGATGCTCGGGAAATCTGTACAGATTGATCCTGCTCCCCACTGGACCTCAACGGTCTTGCCTTCTTAGAAGGGCCTCCACTAGCACTAGCCCTTGAAGCCTGATTAAAAGTCCTTTGCCTGAGAGATGCTCCTCTCTCTAGCTCCTTCTCATAGATGACTGCCCTTTCTAGCACCTCTCCATATGTGGCCAACTTCAGAGTTGAAAGGTGCCTCCTAATATCGTTTCTTAGTCCCTGAAAGAATCTCCTAGCCTTACTCTCCTGGTCTTCCACCATATAAAGAGTATAGCGATATAGCTTTGCAAACTTTACATCGTATTCAGCCACAGAGCGAATACCTTGCCTTAAGTGAAGAAATGCATCCTCCTTCTGTCCGTGAAGGTTAGCTGGGAAGTATTTCTCCAAGAATGCTGCTTCAAATATTTTCCAAGTAATATCCCTGTTCTGCACCTCGAAAACTCTCTTTTGCAATTCCCACTAATGGTGGGCCTCACCCGCCAGCTTATGAGTGACAAATAGAACCATATCTCCAGCAGGGCACTTAATCACCGTAAATACCTTCTTCAATCGTTGGATCTAGGTGTCTACCTTCAACGGATCGGGTTCCCCTGAGAATTTGAGAACTCGCTCGTTGGTAAAGTGATCGTAGACCGACCTCTCCTGATGAACAGGAACTGGGGTGGTCACTGGAGTTGGTGGAGCCAAGACTTGTATAATTCAGCCATCCTGTCATGCAGGTTCAAGTACCTTGCCTCCGAATCTGGAGTATTGTTAATCCGGACGGTTCGCCTTCCTCTTTTAGATATGACTTCAGTGATGACTTTGATTTCTGAAAAGAATATTTTTGTCAGTCTACTAGCCAAGGGTGGCTATCACAAATTACTCTGTCCAAAACATGAGTAAAGCTAACCTCATTCTTGCCTTAACTAATTCTGTCCTAAGTTTCCGTATTGATTCAAATTAACCTAAAGCATCTCAGTTCTTTCTCTGATACCAACTGTGACGGACCGACTTTATTTCATCACATAAAGCCGCCGTCAAGCCTAAATCCTTAAGTTTATAATAAATAATAGATGAAAACTAGGTGGACCTAAAAATTTTTCTTTTCTTTCATATGAATAAACCTTTCTTTTATACACAGGATTGCTTGAGGCCGAACTACATGAGCTGGCCTTCCGGTTTTAATTTCAAACTTGGCCGGCCAACTTTAAGGTTGGTCGGACATGAAAACCTTAATATAACATGAGATGCTACTAGTATTATCAATTTCATCCATCCATAGAACAATTACGAAAATATGCTAACATCCATAGATTCTTATAAAGAGGAACTGTTCTACAAGTCTTTTCAAAATATTAAAAGAAATACATTAAGTTCTTCACTAATTAGCTCCGACCAGATATGCCGTCTAGCTACTTCATAAGCTTCTACTCAACTTCGTCTTCCATAAGCCTCTCGTCATCTGAAAATAGTAAAAGTGAGCTACAAAGTCCAGCAAGATACTCACATGTAGAAAACATAAACATACATATATATATACGGATCCAAGTAAAGATTCATAGCATAACTTAACATACAAAAATCATTATATCGTTTCTTCTTTAGTTCGAAAATCCTTGTTCTTATTCGTATTATCTTTCCTTCAGAAAACTTATAAAAACCATTCAATTTCTTATCATCTTTAGGGACCGAATAGGATCGGACAATATCGAGGAAGGGTTGTGTGCTACCCCACAACCTAGAGCCGTATCCTCTTATTATGCTCCCCGAGATGGGAGGTAATGCCTTTAACCTAGCATACGAGGCCATAGTTCAAACGTCTTATGCCACCAAAAGTCTCCCCTCGTGGCCCAGGAGGCAGTCCTCGAGTATCACTCCAATATCCTTCATCCATCTTTAACAGCAAGTTTAATGGAAACTTGATTCTTGGTTCATATCTTTTGATGGCGATTTGTCATAGTTCGAAAGTCAAAAGTCGTAGAGTTCCTCTTGCTATCTAGATTACATATATTTTCTTTGTTCTTATAGCTTTTGTTCTTTAACTTTAACAATTGAAGTCCGTAAAACCTTTCCTTTAATTATCTTAAAGTCAAAGATTCCTTGATCAAAAGTCAGAAATCTTTTTTGTCAAGTAGGAAATCTTTTTCTTAAAAACCGGAGTACTTTTCTAGCAAGGTCGGAGTTCTTCTTCTAAACAGGTCGGAGTTCTTTTTCTAAAAAGGCCGGAGTTCTTTTTTCAAAAAGGCTGGAGTTCTTTTCTAAAAAAAAAAAAGCCAGAGTTCTTTTTTATTAAAATCCGAAACTCTAAAAGTCAATGTGCTTTTTCTTTAAAATCCGGAGCTCTAAAAGCCGGAGTTCTCTTTTCATTAAAATCCGAAGCTCTAAAAGTCGGAGTGCTTTTTCTTAAAAATTCGGAGCTCTAAAAGCCGAAATTCTTTTTCTTTAAAATCTGGAGCTCTGAAATCCGAAGCTCTGAAATCCGGAGTGCTTTTTCAATAAAATCCGGAGCTCTAGAAGCCGGAGTTCTTTTTCATGAAAATCCGAAACTCCAAAAGCCGGAGTGCTTTTTCTCAAAAAGTTGGAGTGCTTTTTCTTAACAGGACGGAGTATTTTTTTCTCAACGACCGGAGTTCTTTTTCATAGGACGGGTTCCGATTTCGAAACATATGTTCTTAAAGCCAATTTCAATTTTCATGGGACAATTACCGAATACCTTTCTTTTAACAAATCGGAAGTCTTTTCTCAAGGGTTGGAAGTCTTTTCTTTAAACATGCAATTATCAAAGTTCATATAATTCAACAAATAGTCATACTTCAAACAGAACATCAGGAATATCAGGGTTTCTTTTTAAACATGCGATTTAGAACGATTCTTCCTTAAATCAAAGGAACATAACAAACATCATACATACTGAAACATAAGTTCATAAAAATATCAAATATACTAGTGTTGTAAACATGCATAATCATGAATTTAAAACAGGGGTGAGTACTCTTACCTGAATTTCTTTTACTTCGCCTTGAACTTTTGGTCTTCCTTTACTAGCAAACCCTATCGAGCGCTTTTTTTTCCCGCTCTCTAATTCTTATTTATAGGCCCTTGGGCCTGGTAGCCGTCGTTAGGGTTTGGCAACATTCGGGGGCAATTCAAAGTAGGTTATTTCTTTTCATAAGGGTGTCCTTATTATAAGGTTTCCTTATTATTACTTATTATTTTCTTATATTCGATTTCCTTATTATAAGATTTCCTTATTATTACTTATTATTTCCTTATACTCCATTTTCTTGTTATAAGGGTTTCCTTATTATTACTTATTATTTCCTTGTACTCAGTTTTCTTATTATAAATGTTTCCTTATTACGCATTCCGGTCAACTAACCGGCGTTGATTGAGTCACTTTCCTTTTTCCCGTCTTTCCTCCCATTTACATTTTCCGGTCAACATTTCACGTTGACCGGATTAGTCCTTCCCTCACGCATTCCGGTCAACACTCGTTGACCGGATTACTATCCTTAACGAATTATTTTGACTCGACGTCGGGGATTCTCTATATTTTGGAATCTTGGCCATTACACACAGTGCCCATCTTTTCCCTTGATGTTATGGGAATAATCTTGTAGCTTTTCTATGATGCATTTGTCATGGTTGATTATAGAGTTTTCATTTGTTTTCATAAATGAACCATCATAATAAGTTGGCAGAATGTATATATTATATTATTTTAAAATATTTAAAAAATAAGATAATATCGTATGAGTCTATCCATGGATTATAATAGTGAATAAGGCCTCTTCTATAGGTGTGGTACGTAGACAGTCTATTCATGCGTTTTGATAAGTAGATTATGGCACATGTTTATGGGGTAACATGTAACTGACCTTTATGTATTCAACTCTAATTGGTAAGATTTAGTACAAGCCTTTGGTTAATACTTGTCTCCGTCCATGATTTGTGTCGACTGCACGTGTACTCTTGAACGATGCTTTGTTGAGCCACCATTTGAGCCCGGTTTTTGTGAAAAGTGCTGGCCTCATCAGCAAAGCATAGAATCAACATCTATTTTGTCTGTATTTCGTGCTTGATTCTCATTTGATGGTATTTGGACTTTGTTTCCTGCAAGATTAGTATTTTGTTATCTTCAGATTATGAGATTTGAGCACAATTTTACATTTGTTTCATTCTTAGTATCTGTAGCCCTTGTTCTATTTTTATTTTGAGTTTTGTCAATTTTCAAGGCTTATGTTATTCTTTTTTATGTTCATGGATATTACTTGTTGATCTTTTCCTTTCCTTTCTGATTATTATGATAGGTGTGAAGAAAGGCGGTGGAGCTATGGCCATGGTTAAGTTGAGGACATTTCATTAGTTTTGTAGAAGCTTTTGATTATTCCCTTGTGGGAAGCTCTTTTTACATTCCCAATTGTATACAATGATATGTAATTTTGGATTAGTTACTTTGATGATGTGTAATGTTGGGTTGGGATCTCCTTACTGGATTATTTTGGTATTACAATATTACGTTGCCTGCATTTTAAAGTCCATGGTTAAACGGAGATAATTTGACAATATCCTGAGATAAATATTTTCATAATATTGTTTTAAGGTCACTAATAAATTTTTATATAGCGTCGTGATTCAAATTTTGATGATTTAATCATGATAATATTTATATTAATAAATTGGGTTATACCACATAAGGGCCGCGCCCATACTTAATTGGACAATAGCCCCGTGCTTGATGCAAGCTTAATAGTTGTACATACTCGGCTTAGCAAAATCGTTGCACCTAATGTGTGCATAAGAGATGTAAATGTTCATATTAACAGAACGTTAGTGCTTAATATGCGCTTGAGGGCATATAGAAGCTGGCTAATAAAACGTTTATACGAGATTGATGATGCATGAATGGTGCTTGTGTGATAGTCTTCTATACAAGGGGCTTCTGCTCCATTTTAGCTCATTTATACTGGTTTCTTGAGGCAAGAGAGAAACAGAGGAAAAAAGAGAGAGAATGATATTTTGAAGAAAGTACTTAGAAATTTTCAAATTTTCATTCAAGGTATATATATTCCAAGCCTTATTCTTTATTTTTCTACAGAAATTTTAGAAACTTCTTGTAATATCCGAATGTTTTCGACGGTGAATTATAAATTTAAATTGGGTGGACTTAATTTTTTAACGCGTAAATAAAATATTAGTACGTCCATAAGAATAATAAAATATTTATGTAATAGAAAATTTTATAATAATTATTATAATAAAATATAATAATAAACGTTTAAATAATTAATATAATTAATAATAAAATAAAATTAAAACGCCAGCTCACCCTTATTCTTCCCACTTTTTCTTTCTCCGTTCATCTCTCGTTCTCTTCCGTTTCCAGATCTCACTCTCCCCCTCTCTCCCTCTCGTTCTGGTATTTCTCTCTCTCTCTCGTTCGTTCCAACCGGCCGTTCCGTTCGAATCTTCAATCACCAGAAACCCTAACCGACTTGCCATTCCGTTGCAACTGATTGATTCCGTTTGTCTTGCAATGACTTCTTCCCCATGGGGCTATAGAAGTGTGGTTCCAGTGGCAGTAGAGGAAGAGAGTGGAGTCGAGCCGAAAGCGAGAGCAGAGAGAGGCTCTAATTCCGTAAGCCACCATCGAGGAGACTTCTTCTAAATGTTTTTGCTGTTGTTGCCGATTTTGCTGCTGTCGTCGTGATTTTTCCTGCTTTCGCCATGACTATTTGAAGCCGCCGCTATTGTTTGTGCCGAAGCCAACGCTGCTACAAACCCTAGCTGTGTTACAGTAATTGTGTAATCGGGCAAATAAATTCTCATTATTTTACTTCTTCACTCATTGTAAGCAATTTTCCTTTATTGTTACTTCTCTGATGCGAGCATAAGTCACGGGGAGAGCCCATCTCAAAAGACCAATCTAGTAGAAAGGAGAGTCTCCTAATTTATAAGTTAGATGTTTTGCCTCAAACTTTTCAATGTGGAACTCGTATCATTCCTCCATCCTTTAACAGCCACAAACATGCTCAACTGTACTCGGCGGCTTTCACTCTGCGGCGTTTTACTTCGTCCCAGCGCACCGGCAGTAGGTCAACCCCTCCGCAAATAGCCCTTTTCGGTCAGAATCCTACAGTTTGTGCCGAAGCCAATGCCGCTACAAACCCTAGCTATGTTACAGTAACTGTGTAATCAGGCAAGTAAATTCTCATTATTTCACTTCTTTACTTATTGTAATCGATTTCCCTTTATTGTCACTTCTCTCTCTGATGCGAGTATAAGTCAGGGGGAGAGCCCATCCTAAAAGATCGGTCTAGTAAACGGGAGAGCCTCATAACTTATAAGTTAGAAGTTTTGCCTCAAACTTTTTAATATGGGACTCACATTATTCATCCCTCCTTCAACAACTGTAAACGTTGTCGGTTGCACTCTGTAGTATTTCACTTGGCGTTTTTCACTCTGCGACGTTTTAGTTCGTCCTGGCGCACCAATAATAGATTAGCCCATCTGCAAGTAACCATTTTTTATTAGAATCTTCCACAGGTAGCCATCTCTGAGCTAAGGCCGGCCTCAATGAAAGCACTAACTGATGCGAGTAAAAGTCAGGTAGAGAGTCCATCCCAAAAGACCGATATAGTAGGAGGGAGAGCCCTCTAACTTATAAGATAGAAGTTTTGCCTTAAACTTTTCAATGTGTGACTCGCATCATCCTCTCATTGCAAGTGATTTTCCTTTACTGTCATTTCTCCTCTGATTGCAAACAACTCTTCTGTTATTTTGCAACTGATTCGTCCTCCTCTCTCTATTAAATTGTGAAGCATATGGAAATTGAATCGAGAAGAGAAACAGGAAACGGTGCTCTGTTTTGGGTTATCGATTCGAAACAGTAAATTAGGAGTCACACGGAGCTATGGATTTGGATTAATTCATGTCATGGATTCCTTTGCTTAAATATGAAAACTGAGTTTTATGATTTTGTATGGAATGTTAGAAATTGGGTGAGAAACAGAGAGTAGGGGAAATTGAAATAGGTGAGTGAACAGAGCCTCGTGCTCTTCCGATCAAAATTTTTTATAGTTCGGTGATACTATACGGAAGACTGAATATACATATGTATGTAGGAATGTGCATATAGGTGCGTATATGTGTGAGTATATATATATATATATGTGAATATATGACAGTGTGCCGGCGTGTGTGTGTATGTGCTGTGCATGTGTGTGTAGTAGTGTGAAATGTGTGTAATTGTGTGGGTGTGTACAGCTGGGTGTGTAGCCATGTGTGTGCACTATGTGTATGGGTGTGTGTAGCAGTGTGTGTGGTACTGCCGTGGGCAGTATGGAGGGGTGGTACTGTCGTGGGCAGTGTGTGTGTTGACATGTATATATGAGTATAAATCTAAGTGTATATATGTGTGTGTGTTGTATATAAATAAATATATATTGATAATTGTGTGGGCAGTATGTGTATTTATATATTTGAGTAAGGATGTATGTCTAAGGGCATGTGTTAGTAGAGTGGGTGTAAATTATTATGAATAAGTCGTGCGTGGAAGAACCAATAATGCGGTCGTGAATGTTAAATTTTAAAGGGTGGGATGGAGAACATAATTTAATTTTATAGGTAGTATGTTAAAATAATAAATAAATAAAATATTATATTACATATGTTTGGAATCAGTTGTTTTATTTTGACTCGTCTATAAGTGATTATTAAATGTTGGCCCTAGAAGTAGGTGTCGTACCACAATAGAATGAAAGAATAGTTAAATAGTTAAATTAAGTAAAATAAATTATATCTCAGTTTGTATTTTATCTATTCTTCGTTCCGTGATAAATTTTTTTGTATTAGATTTGATGGCATAAGTACGATCTTTGTCAGCACCGAATGATAGTCCCATCGTTATAGTTACAAAGCCTTCTTTGCATTATATTTGATCGCGTGGGTATTTAGATTATTAGCTTTCTACGGTTAATGTTGATGAGAGTGTATGAAAATATTAAGGTATCTAGTCGAATTGAAAGTTACGGTACCTTAAAGTGATCTATGCTTATCCAATACTGAGTTCCGTGTCCTGATGGTGTTGAGACACATTGTTTAGATTGGCAAGATGCTTATTGCTATGTGACCATCGTAATTCATGATATCGAGGGTATCATAGTTGGAGATGTTGGGTTTGACATATGAGATACCTTCCGTACCTTGTAGAGTCAAAAGAGGAGTATGTTGGTGTGATGATCATCTATACCTGGTTGATTTAGATGATAAACATGCTAGAAAGACGTCTGTATTTTGTTGGGCAAAGTCTCTGTGTATTATGGATTTTGGTCGGAGATCAGACTTGTGAATATCGAGTAACCTATGTAAGTACCCAACTGTTGGGGGATACACGCAGCTTTTTGTTCACAGTGAAAAAATAAGATCCAAGAGTTTCTTTGAGATATTCTATGATTGTGAGTATCTTATAAATTGTGTTGACAGTATCCTTGTGTTGGATCTTATGATATCTGGGTTCAATGCAATTCATATTGGTTATCATCATTATTATGTAGGTCATCCTCGCTAACATATGCACCAGGGAATCCCCTCTCATCCCTGACATCAAGTTCCAGGGGATTACCATTAGTTATTAGTATTCTTATTATCTTTGTAATATATGGGTCCAGTGTGATATATCTTACTTAGAGTCGTATTTATTACATGTTGTGATTTTCTTGGATATTGTAAGTGGTCGAAATAATGTTGAGACCTTTATAATTTGATATTCGAGATCGTTATTGTTATTTAGCGTTTTTTATTATTATTACTTGGGTTTTGGCTCACCATTATATTTTCTTGACTCCGAATTAAGTTGATTGCATAATGCAGACCATGGGATCTTATTTTTGCTACAGGACTTTCAGATAATGCGATTTGTGGAAGCTAGATATTATCTCTCAGTGGAAGACAAACTAGATATATTATTGATGGAAGTTTCGGGCTGCAATCCGTGATCCTTTGTAGTTTTATTTTTGGATAATTATATGATGTATTAATGAATTTGATAGTAGCTTAATTGTTTTGTATTGTCATTATGAAAAATTATGAATGATTTTAAACTTTGAGATTTTTTAGCGTGAGCGGTCCAAACCAGACTTGAAATTTAGGATTTGTGTCGTCAAACTTCTTCATGTTCTTTCATAATCTGATATTCATATTCTTATACTCTATAAATATGCTCATCTATGTTCCCTTTGATATCTAGCTTGCAAGCAATGATATTTGTTTCTTATTTCTCATATTTTGAAGTTGTTTTCTCAAGCTTATGTTATTTGTTCTAAAATTTTAAAGTTTGTTGAAGAATAAAATTTTACATGTTTATTTGTACAACAATCTTGAAAAATCTCTACAAGGAAGTTTAGGTTAAAACACTCTGTTGCGTACCAGAAATTCGGATTGTCGTGCGGGTCAGGGGCCGCAAATCGGATCTTCTTGTTTGTCGATCTGACGCGGATCCGTCTCCATAGTCTTGAATCTGAGTCCTGTGCAACACAAAAGTAGACAAGATGGTCAGAAGGCCAATGGGGCTAAATCCCCAAAGGCTCTCCGACGCTCAAGTCAGTCATGGCCTTTTTTAGAATAAAAAGGGAAAGATGTATTCTATTTTTTATAGATAGTAATTTTCAGAGAAAGAGAGAGAGTTTTTCCTGCCTTCTCCTCTTTCGTGGAGGATAACTCCTCTCTCTATAGGACCTCCACTCTCTGGAGGGTTTCTTCTCCTCCTCTCTCTGGAGGTTTCTTGGCCATTATTGTCTTTCGGTTGATTATGGTTAAACTTTATCCATAATTAACCACCAGTGATAACCACCGGTTATAAACGCTTGTGGATTACATAAAACGGTTTGTGCAGTTGTTTCTTGGGTCGGTTATACTGTACCCATCATAAGCCACCCATACTAGAAGATTAGAATTTTAACTTCTAGCATGTTTTCTAATGGGATTGATTACTTAGAATTTTTAATGATTTCGGATTAATTTATTCCGGATTTGGTGACTCCCACTTCTTGGTCACTCCGACTTTATTTACACCGGATTTGGTGACTCCCGCTTTTTGGTCACTCCGGGTTTATTTACTCCGAATTTGGTGACTCCCACTTTTTGGTCACTCCGGGTTTATTTACTCCGGATTTGGTGACTCCTGCTTCTTGGTCACTCCGGGTTTATTTACTCCGGATTTGGTGACTCCCGCTTCTTGGTCACTCCGGGTTTATTTACTCCGGATTTGGTGGCTCCCGCTTCTTGGTCACTCCGGGTTTATTTACTTCGGAATGGACTTGTAGATGCCGGGAAGTGCTGAAACCGTAGGCTTCAGTTAGAAAAATCTGTTGCTATATGAGAGTGAGTACCGGAATGGATCCGTGTCCGGCTACTCGTGAGGAAAAATTCTAAAATGCTTCTGCGTTTGGTATTTTCAGAGAGGAAATGCCGGAATGCCTGGCTGTCTGAATTTTTCTAGGAAATCGCAGAAGATAAGAAGTAGCCCCCAGCCCCCAAGCGTTAACATGCCAAGGGCAGGATGAGTACTACCATCGTTTGTTTAGGAAGTCGTCCAATTTCTCAGAAATTCGAAGGAATGCTTGTTGTAAGTAGACAGTTTTGTTCTTATGCTTTTTAGTGAAAAAAATTGGCTTTTTGGCCGTTTTCCACAGACGGCGCCAATGTTGCGTACCAGAAATTCGGATTGTCCTACGGGTCAGGGGCCGCAAATCGGATCTTCTTGTTTGTCGATCTGACGCGGATCCGTCTCCATAGTCTTGAATCTGAGTCCTGTGCAACACAAAAGTAGACAAGATGGTCAGAAGGCCAATGTGGCTAAATTTCCAAAGGATCTCCGACGCTCAAGTCAGTCATGACCTTTTTGAGAATAAAAGGGAAAAGATGTATTCTATTTTTTATAGATAGTAATTTTCAGAGAAAGAGAGAGAGTTTTTCCTGCCCTCTCCTCTTTCATGGAGGATAACTCCTCTTTATATAGGACCTCCTCTCTCTGGAGGTTCCTTCTCCTCTTCTCTCTGGAGGTTTCTTGACCATTATTGCCTTTCGTTTGGTTATGATTGAACTTTATCCATAATTAACTACCAGTGATAACCACCGGTTATAACCGCTTGTGGATTACATAAAACGGTTTGTGCAGTTGTTTCTTGGGTCGGTTATACTATACCCATCACACTCATTTCCAAGTTTCTAGAAAAATATATTCCTTTTTGTAGACTTTCTTTCATTTTTGTAAGAACTATTAAAAGAAACAGATATTTTTACATGTCCTCATATATTAATTTGTAAGTAGAGTTTATAATATCCATATCCATGGGCTAAAAAAATAATGTCCGCCCTGCTTATAAGGTATAATATATAAATAGTTTGCCCACGGATTTTGAATAGTTGCTTATAGTCCTACTATCGGAAAAGTATATAGATTGACCTTTAAAGTTTAGAACTCATCAATGAGATTTATCACTGATACTTTGTTCTTAATTTTCTGTATTTTTTGCATGTGACCATTTTTCACTAGATTTGTTTTTCCAAGCTTTTAGCTCACTGTTGTTGAATTGATCACTTTTGAAATTAGTAGGCTTTGGAACAATTATTAGGGAGCAGGATCAGTGGGTTTTTTGAAGGTTCTTATGTGAAATCTGATTAGTTTTGATAATTTGGATGCATATGAGTGGTGTTAAGATACAATTTAAAGTATTTTGTAGGTGGCATGTATAATTAATTGGCTTTGTCCCAAGTGGCTGGTGGGTCGGGACTTTGGAGATAATTTGACTATATGTATGATTTCATAGGATGGAGTTATGTTATGTTTCTGTTACTTGGGCAGGTAAATGAAGACATTGGTCAACTAAAAAAAATTGAATATATCGTGGGATGGATATAATTAATGATGTTATTGAAATTCACTAATGGCTTTGTGCACTGTGACGGCCCAGACTAAGACACTGAATTGTGATTATATTTGATATTTTGTCATGGGCCGTGACAATGTTCTCTTTGGGATCCAATCAAGGAATATTAAGGCTTATAAATATTTCCTGTTGGAGACTTTTAATCAACCATAAGCAACTCATGAAAGCATGAGAAGGCTTGGAGTGATGATTTAAATTGTTTGTATTGCGTCTTAGATAGCTGAGATAGTATCTGAACCCTTTAAAATTAGTTTAAGAGAATTTTTGGCTGCCATATGAGGGGCGAGAAGGATAATATACTAGGTGAAGAAAATGTGGAAGTTTATTTACAAAGTTTGAATAGAAAGGCATGTATCCATGACTTTCTATTTGTTTTGCCAGTATATTTATCGACTCCTTTATTCAACGAGTATATCCAGTAACCTCTCTTCATTTTGCAAGTATAATTCATCAACTTCTATTCATTTTGATCATTACATGTTCCTTATTACATTGTTTCTATCGTTTAATTATATTATATTTTTATATATTTAAATTCTTATGTGAAACTGTTTTGATTTAATTATTCTCTTTGCACCACCTAATTGTCCTTCATATGACTTCTGTCTTAACTTGTTCAACTTTTTTCATGGATTTCGTCATGTATGCCTTCAAATAAATTTAAAAGACTATTAATTTCGTATACCTTAAAAAGCTTTTAAAAAAAATAACTTTTTTCCACATTTGGTACAAGTGATGCCCGTATTAGCCGTCACTTCCTTAAGACGTTTTCTTTAAAGATTGTCCTAGGTTTCTTTCTTGATTTGGAACCTTACAATATGAATTATACTTTTTCTCTTTGCTATATTTCTATAGCACAAATTTTACTTTTAGCATTATAGAAATAATCTTATAACATTTTTACAATTATTTTATTTTGTTTGATCCTTGTGAATACTTTTAGAATAATGTATGAAGACAAGCAAATTGTGAAAGTATGGAACCCGATGTTTCCTACATTGTCTATGATGTCTATAGCCAAATACATTCTAATTATATATGTCAGTTTGAAGAGTCCTTATATATCCAAATTTCATATTTTGAATCTTGATTTTGATATTGTCGAGCTATCCTAAATATAGACATTATGTTTTATGTGAATCATTGTAAGATAATTAATAATTAATATAGTATTGACTTGATTTTTTTTTTTTTCTCTCTTCCATCAAGATACAGTGAAGAAAGATAGACATGCATCATGTCCTATATTTTCTTATAGAGTGTTCTTGAAGGCCGGCCAATAGGGTATAATGGTGGCTTACAACTTTATCTATTGGGCTACAATATCTACACATTTCGTTAGTGCAATTAGATCCTACCAATTGGGGGTTTGTTGACCATCTGTTCAAATATTTAGAAGTTAATTTGATAGTATTTGGATTATGCTTTTTTTTTTTTTATGTTAGTATTCTGTTACCTACGGGTAGTGAAATTTGAACTCCATTTGATATTCATTTCATTCTCCGTATTTATACTCCTTGATCTATTGCATTTCAAGTTCAGTTAATGTTGAGGACCTTTGCTATTAGTTATTATATTTACTGAGATGTAATTGACCATTCCTTTCCTCCATTTCAGTTTTAACGGCAGGTCTTTTGAAAGAGGCTCGAAGATCATCGTAGATTAATGAGATGATCTTATTAGTCTCTTTTTGGAGAGTTTTATATAATCCATTTTATGGGTATGAAGTTTAGTTAATATGTATATGACAGTATATTATCCAAAGAGTATTCTAGCATAGATGATCATGTGATGTATAATTATTATTTGCATTATCAGAGTTGTCAATGTACGTATGTAGATATGTCCTTGGATTATTGTTTTATTATTCTTGTAAAAGTACATATTGGTTACATAGTTGATTATTGACTAAAGGTTTACTTAGTTTAGCACCATTACCTTAATATTTATTTTATGCGCCATGAGCTGAGATCTGCGAAATCTGTTCAGTTTTGGATTATTTTGTTATAAGTTTTACACTTAATAGACGGATAATTTAGAAGATTATGTGATATACTTGTCAGGGCTGCTTGAGCCACGTTATTTACTATTGTTTGCGTGAGATTTGCTTGAATGAAATTGGTTACAGGATTTTCATGAGATAGGCATGAATTGTCTGCTCAAGTATTAGGACTAAAAGGATTTCTAATAGTATTTGTAAGATATGCTAGATGGGCACTTAAGTACTAGGATTGGTCAAATGCACGGCAAGATGGCTATTCAACAACTATGTGGGATATTAAGGGGCCCCTCTAGATGTTTAGAATATTCAAAATTATTTTTAACACAAAGAAGTATTGTACAATGAGAGAAAAAAAAAGAGCCTCAATCCAGTTGATGTGTGACTCAAGTTTCTTTCTTCACTAAGATTTAGTATACTGCTTTAATATTATTCTTAAGATTTATTATTTAGTTGCTAATTTTTCAAAGTGTATTTTCTTTGGTAGGTAGTTAGGTATATTAAGGCTATATTCAATTGATTATTTACTCATATTATAGTAAAATAATTTTAAAGTAAGCTATATTTGTAATTAAACACTATTATAGAAGATTTTTTTAGAATATCTTGTAATTATTTTTTTTATTGAGAATAATTATTCACATTAAATATTATTATATAACTTTTATATTAAGATGTATAATTTTATTTTTTATACTTTCACAGTATTTAGTGACTGAAAGTTGACAAGGAATTTGAGAGGTCATTTTCCCTACATTAATTGTGTACATATTCTGTTCCTAAAAAATCTTAACAAGTGGTATCAGAGAATATATTTTTCCTAGTTGTGAAAGCTATAATTTGATGGTGTCATCATTGAAGGATTCATCATTCTATACTAAGCAATTAAATGAGTAAAACAACTTCATTATTTGGTAAGAAAAGAGTGAAAAGTATTTTGACCTACAAAGGAGCAATTAAAGCATTAAAAGAGGATGAACTAGAGAAGTTAAGGAATGAATAGTGATAATCTACGAGGGATCTTCTTAATAGTATGATCAACTTATATCTTGTAGAGAATATTTTTCATAAAGTTATCGATTTGTTGAATCTAACGGAAGTTTGGATGAAAATAAAGAACTAGTATAAGTTCACATTATTGATAGTGAGGTTACATGTGTAAAAATAATTCTATTGCATATGGTTGTTGAAAGGGAAAAATTTTGAAAAGCACCTAAATGAGTTCAGTTAAGTCTTAACACAAATATAAGCATTTGATAAAAACATTAATGAAAAAGATATGGTGCTAGTATTACTGTCTTTTTTGTCAGGCACATATAATCATATTATCATAATATTATTGTTCAGAAAAAAAATGCTCAGCATTAATGAGACCATAGTTTCCTTACTTATAAACGAATCTAAATTGAAAGGAAGTGATTAGATTTTGGGAAAGTTGAGTGCCTTGGTGTCCACTAGAGGACATGAAAGATTGAGGGAGCAAGAAGGCAAGTTGAAGAGGAGTAACAACTGGTTCAATTTTAAGGATAGCAAGTACATTCATTGTTGCAAGTAAGGTCACATAAAATAGGATTCCTCAAGAGCAAGTAGAAGAATGAAAGTGTTAGTAAGCAGTAAGGGAGGAGCGATCATAACGACAATAATTAGGCCTCTACTATTACCTACAGAGATCTTCTAGTTATCTACATAGGGAAGATATGGAGTTTCATGAGCCACAAGAAAAATTAGGAGATAGATAATAAATTCTCATACCATACGACAATGAGGAAGTCTCACTTTACCTCCTATATACCCGGGGATTGTAAAGTATTGAAGATGGGGAATAATGACTCGTAGAGGATAGTAGGTACCAAGGTCATTAGCTTATAGATAAGTAATGCGATGAAACTCATGTTAAGTGGCATGCAATATGCTTTGGTTGCTTGATTGAATTTGATTTCAATTGGAATGCTTGATGACAAGGAACTTTGCATGGTGTTTAGTAAGAGCTAATAAAAACTCACTAAAGTCGCCTTGGTTATGGTAACGAAAAGCAAGCAATTAATTAGATATTTAATAGAGGTTTTAATAGTCAAGGATAATAGTAATGTGACATATGAATGGTTCTGTCAAGGTCATGGGAGGAGGAAGCAAGGAGGAGTACAACGGGAAGTGACACTATTGTGGAAAACAATTCGAAAGGTAGTGACAATACTCCCGGATCAGTGCAATAGAAGAGGGTAATTTTCAAGTTTATAGAGGCCAATGTTAAGATGTCCATAGAGGGCAAATTGTAAGAGGATGAGAGATGATAGCGACTCGCCAAGGTGGCGATGACTCCCCTACCTGATCATAAGGAAAACTTAGACGGGTTTTAGATTACTTCCTTTTTGTGACAAACCATATCCAAATCGAAAACCGATAAGGTTTCGTCTGTAATATAGCCGTCAAACTATATAAAAATCTGTATAATTTCCGTGGTCATCACATAAAATTCATAAAAAATACTCTCACATTCATCACCCAATACAACAATCATTATAGGATCCAAATGCCACAATTGAGTTCATGGCTCCAATGTTGTATGTCCGAACACAACATCAGATATGAAGAGATGCCACTAGGTACTTGATACAGACCATAGTAACCTGCAAAAATATAAATAGACATCCATATACAGTGGACTATACTATCAAATCATCCGTCATGTGTATACAATATACATCAATAAATCCAAATGAACTATATATACAAGTTCTCCATAATGTATACAAAACTACAAAATATAAATCATCGATATGATCTTCTAGGTCCCAAGCTTAGCCATATTCTAATCTCATATCCGCCTCATCGAGTATAAATATGTACTCATCTGAAGACAAGAAAAAGTAGTAATAATGAGTTAAATACTCAATAAGTATAATATAATTAAGAATAATATATAATATATTCAAATAGAACAGAAAAGGAGATAGGAGTATGATATATGATGCATAGTATGAAATATGAACAAATACATTTCTGGAATATGAATAACTTTCCATAATTTATCTTTTTTTTTAGGGTTCTAAAACATATATAAATTTCTTAATCTTTGCATATCAATGCCAATAGACTTTACTGACTAACAGTGCGGAAGAATGAGGAAATGAATGTTTTTATTTCTACACATTCTAAATCGCATAATTACGTAATTTAACACCCCATGACAAACGGTATATCTTTAACCCTATATACAGGATCATACTACATATGCCACCATATCCCCTATTACCCAGATGTAGTCTTTATTCTTCCACAATTATATCTTAAGGCATGTCATAGAATATCACCCGCTACAATATATGATCAGGATAATCCTTGAATTTTTACTATGATATCTATGACATGTTAGGGGATATTACCCTCTGAAATACAAATTCGTGGTCCAATTTTACCATTTCTTATTCTTTGAGGAAAAGTCCACCAAACTTATTTCATAGAGTTCTCACTCCGAAATAACGAATCATACATATATCAAATTGGGGTATTCCATTTGTATACTTACATATCTTACTTAATTCTAATATACATATACGGATAATCATTTCTTATGGGTTTAAATCTTCACGTGATGTTAAACATATGCATAATTTAATAGTTACTTTGAAATAATTAGGAAATCCTTACCACATTGAAAAAAACGTAATTTAAAAGCTTCCGGACGATATTTCCTTCACAAACGGTTCATAATAATATTTTTAAAATATACAATTGAATATATATAATTATATGTAATTAAAATACCAATTAAATAAAGTAGAATCATGTAAAAATCCCAATTAATTTGGGTGAATAGTGTTGGGTGTGGGGTTTGGGTCCCGTATGTACAAAACCAAACAAAACTTGAAAAATTAGGCACCCAATCGGTAAATAATCATATTCAAGACATAAGTTTTCATTATTTAAAGCCAAATCATGTATAAAACTCAAAATAATTGGTTAAACGTTGTCCGGGCATGAGTTAGGGTTTCAGTGAACAAAATTTTACATAAAATTACCAAATTAGATATTCAATTGATAAATTAACATATACAAAATATGGATATTCTAGAGCGAATTAAGGCAAAATCCCCAAAAATTGAAGGGTGAGGCATCCAGGCGTGGGGTTCGGGTTTGGGATGCATAAAACCATGCGAAAACAATGAATCAAATAACAAATTGATAAATTTTTGTACCCAAATCGTGGGTTTCACAAAATATGTGTATGGGTCGGATATCAGGATAATAATACCCCATAAGGATCGAATGAAAATTAAAAAGGGAGAACGAAAAGGATATGAGTGCACTTATGTCAATCCGATCTATCACTTTTCAACAAACTCCAAGTCAAATTCAAACCCGAAAGCATTGATCTCTCCTCTCTTTCTCTTCTCCCACTCTCTCTCTTTCTCTCCTCTCTTTCTTCCCGAAAACTCTTGCATTCTGTTTCTTCTTTCCTTCTACTTCTTCTTCTTTTATTTATTTATTTATTTATTCATTTATTTATTTATTTATTTATTTATTATTATTTCAAAGCACAAATCAATATTCGAGTGACCATACAGGCGTATTTTGAATGCTAGCCCAATTAATTTAAATATCCTTTAAAATTTTATAATATTTAATTAATTTTTATCATACCTAAATTATCTAAAATAATAAATTATTCTAAATTAATCAGATAAAATTTTAGGATATTACATTCTCCCCCACTTATAAAAACTTCATCCTCAAAATTTAATGAACCTTGAAATTCCATAATTGGGGGTAATCCTCCTAAATTTCTCTCTTGCGTTCCCAAAACACCTCCTTGATGAGATGAATTTTATTAGAAAACCTCAACAATTTAAATTATCCTGATTCTTAACATCTAATACTTTCTATCCAAGATCGAGATTGAGATCTTATCATAAGATACATTTCTAATCTCTTATAATAGTTTAACCCAATCACAAACTTACTTCCAAAATCAATGATACGTGAGAAATTTTTTGATAGTCCATCCAATTCGAAGGTAAATTAAATTCATTTACTACCTCTTCGTCTTATTATAGAATCTCAAACAGACAAACAGATTCTTACTTCGATTCATCCAAAGCCTTGAAAACAATCATTCACGTGGAACCTCAGTCTTATTCTAAAATCTCTGGACCGTAGGCCACATACTACCGCTGCGCTACTCTACTTGGCCATTTACTTATATACTAAAATCAACTTGTAATTCTTACCTAGGGATTCCTATCAGACACCTAGGCTACATGGCAATTATATCCAGGGCAAAACCCATAATCTTCAGATTACAACCAATATAGGAAACATGATCGAAACAATTATCTCAAAAGTTTCAGTACAGCCTCCAATCGCTACTAAAACCTTAAAATCCCAAATATTCTACAACCTTATTATCTCACAGGCATACTAACAAGCCAACTTAATCAATCCGATTTTATTATTCGAGTTCACAATAAATGGGTCGTCCTTATTAGCTAACTTACAATTATCTAAATACCCAAAATTCTTACCGTTCTAACAACCCCAAACAAAACCATAAGGACTTCTTATCTCATAATTTTATAACTTCAATACTTTAAATACAATTTTATTTTTCAAATCAAAAATACGACATCCCATTAACCCAAGTATTAGAACCTATTCACGGTTTACCTTCCACATTTCCTATGAAACATCGAAAACATCACAAATCTAAAGACTTCCAATCATTATATTATTGGTACTAATGCTCGTCTTCCTTAGAAGACACTACGATTCACATTCTCAATCCTTAAGTAAATTTATCCGCTAGCACTGTCATATGATTATTTCTTCTTAAGACATAACTATTCAGACTCTTAAAATCATTATACAATAATTATCTTCAAAAGTAATACCTATAAGTTTTCAGAATAATGACCCCACTTACTAGCACCAACCCATGGTTGGAGTGATTCTGATCATAGGTTTCTCCCTCACTTAATCAAAAGGGCAACCACACACATATGATGTAGGAAAAGCACAACTCTAAATCTTTCTCAAAAGTATCACATTCTATTACAATACACTTGATCTATTAGGGATGTAACGGCCCAGATTCTAAAACGTAGAAAATCCAAGTCATTAACTCAAGGAGTAAAGAAAAATTAACCCGGTCAATGCCAGTTGACCGGGAGTGATGATGGAGCTATGCCAAGTTGTGAAGGAAGATTTATTCGGTCAACTGGTGTTGACTGGCAAAGATGAAGGAATGAAGAAAAATTAAAGTTTATCCGATCAACGTCAGTTGACCGAAAAATATAAGGAGAAGTTAATCCGGTCAACTAGAGTTGATTGGAAAATGTGAAGAGAAGCCAAGGAAGAGTTGACCGGAATTGTGTGATTGTTAACCGAAAAATATAATAAAAATGTAATCCGGTCAACGCTGTTGACCGAAAAAACGTAAGGAAGAATTTAATCGATCAACGCCAATTGATCAGAAAAGAATGAAAGAGGCCAGCGTAGAAAGATGACCAGCCATAGTGGTGGGAGGAATTGATGATGGCCTGATTTGATGGTTGACTGGGAATATAAGTATTTACCGGATTCAGAGATATTGACGAGAGTGTAACACTGACGACCGGAATAGATGGATAATAAGGCTTCCAGAAAGCAATTTCGAAAGCAAATCGAAGAAGAAAGATGGCAAAATGAAATATTAACCAATTTTAGTTAAGGCTGGAGTGGCCAGTAATGAGTAGGTGAACTACTCTTACCTACCTCCACTTACTCTGAAAATCTCTGAAATTCTCGGGAAGAGACGATATGAATAAAATATCATAGTAGGTGACCTAACCCACATTCTCTCAACCACCCCATCGCCTATAAATATTTGGATGCGGGGATTTGGAAGCGACTGTAAAGGTAAGGAGTCAGAGACGAAAGAAAGGAAGGGAAGGATTCCATGCCAGACATAAGTAAGGAGTTGATGAGCATTTCCAGGCAAGTGTACCCCCTTAAATTCATGATTTACTATAAGCGTACTCATCTTTCTATAGTTCATGTTTGTAATGTAAGTATGTCTGATTTTGATGAACTTATGTTACGGTATGCATGATATTTGTTCTAATCATCTGGATTTCTGTTAATACCATGTTTAAAGAAAGCACTGTTATGTGTTTTCATAAAGATCTTCATTTTTACCTTACTTGTATGAATTCTGACCACGAACAAGTTTTTAAGATATCTAACATGAGTAAAAAGACCTCCAGACTTGTCATGAAGTTTTGAAACCGGTATCTGCTCCGTGATTTTGAAACCGGCCTTGTATCATATTTTAAAACCGGCATTTATACTGTGATTTCAAAACCGACCTTGTATTGTATTTTGAAACCGGCATTTGTACTATGATTTCGAAACCGGCCTTGTATCGTATTTTAAAACCGGCATTTGTTCTTGATTTTGAAACCGGCCTTGTATCACGAATTCGAAACCGGCATTTGTAATATAATTTTGAAACCGACTTTATAAGTGACATATATGTTCTGTGTTTTGAAACCGGCTTGAAGTATATGATTGACCTCCAACTTTTGACATAAGACTTCCGGTTTTTAATAAATGAGACCTCCGACACTTTCATAAAAGATCTTCGGTTTTAAGACATTAAAGGAAAGGCTTTACGGACTTCAAATGCTGAAGTTAAGAATAAAGGCTATAAGAACAAGGAAAAATGTATGTAATCCGGACAGCAAGTGGAACTCTATGACTTTCGACTTTTGAACTATGATAAATGGCCATCGAAAGATATGAACTAAGAACTGAGTTTCCATTAAGCTTGCTGTTACAATTGGATGAAGGATATTGGAGTGACACTCGAGGACTGCCCCTGGGCCACATGGGAATTTCTGGTGGCACAAGGCTTATGGACTACTGCCCCGTATGCCAGGTAAATGGCATTACCGTCCGCCTCTGGGAGCATAATAGGAGGATACGACCTTAGGTTGTGGGGTAGCACACAACCCTTCCTCGATGTTGTCCGCTCCCGTCCGGTCCCTAAAGATGATAAGCATTTCGTTCGGCTTTTATGAACTTTCTGAAGACAAGATAATAAGAACAAGAACAAGGAACTCTAAACTTAAGAAGAAATGATATGGTGATTTTCGTATGCTAAGTTATGTTATGAAACCTTTACTTTGATTCGATGATATGTATATTAATGTTTTCTGCATGTGGGTACCTTACTGGGCTTTGTAGCTCACTCTTACTATTTTTCATATGATGAAAAGCTTATGGAGGACGAAATTAAGTAGAGTCATATGAAGTAACTAGAGGACATAGCTGGCGGAGCTGATCAGTGAAGGAATTAATGTATTTTCTTTTGATATTTTGAGAAGGACTTGTAAAACATTTCTGCTGTAAAAGAATTTATGGATGTTAGTATATTTTCGTAATTATAATATGGAAGAATGAAGTCGTTATTTCTAGTAGTATCTCATGTCAAGGACTTCGTGTCCGACCAACCTTAATGTTGGCCTGCCAGGTATGGAGTTAAAACTTTGATGGCCCACTCAAAGAGTTCGGCCTTAAGCGATCCTGTATACGCGATAGGGTATGTTTAAAAAAAAGAAAAATTTTATGTCCACCAAGTTAGTATTATACCGTATATGTGTAAAGGTTAGGTTTGACGGCGGCCTTACATGGTGGAATGTGGTCGGTCCGTCACAAGGGATCAACCCAAATGACATGGTCGACAATCTATCATTTAATCCTTGAAGGTTATTTCCATATATCTCATTCCGACGGATACCGATCACTTTTAAGTCAAACACTCTGCGAACTTTGCAAATCCTCAAGGGACAACTAATGGATACCTTATCGGATTCAACCATACCCAAGAAAAATATGCACTCACACAACATCGATTAGTATTTTCTAAATTAGCCATTGCTCAAATCTTTACAGGACCATATTCATGCTACCGAAGAATCCATATGCCCAATACAACATCTTTCATTACCGAAACTCACACTCTAACCTCAATCGAACACATGGCTAATAGCCTTCCTAATCCATGGTATAGTCATCAAACAAAATTCACGTTCCCTATGATTATTTGAATTCATCAATGAGGCCATTACAATAATAATCCAAATATCGCCAAAAGATCCAACTCATAAAATTCACATATATGTCAATGAATGTACAAATCCAAATGGCATTACTAGAACTTATAACGACCGTGTCTTAATCTTGAATGCTGCCACTAGCACAACTCTCATTCATCTACAATTGACAACATTTTGATTAAAGATCGACCTTTGAAAGCTTCACACCTTGGCAAAAGGTCAAACGATTCATCTATTCATTCACAGTGCTTGTTTATCTAATCATAACCTAAATTTCAACTATCCATAAATAACCTTATCAGTTCACCTTACTAATCTCAAAGGTTCTAGAACATTTCACAGTGGAACCTAACCGATACTTTCTTAATCCTATATAAAATTCTTTAAAAAAATCAGTGTTAATTTTGACATAACATCGAAATATTGATCGAAAGATTAATCAACCTAATCTTTTCCCTAGGAATATCCTTAAATACTTATACAGTCAATACTTCTTGGTGACCACAAGATGACTCCTAGACGTTGTCTCATTTGCTAAATAAACTAGATGTATATCCTCATCAAATGATCTGTAGGCAAAACGATGATAATTTCCTGATACCTTAACCAATTTTACCTCATATCCAAATTTTCACAACCTGATCGAAAAGTATAATATCTTTATCAACACAATCCATACCGGCACGGTGACTCACTAACCAAATCATGACTAATATCATATCAAAGATTGGTGTCATAAAATAAATCACATCAACCCAACCAATCATACCTACCGACCCAAGAAAATGTCATAGACCTCGATACTACTAGTATCAAATCTAAATCCTTAGATAAACGAATAAATTTAGGAATCACAAATGAAGATATAGATTCAGGATCCCAAAACGATATATGTGCTACAATGTCAAACTCAAGAATCTTACCTTTCATCACGGTAAGCGACACTCTACACCTCAGGTCATCACCAAAAAAACCTCGATTTAAAGCACTAGACTTCTTCACTGTTAGAACCATGGATAAGGACTATTATTGATCATGTGGCTGAACTGTCCACAACTAGAATCATACACCCAAAACTCGTATATGAAGAATAATGATCCATAAAAGCATTCACAGACATATTCCACAATATCTCTTTATCCTCCCGACTTATGATTCTTTTCACGTTAACTACCTAAGGTCGACTTCCTCTTCTATCATATATGGGGCAACATTACCTTATCTTCTTTCGAATATTGGATTACTGTCAATGTCATCTTAATTCTCAGGATCCATATCTCAATCTCTATAGAATCCAAGTTACCCAAAAGTTTAGGCATTTAATCACTACTAAATCGATTATAAATCGACATCCTTTGATTCGCTACACCAGAAATTGACTCCAAGTTATTTTGACCTTGAGCCATCAATTCCACCTTATCCATCATATTTGCTATATTATTTAAGTATCTCTTTTTAGTAAATTACTAGCCCGTGGACCTCAACCCAAAGTCAATTAAACTTAAACTTCGAATTAAAATCAATTAATCGAGGCCTTGAATCGATGCCAATCAATTCAAATACTAAATCGTCATCAACCAAATTTAAACCTCATGGCGCCTCCTTACAACTCATCCTCTCAACCTCGCAGTCAACCACCGCCACGAGTAGACCTTTGTCTAAGAGCTATTGTGATTGTTAATATCCTTTCTAAAATCAAACAACACGAGTTAGGTTGCTCTTAGGATACTAACTAGAACAATATAGGATAGACAATCAAACCTAAATTCTAATTCTAACTTAGTTCTAACCTAAGTTATTGGACTAAGATAACTACAAATATTCAGTCTAATTTAATCATCCTACGCCTTCATCTACTTATTTAATCTTTGTTATTCTAACCTAAACTTTTGCATAAGATTCAAATCAAACTTAAGGTATCACTTTCTCTCTAATACCAACTATAACGAGCCATACTCAAATCAAAAATTAATAAGATTCCGTCTATAATACGACTGTCAGACTATACAAAAACTTATATAATTCTCCTGTTCATCATATAAAATCTATAAAAATGTTCTCGCATTCATAACGCAACACAACAATCATCACAGGATCCAAATGCTACAATTAAGTTCCTAGCTCCAACGTTATGTATTCAAACACAACATCGGATATGGCAAGATGCCACTAGGTATTTGATACATACCACAACAACCTATAGAAATATAAATAAACATCCATATACAATGGGCTACACTATTCGATCATCCGTCATGTGTATACAATATACATCAACAAGCCCAACTGAACTACAAATACAAGTTCTCCATAATGTATACAAAACTATAAGATATAAATCATCAATTTAATCTTCTAGGTCCCAAGCTTAGTCATCTTCTAATCTCATATTCGCCTTATCGGGTATAAATCTGTACTCATCTGAAGGTAAGAAAAAGCAGTAAGAAATGAGCCAAATACTCAACAAGTACAATATAATTAAGAACAATATACAATATATTCAAATAGAATAGGAAAGAAGATAGGAGTATGATATATGATGCATAGTATGAAATATGAACAAATACATTTTCAGAATATAAATAACTTTTCATATTTGATCTTTCTTCTCTTAGGATTTTAAAATGTGTATAAATTTCTTAATCTTTATGAATTATGGTCAGTAAATCTTACTGACTAACGGTGTGGGAGAACGTTGAAAAAATATGTTTGTTTCTACACATTCTAAAATGTATAATGACATAATTTAACACCTCATGGTGAGCGGTATACATTTAATCCGATATATGGGGTCATATCACATATGCCACCATATCTCCTGTGGCCCAGAGATAGTCATCATTCTTCCACAAAAATATCCTAAGGTATAACAAGAAATATCACTCGTTATAATATACGATCAGAATTATTCTTAAATTTTTACTGTGATACCTATGGCATGCTAGGGGATATTACCTTCTGAAATACAAATCCATGGTTTAGGTTTTATAATTTCTTATTCTTTGAGAAAAAGTCCACGAAACTTCTTTCACAAAATTCTCACTCCAGGAGAATGAATCATACATATATCAAATTGTGACATTACCTTTGTATACTTACATATCTTGCTTAATTCTTATATATAGATATGGATAATTATTTCTTGTGGGTTTAAGTTTTTACATGATTTTAAATATATGTATAATTTAACATGGTACTTTGGAACAATTAGAAAATTCTTACCAGATCGGGCCACACGTAACTTTAGAGTTTTTGGACGATGATTCCTTCACAAATAATTCACAATAATATTTTTGGAATATATAATTAAGCATATATAATTATATATAATTGAAATAACAATTAAATAAAGTAGAATCATGCAAAAATTTTAATTAATTCGGGTGAACAGTGTCGGGCGCGGGTTTAGAGTCCTATATGTACAAAATCGAATAAAATTTAAAAATACAGGCACCCAATCGATAAATAGCCATATTCAAGACATGGGTTTTTATTATCTAAAATCAAATCATGTATAAAATTTAAAATAATTGGTTAAACGTGATCCGGACGAGGGTTAGGATTCTGGCGAACAAAATTTTATATAAAAATATCTAATTGAATATCTAATCGATAAATTAATTTATATAAGGCATGTGTAATGATGTTCTAGAGCCAATTTAAGCAAAAGTCCCAAAAATCGGAGGGTAAGGCATCCGGGCGCGGGGTTAGGATTTTGGGATACATAAAACTATGCAAAAACGATGAATCGGATAACAAATTGATAAATTTTCGTACCCAAGTTGTGGGTTTTACAAAATATGATGGGTTGGGTATTAAGATAATAATACTCGATAGGGATCAAATAAAAATTAAAAAGAGAGAACAAAAAGTGTATGTGTACGCCTGCCTTGACCCAATCTATCACTTCTCCAACTAGTTCTAAGTTGGATTCGAACCCGAGAGCCTCGATCTCTCATCTCTCTTTCTCTCCTCTCTTTTCTTCCCAAAAACCCCTGCATTCTTTATATTCTTTCTTTCTACTTCTTCTTTTATTTATTTATTTAATTAATTAATTATTTATTATTATTATATATTCATTTTCTTTTATTCCAAAACCCAAATCAATACTTGGACGACAATACAGGCGCACTTCGGATGCCAACCCAACTAATCTAAATATTCTTCAAATTTTTATAATATTTAATTAATTTTTATCACACCCAAATTATCCAAAATAATAAATTATCCCAAATTAATCGAATAAAAAATCGGGATATTATACTTTTGAGTCTCACAGTGAATCAACATTTCATCTATAAGATCTTGTGATGTTCTCATGTAGGATGATTGAGTGATGATGTTCACTGAAGGTCTCATGATGTACCCATGAGGTTCACTCGAGCGAAATCAGTTAAGAAGTTATGTGAGATGGGCATGAACTGTTTGTCTAAGCACTAGGATTGGAAGTATTTTAGTTAGGTTTCTACAAGAAGGTCATGTGATCGGTGCTTAAGCACTAGGACTACCCGATGCATTGCAAGATGACCCTTTAAGCAGCTACACAAAATATAAAAGGGCCCCTTTAGATTTGTAGAGCATCTAAAATTATTTTCACCACAAAGGAGTATTATACGAAGATAGAAAAGAGAACAAAGAGAAGAATAATAGATTCGGCATCGGGTTAAAATTCAACTAAAGTTTTATACTTTGTCAACGTCATGTACATTATTGTGGTCTTATTCTTAAGATGTATTACTATTTGTTTACTCATTTTTATGATTAAATTTTATCTAGTAGATTATTAGAAAAATCTTTTACGTTAAATTTGACTATATAATCTTTATATTTGGTTGTTTGATTTTATTTTTATACTCTTACGATATTTGGTAGTCGATGATTAATAAGAGATTTGAAAATATATTTTCACTGAACTGGTTGTATGTGTCTTTTTATCCCAAGGAATTCTAACAAAATTAATGTCACTTACCCCCAAAAAAAAAAAAAACAAAAATGTTACAAAGAAATATTTACATAATAATTGTGAACACTAACTATAAAAAAGAATGAACATCGCTACTTTCAGTGGCTGTTGTTTATGTTGGAAGAACGAAGCCTACCTCTGTGCAACAGCTAACAGATATGTTATGGAACGTGAGATGAGTAGCGGGAGGAACGGGCGGGAGAGGCGGGTGGTTACTGAAAAATCAATAGCTTCCACTTTATTTTATTGATTTTTTAAATTCAAATGTCAGTTATGTAGTTAAATTACAAACCGGGTCGGGTTGGTCGTCATAGGGAGACCCAATCCGTCGGAAAAAATCCCCCAAGAACAAAGAATTTGCAGAAACTGGTTCAGGAAGACCCTAGATAGAATCAATCCCTCGCGTCTTCGCTTTTCTTGTTTTTAATCATATAAGGAGGCTATAACATCAATGAGAGATAGGATTTTACTTTTCTCATCTGGGTTATTGAATTGAAAAAATTTAGTAATTAAAATTTAAAAACTAAATAATATGCTTTAAATAGTTATTTTATTGACTATTTTTTAAATACTAAATTTGATATTTAACAGATATTAATATTATAAAAAATTTAAAATATGGTTATTTTTAATTTATTTTTAGTTTTAAATATTAACTATTAAATTTTGATCTATTAATTTTCTTGAAAAAAGTAGAATTCCCATTTTCGGAGAGAGTCTCCCAGGTATGAAAAATAATATCTTTGATAATCAAATATGGAAAATGCCTCCATATTCAAAGCAAGGAAAGAGATATATTAATGTTCTTTTTATTTTTTCAAATTGTATCCCAACTTAACAGTGACGCTAGAATTCATAACGTGATTGACCAGGGAGGAAGAAAAAGGAGGTGGCAAAGGCAAAGAAGGATAAAGCCATTGGAGGGAAGACATGTTGACTTGACAAATTGGAGTGGTGGGTAGAAGCCAAATGGGGACTTTGAAAGGGCTGAAATGGACGTGGGAGAGATGGATCAACAAAATCTAAGTTCTAATTTTGCTTTTATAAGGTAACTAATTGTGATGATTTCCTAACTTTTTGACAAAATGGCAGTGATCTTAAAAGATGAGTGCTCAGCCATCTTGAATTATTGAAAGATATATAACTCCTTTAGAGCGGTCGACCAACGCATTGATGAAGCAGCCGCGATTACCTTGGCTACCTACTTTTGTCGGATAAATTACCATAGTACAAATTAGCCCGAGTTTGTTAGTTAAGATATTTTGTAGACTTATTTTCGGCTTATAAATTTAAAAATTCTATAGCGTTTTAATTTTTAAATTTTGTAGATTCCAAATCATATTCTATATTTAAATTCTTAATCTTGTACTTTGATAATTATTTTTATTATTATTGTTTTCATTCCAAATCCTTTTAAAAATCCATTCTTCTCTGTTTCAATGAGTTTCATAATACATACCAAGAAAATCTTTGAACTAATTAGAAATTTCATTCAACCATTTCAAGAGTAGTAGGAAAATTAACAGAAAAGTTTGTGCACTGATTTTATATTCTTGTTTTTTCAGTTGCATAACAAACAATATCAAAATCTTTTCAAACTTTGGAAATTGTTAATTTTTCCCTTTTTTATTTTATTTAATTATAATTCTTTTTTCATATTTACAGTCAATCTTATTTGGAGCTTCTAGGTGGATTTTATTTTTCATAGAATTACAAAGACTAAAAATGTGATTACAAAGACTACTATTACCATGAATTAAGAGAGACTTGAATATTCCAACTTAGAGATTATTCAAAGTCTTGTACGTTTTTTTATTAGAATTGATAACATTGATTCGTCAAATTTGTTACATTCTCATTATCATTTTGATAAGATCTGAAAAATTAAGGTATTGCCAAAATTACCGATGGGACAGACTTTCCAAGGCAAAAACATTTGAACCACAAATATCCAAATGGGACCGTGCTCAACGAACCCGGGTTTCAGATAGGACACCAATGGTGCAGAAGAACTTCAAAGCATGTAAGGTTATCGCTCACTACAAGCCTCAAACCTGCAAAGAAGGTTCCGAGCTTCTACTACCTTTGGCATAGCCGAGCTAGATGGATTTGACCTAAAGTTTCAGGGTATGTCCGACCAAATATTTTACCCACCCAATAGTAAAATTTTGCAAATAAAGCAAAAACTGCTCCCATAAAAAATACATAATGAAAATGTGTGACCACATAATAAGTATCATATAGAGTAATGTCTAGCCTAGAATTAGCCAGGGCTATTTAAGTTAGTCCTCCTATGGTGAACAAAAAGATGAACCCTACAACAAATAACATGGATGTTTTGTATTGTATCGAACCTCCCCATATGGTAACAATCCAACTAAAGATTTTAATTCCAGTAAGGATAGCTATAATCGCTAATGATTTGACCAACTTATGTTAAAACTTGAGTATTGGAAGATTCTCCTAAGTTTTTTCTTAGGCCGCTTCACTTCTTTTTCTATTGTGATGTATAGGATATTGATTTATGAATTTGGGTATCACATCCCCGATACGTAACATAAATTGTAATGACATCATGCACACTTAAATAATATCGGAACACAATTTTACATCTAAAATAAAATAAAACCACCAATATATAAAGGTAATGTCCCTTGGGAAAATATGGTTAATACTCCCGATAATATACAACCTGATTAAATAGAATTATAGGCATAAGAAAAAGTATAAGAAATATATGTAAGAAAAAGCATCGAGAAACTAATATTTATAGCACTAAAATATAAAATTAGAATTATCGGCACACCTGCCACCTAAGTACATAATCCGATGAACTCATTTCTAATAGTTTCATGTAATCTATACGTTCAAAAATGCAATAAAAACATTCTTAGACTAATCTTCTAGAATTGCCCTTCAAATCTAAAAACTTATAAGTAAATTCAAGTTTATTAATCTGAAAAATTATAAAATATAATAATAATAAGTTTAATACTCAATAAAACATATATGTATAATTTCATGTAAATATACATTACAAAATCATGAGAAGGGCATGAGTAATCACTTGCAAAATATACCAAAAACTAAAAATAAAAGTATGAACTAAGGGCTAGTAATAATTTCAACAATTAGGATCGAATAACAAAAGTCAATTTATGAATTTTTCCTTAGTTTAGGCCATATATCAATATTCAAAATCTATGAATGGGCCGACTATATATTATACTATATAGATAAAAGCAAACACTACCTTTTGTACCCATGGATGTTAGGTAAGAATATTCATTTACAAATTAATATATTAACATATGTCCAAATATATTTTATTATTTATATATAATAATTTTATTTAACTCAAATGAAAGATTTTATATAAATAAACAAATTTTAAGAACATGGAAAGCAAATATATTAACTTTACAAACAAACTTCAAGAACATGGAAAGAAAATATATTTACTTTAACTTATTTGTAAAGTATTTCATCAAACTCTTGCATAAAAGGAGATATATAAGGATAGATTCTCAAAAATTTTAAAATTTTAAGATAACATATTTAATTTAGGATACAAACTTTCAAATCTCATTAATTGTCAAAAAAAAAAAACTAACATGTATACAGTACAAACTAATAAGAAATAGGAAAATATCATATATTAGCATTTGAATAAGAAATGAAAAGGAATTCTAAAACAATTAGTAATAATAAAAGAAGTGTCTAAATGCACCTCCCTTAATGTCTTTTCCAAATATCGCTTAAGATTAAGCACCAAAATCATTGCTATAAGCTCCACGTTTTCCACAAGGATGAAGGTCATCCTACAAAAACAAACCTTCATCTTCTGCCAATGTTTCAACCACACAGATGCATAATAATGTTTCTACTAAATCTGCCTATGTCTCGGGTTCAATTCAAAACATTACTCTGTGGCATTTACAGTAAACTATTTCTTTACTCCAAAGTTAGAAGATGATAGTTTCAAATACCAGCCAGACATCACACATATTGCAAATAATCTCACAAGTATAATGTCTTTTTTTGCTCTTATTAACTCCACTTCTAAAAGTAAGGAAATATCATAGATTATAGATATTGAAATAACTGATCATATGATATATTGAACACATTTTTATAATTCCAAGCATAAGAAAATCAGATGTCAAGTTAAACTTTCTGATGGAAACTTAGCACAGGTCACGCATAAAAGGAATGTTGCTATATGTAACAACATTCTATTGTAAAGTGTTCTTTGTATACCCTCATTTGCTTTCAATATGCTTTTTATTTGGAAATTACGCAATGATTCCAATTGTTTCTTTATTTTCACTTCAAATAATTATTTCATATAGGACCTTTCTACATAAAACGTGATTGAAAAGAGTAATGCTTAGAAAAGTTTATTCCATTTAAAGGCAAATATTGTATCTTCAAATTTAGACTCTAGATCTTCCACTTCTAATTTTTCAGCTTTATCTTGTTACCCTCCATTTTTCAATTACATAACAAGTAATAATAAACTAATTGATAGACAATTGCTTTAGCATTTTTGATCCGGATACTCTTCATTGTCTTATTTATATTTACTCAAACATGTTATCGATGACTTGCATGTTCTGCACAATAATCTTGTTTGTAATATATGTCCACTAGCTAAACATCATATATTACCATTTCCTATAGAGAAAAATATACCAATGTCTTCTTTTGAACTCATTCATTGTGATATTTGGGACTTTTACAAATCATTAGTTATGAAAAATTTTGATATTTCTTGACTATCATTGATAATTACACTAGATATAATTGGCTTTATTTGATAAAGTATGAAAGTGAAGCAAGACCTCAAATTGAAAATTTCTTCTCCTCTGTTAGAATACAATTTTATAAACACATTAAATGTATTATATCAGACAATAGACTAAAATTTCTGACGTACACTTTTTACTCTAAAATGATGTTATTTATCAAACTAATTGTGTTAAAACACATCGACAAAATAATATGTCAGAAAGAAAACACCAACATGTTCTTAAAATTACTTGATCTCTTATCTTTCAATCATGTAACCTTGAAAATATTGGACAAATGCTATCCTTAGTGTAGTATTTTTAATAAATAGACTTCTATCACCAAACACTTATAATAAATCACCTTTTCAATTGTTGTTCAACAAACTTCCTAATTACTCTTGCATAAAATTGTTTGGTTCTTTATATTTTGCTTCTACCATTAGACAAGGAAGAAATAAATTTGATCCAAGATCTCTAAAGTGTGTCTCACTAGGATACCCTTTTGAAACCAAAGGATACAAACTTCTTGATTTGATCTGTCATTTAATATTTGTTTTAAGATATTTCATTTTTTCATGAATTGCTATTTCCATATAAATTGGCTTTTCCCACATTGCCTAAACAAGAATAGGAAGAGAGAGTAAAAGTGCTTATTTAGCAATAGGAAAAGGAGCACAAAAGCCCTGGGTTTGAAAAACCTAGAGCAACTTTTAGGTCAAATGAGATAGCAAAAATACAATAGGCATTATAAGGAAGAGAGAAGAGAGAGAATAAGAAGACTTTTAATATTTAGTTAATGTCAGTTTAAATTTTATTCTTTATCATACTAGGGTATTTTGTTATAGCCTTAATTCTAGGACATACAACAGATTGCTTGTTAGTTTTCTTATTGTATTTTTTTTTTTTTTTTTGTATGGTTGTTAGATATGTTGGAATTATATTTTAACCAATTATTCACAAGGATTATTATAAAGGTTTCTTGGAAGGTGTCTTATTTGTAATCACATATTTTTAAAGTAGATTTATTTAAAATTTATCCCGTGACTTTGTTTTTTATTAAGAAAAATTTTTCATATTAAATATTATTGTATATCTCTTGTTCTTAGTTGGGTATTTTGTTCCTTGTACTCTCATGTTTTTTGGCGATCGACAATTGTCAAAGGGATTTGAGCTCATATTCATTATGCCAATGCCATTCTTGATCACAAATCCTGACTAATTGTATAAGAGTATAGGCTTTTTTGATGTGAAAACTATAATTTGTTGGCCTTAATGTTTCAAAGCTTGCCATTTTATATTAATAAATTACACATGCAAAATATTTTTAATTTTTAGTAAGAAATAGTAAAAAATATTTTAATTCGTGAAAAAATAATGAAAGTATTGTAAAAGGAGGATAGACCAGAAGAGATGATGGATAATAAGTGGTAAGATACGTAAAATTTAGCTAATTATATATTCAAGTTATATCTTGTAGATAACACTCAAGAAGTCATTGGCTTGTTGGGTCTTGTGAAAGCTTAGATAAAACTTAAGGATTGATATAAGTTTAAGTCCTTGATGATGAAATTATATATGAAAAAGCAATTCTTATAAAAAAGGGAAGCTTTAATAAGCATTTTGGCGAGTTTATCTAGATTTTAATACAAATATCCTTACTTGATGAGAGCATCAAGGAAGAGGATAAGGTATTAGTGTTGCTTGTTTTATTGTTGGCCTTATATGATTATATTATCATGATATAACTATTCAAAAAGGACACATTCACACATGATAAGGTCATTATTCTCTACTTATAGATGAGTCTAGGTAGTAGGAAAGTGATGAGTTTTTAGGGGAGTCAAATTTCTCTATGTCCACTTGCAGTTGGTGGCAAGGGAGATTGTTGGAAAGAAGTAGCAAGCTAGAGAGAAGTAACGGTTAGTCCTAATTTAAGGACATAGAATGTTATCATTGTGATCATGAAGCTCGATTGTTTCAAGCTTAGTAGAAGGTGGATAGTAATGAGTAACAAGAAATGAGGGATTATAATAGCAATGATTGAAGCTCTATTGCTACCTATAAAGACCTTCAAGTCATTGATGTAGGGAAGACATAAAACTTCACTACTCACCAGGTAAGTTCAATGATGGATAGTGGATCTTCACATCGTGCGACATCAAGAAAGTCTTTTACCTCCTATATGCCTTACACTATGAGGTGTTGAAGATAAAAAATGATAGTTTGTCAAGAATAGTTGGCATAGGGACGTTAGCTTGTGAACATGCAGTGAAAAGGAACTTGTGTTGAAAAGTGTTCAGCATGCTCCAACCATGAGGTCAAATTCAAATTCAATCATTGACCCTAACGAGATGAACTTTTCCACAAAGTTCAGCAAAGGTCAATAGAAATTCACTAAAGCTCATTGGATAATATATTGGAAAGCAGGCATTCAAGGTACTATTTAATGGAGGTTTCCATTGTTAATAGTAGCACCAAAGTGACTAGTAAAAGGTTTAGTTAAAGTGGCGTGAGGAGTCCAAGATGGTGTGCAAAGAGGAGTGACCCTAAAAAAGTAAAGGCACTGAATGGGAGTGGTAATACTCCAAGTGTATCGGTAGAGTGGAAAATGATATCATACAAATTTATTGAGTTCGACACTATGATAATCATGATGGAAAACTTTTCAAAGGGTAAGAGATAATAGTTGTCGAAGAAGAGAGGGCTCCACTATAAGGTATTGTAGAAAAGTTTATTAAATTTTGAGTCATTTTTTTATAAGTTTCACTCTCAATATATTTATCTGGAGGTCCACTTAGGTTTGGTGTGTAAACTTATACAAATGAAGGATTGGAGTGGCACGAAGAATAGTGCCCGAAGAGGCTATTTGAATGCACAAATACAGTTTTTAGCTCTAGTATTTGAATGCTAGCATTGGGTATAAAAACCCCATAATGACTTTTATGTCAAATCAAAGAGCAAAAGCATAAGAGGTGCAACAAGAAAGAAAAGGTAAAGAGAAAAGAGATAATATAGAGATTTTCAGTATCAAGTTAATATTTGATTTAAGTTTTATTACTTATTAAGTTTAGGTATGTTACTTCAGATTTAATTTTATAATATAAAGCTTATTAGTTGCTCATTTTCTTATTATATTTTCTCTTTTCAGTTTGCTAGCTACGTTGAAAAATGTATCTTTAATTAGTTATTTAGATGAGTTATTATGAAGGGATCTCAAATGAGTTATATTTGTAATCGGATACTTTTATAATAGACTTATATTAGTTTATTTGTTATTTTTATATTTAAAAAGGACTTTTCATATTAAGTATTGTTCCATGACTTGTATATTTGATTGTATATTTTATTTCTTATACTCTTATAGTATTTGATGACTAATGATTAAAGAATGGATATTGATGATTGATGGTGCTTGGTTTCATATTTTCATTAGCATATATTTCATTGTATTCTAGAAGAGAAAGCTTAGTTGTAGATCAGACTTCGTGCCCCTAGACATTTGTTTATTGGTTTCAAATATTAATTTTAAAAAATCAAGCTAATGCCTATAATTCTTGCTTAGTTTAAGTGAAGTATTAAATAATATGCCTAGAATCGGATCATAGTTCCATTTTTAAGAACAAAATGAATAGAGATATTACTTTTATAATTTCTTTTATTTAGTAATTTATATGATTGACACCTACACATATTTCATGGGAGCTTCCACCAATTTTTATTTGAGTAGGATTCAAATCTATTAACCACCATTCTACACGTCATAGCTACAAAGAATGTGATAGGGCTCAAGAACCTCTATATTTTATTGTTTATATAATTTAGCTATGTCGTTAAATATATTAAAGTTCCCATAAATCTTTTATATAGAGAAATGTTCAACTCCAAGGAGCCTTTCTACTGGGGCAAAGAGTGGTGACCGACTCTTCCTATCGGAGCCAATTGGATGGCATCATCCTCTTCCTGTATCTGCCACTTGCCTTGCCAAGTGGCAATCTCTCCGTGGACCAACTTAGCTAATAAAACCACATGGCCACACTAAACCTAGTCCTACTATTCGTCCACAGTTATTATTCTCACAACCATGGATCAAAAGAATTAATAATAGTTATAAATTACACCTTTAATCAAATTGTACCATTATATAAATTATTAGTAAATTTTTAGACCCACCCAAAATAATATGTATTCGACCTCATATAAGGCCATTGGACTCTACAACTACCATGGAGACATAGACTTGGCTTAATTAATGACCCTATCACATTTGTGTGGATTTTTATGGGCTCGTGTAGATAAGTAGTGGTTAATGGTGTTTCTTGTATTAGGGCTTATGTGAGCTCTGGTCAGACCGATTAGGGTTCTCAAACTTTTATTTCATGGTTAAATAGAGATTATAGTAAACAATTCTATAAATAACACAATTACGTACAAAACAAGTAAGATTAACCGGTAATAGCAAGTTAAAAGTATGCTCATACCAACACCCCGGAACATGAGCCCTAACTTGGTAGAAGAAAAGGCACCAAGTTCACACAACAAAATAGGCATGCAATTGATCGATACAGGGAGCTACAGAGTGGACAAATAAAACACATTATTGCAATATCATTTAAATGCATATAAGTACAAAATATTATAATTGATACTTATAACTAAATGACTAATAGACACAACATAAAGCAAACACAACTAGCACATAGTAGTATAACACACACAGGCCCACGTCCTAAGCTGTGTTGGTTTCAGGCTAAGCCAGGTGTAATAGTGAGCTGAACCAGAGTCCGGCTAAAGATGTATTCCAAGCATTGTACTCCACCTACCTGCCTCCCCGAATGCAATCCAACAGCATGGCGTAGCACAAGGTAGGGGCCTACTGGCAATACTTTTCCAAGCAAATTGCATTCCATGTCTAAGAAAATGGATTTCACAATTTGGCTCGTAGCTTGTCTGTCCCCTCCCAAACTTTTGAGACAATGATAAATAGGCCCTCTCAGGTGAGAGAAAGCTTGTTGCGGTTACTTATTTTCCTAGCTGCCTCTAAGTTCTGAAGAACTAGGTTTCCAAATTTGAAGGCTCATGACTTTCCCCTTTTATTAAATATCTAGCCACCTCTTGTTGGTAGGCACTCTCCCAAATTAAGGCCACCTTCCATGCTCCTTGTAGCAGGTCTCGGTACTACCTCTGCATTTTTTCATTTTGTGTGGGATCATAGCTAACCATTTGCAAGCCCGGTTTCCCAATATCACAGGGTGTGATGACTTTAACGTTGAAGCATATGGGGTTTCTCTAGCTATGGCTTTGGATGTGTTCTGATTGGCCCTTAGTTCATGGTATAGCTCATCCACTTAGGCCCCACTGACCTTATCAGATGTCGTGCATAGCCCATTGAGAATGACTAGATTAGTTACCTCTACTTGCCTTTATGTCTAATGGTAGCAGACTGGGGTATGGTTGAGTCGAATATGCAAATCATCACAGTATTGCGTGAATACTTTGCCTATGAATTGGGTTCCATTATTCATTATTACGATCTCTAGTATCCTAAATTAACATATGATATGTTATCATAAGAACTCCATGGCATGATACTTAATTATTCTAATGAGAGGAGACACTTTGATCTATTAAATGTAAGTCATTCTTGAATGTTATAAAATTTCACTGCCCAGAATACTACCAAAAAGGTCCTAATATGTCATGCCCCCACTATGCAAAAAGCTATGGACTTCCTAGTGGGTTTGGCTTACTAGGACGAGGCCTTGGCACATTGCAAAATATATGGCACTTATCACACTTTTGTACAAAGTTTAGGGTATCATATTTCACGGTTGGCTAATAATAGTTTAGATATATAAATTTAAACACTAAATTCTTATCTTCGGGTGATCCTTGCATATTCCTAGGTGGATCTCTTAGAGGACGTAGTCTAACTCTGCTGATGTTAAACATCTCATATAAGGGGCCGAATATCCCATTGATACAGAACTTGTCCATGATTGAGTACCAACCCACTATCTTTTAGATCTTCTTTGCTTTGGTTGGATCAGTGGGTAATCTGCCTTCCTACAAGTAATTAAAATATGTGGTCATTTGGGTTAGTTTGTCTAACACTTAAAGCAACTCATCGAGTTTAAGAATTCTCAATGATGGTATATAAGCATCCTGCCTGTAAGGCCACACAGGTCAAGAGAAGCTAGCCAGAATATGATATCATCCGATGAGTTCTCTATTCATGAAATATGCCTCAGTTCTTACTTCTTGATCTTGAGAATTAGGCTGTAGACCTTCACAAGATACTTCTTCAATTTAGGATTATTCAATTTGTAATGTCAAATCATTTGGTTGACAACTTACTTAGAGTTGTAACAAATGGTGAGAGGTTGGGTTGAGCACTCCTTAGCCAATTTGAGCTTAGCCAAAAGGGTTTCATATTGTACCATATCCTTGGTGGCAAGAAAAGTGAGGCGGACAATATAAGGAAACTCTTCTCCTTTTGGGGGACGAGTAAGACATTAACCCCGTAACCTATCTAGTTGGAGGCTCCATCCACATATAGGGTTCATCCCAGGGATTGGGCTAAGCTTACATTTTTTTTCTATTTCCCATATGATACATTCTGCTATGAAATCAGCTAAAGCCTAGCCCTTGATGGCAACACAGGTCTGAAATTGTATCTCCTAGCTCTATAGACCATTTAATAAGTCTCCTAGAGGCTTTTGATTTTCGTAATATCTGACATGGATGCTGGTCATTAAGGACTACCACTATGAAAACAGCTAAAACCTAGCCCTTGATGGCAACACGGGTCTGAAACTGTTTCTCCTAGCTCTATGGACCATTTAATAAGTCTTCTAGAGACTTTTGATTTTTGTAATATCTGACATGGATGTTGTTCATTAAGGACTATCACTATATGCATCTAAAAGTATGGTCTCAAACTTCCTAATTGAAATATTAGTGCTAGAACAGCCTTTTTCATGAGGGTATACCTCGTCTCTGGGTTGATTTAAACCTTATATACATAGTAGAGTGGCTTTTGGGTCCCATTCTCTTCCCAAATCAAAATTTCACTAACAACAATATGCACTATAGGCAAGTACAAACATAAATTCTCATCTAGGACCGGCCGCATCAAAAGGGGTGGTTGGATACAGTATCTCTTAAGTTCTTCAAAAGCTTGTTCACAATAATTTGTCCAACAAAACTTGCTAGACTTGGTCCCTCGAAGGGTTTGTAAAAAAGGTAGATATTTTTCAACCTACTTAGATATAAAATGGGAGAGGGTCGCCATCTAGCCCATCAACCTTTGTACCCCTTAAAGGTCCTCGAGGATTCCATGTTTAGCATGGCTTGGATTTTATCAAGATTAGTTTCTATCCCCCTGTGAGAGACAAGAAAGCCTAGGAGTTTTCCTAAGCTAAGATTGAACACACATTTAGTACAATTTAACTCAATTCCATAAGCACGTAGCACCACAGAGGTTTCAACTAGATATTTGGTATGATTGATCGCATGCTAGAACTTTATTTCATGCTCAAACATTGGTGGCATGACATTGAATCAACAAACTAGTCAATCTGCGGTAGCAGAAAATTGTTCTTTGGACAAAATTTATTCACATTCATGAAATCTACACATATTCCCAAATTATCATTAGCCTTTCTTATCATTATCACATTGGATAACCATTTGAGGTAATAAACTTCTATGATAAATTCGACATCCATTAGCATCCTGACCTCCTCCTTCATTGTGTGGAGCTTCTCCCTAGAATGAATTCTACGTTTTTGCTTAACGAGCTTGTACCCCAACTTTATATTGAGCTCACGTATCATCAGCTTTACTACAATTCTTGGCATATCAGCAGAGGTTTGGGCAAATATGTCATGCTTGGCTTGCAAATATGCCACGAGGTACTGCCTAGCTCTCATGCTCAACAGAGCACCTTATTGCATAAACTTCTCAAGCACACTGGGATCCAAGGGGACCTTGACTATATCCTCGCCTGGATACCCCACCTAGGGGTTTGCTTCATCCCACATATTTAGGTTGTCAATGGGTTGGGCTAGGTCAAGGCCCCTTCGTTGCATCAAAAAGCATTTCCTAGCTATGGTCTGATCTCCTCGAATTTCTCCCACACCTTATGGGATTGGAAACTTTATTTTTAGATACAGAATTGATAATGTATCCTCAAATGCTACTAGCTTGGGCTAGCCTAGTATGGAATTATACACAAAGTCCCTACCAAAAGGGACACACGTAGGTCATGTCCCCCAAGGTAAGTACCTAGGGTCAACTTCAAATCAATCACCTATTGTACAGACACCAACCAAGCCATACAAATGACCCTTTGAGGGTTTAAGAGGCTGTTGGCCTAGCTAATCTTAACTAGCTAAAGGCACCAAAGTAAAGAAGATCTCAACAACTTTTATTATGAATAAAAATTTGTTTTAAATAATAATCATTTGTTTTATCTAAAATGAGTGCTGATACAATGAGGAGGTCCAAATGGAGGGAAGCACATGGGAGTAATCATCACTTGTGAATTTTATAGATGGCTATCCCATCCTCTTCCACTTGCCTTGAGCTTTAGGCTTGCATGACCAATTTCCCAATGATGGTTGTTCATGATATTTATGATATCAACTGGTACCTTATTCCGAGGTAAGTTGTCTACTGGATTACACTCACTCTCTCCCTCCTCATGGCGCTCATCTGAGCATCGAACAAACCCATCAAAGAGGCCCCTCTTTATTGGACCTCAGTTTCCTTTATAAGATATTTGTAGTCTTCTATGTTATGACCTAAGCCCTTGTAGAAGAGGTAGTATTTAGTCCAATCCAGTGACTTTGGGTTATTAATTGGTTTTGGCCATATGAGGAAGCATTCATCCTTGACCTACATCAATATGTTCATCTGAGTTTCATTAAAAAGCCTGGTGCTTGGGAACTAAGCCCCCATAACCAATTAGCCTCAACATGGTTTTGATGGGGACTTACATTGATAGATACCCCCTCACCTGTTTTGGCTTGGTTTTGGTTGGGAGTTATCGGATAAATCTTGATGACCCTATTCCATCATCTATGCTTTATTAGCCTCTTTGACAGTGGACTCCAATTTGGCCCAAGCCTCCAATTGTGCAAAACTTTCAAGCAAATTCGAGTGTACAAACTTATGGAATACACTTGGTAGTAATGCTCTGATGAAGGATGTTACCTTCATATCATTGGTGAGGTTTGAGGTCTCCCACACCTTTGCAATGAAACTCACCAAATATTCCTTCTTCCCTTTGCCTAGCATTTGGCATATACTAGCCAAGTGCTAAGGTCGTTTCTCTAATCTTCAGCTCAAATCAACTTGCATCAAGAAAACACTTGAAAGTTACTAAAAGGTATTCATTAAGCTAGGCTTCAATCGATAAAATCATATTTGAGCATCTCCTTTTAATGTCATCGGAAAACATTCGCACATGATAGGGCCTCTGAGACCTAGGATACGCAACAAGGTGCAAAAAAGGTATGGGTAGTCCTGTGAATTAGCACTTCTATCATACGACTCTAACTTTGGTGTTTTGAACTTTTGAGGGAGGAGATGCTCCAAGATCTTTGTCATAAAGGGCAACCCCCCATGTGCAGCATACAAATCTAGTAACAAATCCTTGAAACACTGTTGTTCAAATGTCTTAATTTGCTCCTCCATATTTGTCGAGGATGCCATCCTTCGAGCATTTAGGAAGGTCTGTAGTTTTGTATGACAAGCAAAGACCCACTAGGCTAGAGGTCTGCTACTAGTCAGTCCTTCCTCGTATTGGTTGCTAGATATTCATATAGTCTTGAGATGGCACCTTTCGGGTGATGAGCCAAAGTCCTCCTCTTGATGGATGGCTACCGATCTCGAGATCATACATGGAAGAATTTCCACCTTACCAACCCCCTTCCATCTTGGTGATGGCGTTGACAAGAGAGGAATTTCGATGTGGCTGGTGTAGGAACCCAACCATAGTGGTCACGTCTAGGAGGGAGCCAGAAACTTCCTTGTCCAACAAGGATTGACTAAAACCCTACCTTGTCACACAGTATTTTCATCATATCCAACATCTTACCCATTTGGATGGCTACCTTGTTTAAAGTCTGGATCAAGTTAGAGGATTGGACATCACATGTGCCCTACTATCTGGTGAAGCAAACCAACTGTTATGATCCTAGCTTGTGAAATCTATCACTTTTTTAGATATTTTATTTTATTTTTTAGTTTTAATGAGGCAAAATGTATTAAGGAATATTTATAAGTATTTCCAAAGATAGCACCAATATTATGTACCTAAATATAAATTTTATTCAGGTCTTCTGAAAGTTCAAATAATTGACTAGAATTTTCAATCTGATTTTTACACACCACAAATAGAAGAAAACTTGATTGAGGAGCTTAAAATTTTTTTCAAAAACTAAAGGACAAGAAGAACTTGTACAATCAATTGGAAGAGTTGGAGCATAGGTTGCTATCGGTGGATGTTCTTGATAATAAACCAAGCTCTTCACTTGAGACAATTGCCTCAAACAATTACTAGCAGGACGATTTAGATGGTGATCAAAAATTGCTAGGGAGAAAATCCTTTCCCTCTTCACGGTTGAATGCCTCTCTTCTCCCCTCCTTTCTCCTAGGCATTCCTTTCCTTTTTATAAGCCTAGATGTTCAATCGGAAGGGCTTTCTATTCACATGCAATGCCTAAATGTGTGATAGGTTTTTATTGGATGAGTGATTTTAACAAAAGATATTGCATTGCATCACAATGGCTATCACAATTTTTCTAAGTTGACACTGTATTGATAGTGATTGTACTTAGGGGTGGCACCCACATTTTAGTGGCCAGAGAATTGTACCTTGGTTGATGACACATCCCAACCTAGGCTATTTTCCTAAGCTAATGTACCTCCTAGCTGCAAACATTGGTTGACATGACACCTTGTCAAGGGATTTTTCATAGGGTGGTGCATCTATTAGCCATCACACCTTGGTTGACTTTAGGCCCCATCATAGGCCCTTTTCCTAAGCATCCGCCATCTATCTCATCCCTATTGAGGGCATTGCACTTAGATATCGCATTAGGTGCTGCGGATGCAACCAATTATCATATCAACTCGTAATTGCCATTATGACAGCCACTATTGATTGCCCACATAGTGATCCTAGGAAGCAACTTAGGTTGGAATATTTGAATTAGACCAATTAAGTTGGTTGCTAGGTACATTACCGCAAGTTGGGCCGCTAATTTGGGCTTTTACTCTCTGTTTCTTTAGGATTTGAGCTTGGCCCATTGTATTATATTCCAACACATACAGTTGTTAAATTAGATCTTAACATATACAGATGTTATACATTTATAATATAATAATAAAGTATATATTTTTGACCATTTTAAAATTTATTGGTACATCTTTCTTCGGAAGTGAAACCTTTTAATACCTAAATCTTAATTGTTAATTATTAAACTAATTATTTTAAAATAATTAATTTTTTATTTTTTAAAAGTTAAATTACACCAATCCATTTTTAATTGGCCAATTCAAATGGAAAAAAAAAATATATATCCCCTCCCAATCCATTAAAACTGATGACGTGGAACTCTAGTCCATAAGCAGTAAGAGAGCCGTCTGAAAGTCATCCACACGACTTGGTTGAGCAAAGCTACGTACGTAGTCGAGACCTCAGTAAATTCGTTCTAAGCGGCCAAAATTGACTCGTTTATCAGGAGCGTATGAAAATGGGCGTTGGTGCATCCTTCCCCTCCACGGTACCGACTTTTTCGACTTTCTCCAGTTTACATTGTCAACTGAACGCAACTGTATGCGTTCCTTCCCTTTTATTTTCAGCTCCTCTATAAAACACCAACAAAACATTCCCTCTTGCACACCACACGCACACAGACGCATACCATCAGCTGAGATTATACATCTCCTGTCTCCTCCTCCGCTTTCTGTGTGTCTCCTTCTCTTCTGAAAAATTAGGAATACAATAAATAATCCTCCAGAGCTTGAACTTGATTGCTAATGGAGAGGGAACAGAAAAAGCATCTCCTCTTCACAACAGTTCTATGCTTTTTCCTCCTGATAACCTCACGCACTTCATCGGCAAGACCCTTCATGGGCTTCCACGAAGAGGGTCTCGCGTGGGAGAAAGGTTCCGGCGAGAGCTCTGAGGAGAAGAATGTTCCGTCCGGCGCCCACCTGTACGAGCCGTTGTTTGCGAGCATGCTTCCTAAGGGGACGGACGTGCCGCCATCCGGTCCCAGCCCAGGAACCAACAATCTAAACGACTAAGACACCGGTCGTATTACTTCTTTACAGATATTCCCTTTGTTGCCTTGGATTTTTCTTTTCATTATTTTCTTGTTGGTTATGGCATGTAAGTAAATACGTTAAGAGTTCTGTTTGTTGGATTGATATGTTAATTCAATAAATTTTTCAAAATTCTTATTCATATTTTCTCAATGTAGCAATCCTTGTAAAAAATATATATTGAATTCTTAAAGCATTGTTATTGTCAGAGATTATAAGTTCAATAACCTAAGTAGTATATGATAATATAATAAGAGCATGATTATAAACACATGATATTCTTTAGATCTTGTAGTATAAAAAACTTATATATTAAATTGACATTCTTTAAATCACGTAATATAAAAGCCCATCTCAACCAATGCCTGCTAACACCTAGTAATTAATCATACATTTTAAACATCATCTCAATTAAAAATCTAAAACAATGGACTACTTTAAACATCATCTTAAGCAATGACTCGCATTCTCATTATACACAATTTACCTTATAGCTTAATTTGATTAATCTGAGCAGCCAGCCACTTCGGTTGAAAGATCTGGGCAAGTGGGCGTTGCTGGTTAGAGTGAAGTGCAGGAATCGAACTCTTCTGTTTGCTTCAATTTTTTCTCCCCCCCCCCCCCCCCCCCCTTTTGGGTCGAAATATTATTTAATATTATGTACTTACAATCTCCTTGTAATTTTTCTGAGATCTCTTATGATTTTAAAAAAATAAACAAATTAAATTTTATATACAGAGAGAGATAGCTATAGATGAATTGTAAGAAATCAAATATGTAAAAAATATTTATTTCCTTCCGAGGGGATGATGGAGATTCTATTTGTTTTTTTAAAATGGTCAGTACAATCAAACCATATGCGATAATAGGAACAGAAAATGCCTTCACCGCTTAGCATTTTCCGTCAAAATTTCCACCAGCTTTAACTATTAAAAATAATAAAAGAAATAAACAAATAAAAACCACTTGACTTTTCATTGATGAAGCCATGGTTAATTGAGAGTCCAATGGGAATAGACAGGGGTCCAATTGGACCAGACTGAAGGTCGTATTTGTCTAATGTCAAGATGTAGAAAATGGTTTGTTCATTTAAAAAAATATATATATATTAAGTCAAAAGTCACGTGGACTATGGACTTTATAATAACAAGTATAATGACTTTGAAACTAACCTGATTTCTTAATTCAAATTGAACACTAACAACCCTTAATAATGTGGTAACATCGTTAATCTGCTTGGTCCTGGGATTCTAAATTCAAAGGTAGTTCAATTGAGTAATTTGGCCGCCAACTATATTTTAAACTGTTCCTTTTTTTTTGTTTTTTTCAAATATCATTCGAGTGCTCTAAAATTCTCTATTATATGTAGTTTTTTTTTTTTTTTTTTTGATGGGGAACTCATATTTGGATTCCCAAATTTGGTTCATGAATTGTGGGAATATTTTATCACCGTTATATTTTATTCTTTTATAAAAATAATATCATTTTAATCTTCTATCATGGCAATGTTATTTAAACTTTAATATTTATTAGGTTGTGGGGCACTTTTTTTATAAATTTTATACATATTTGATATATTATCCGATGGTACACACGATGATACATGTGTCTCGGCCTAATTGGAGAAACTCATTGAGTGACATATGATAGGCATTTATTTGTACATGTCTGCAAATTTTTCAAACTAGTTGCGCCTAAGAAACATTTGAGAGATGCACATGTATATTCTTTCCATATTACTTAAGTGCATGTGAGTGAAATTTGTCGCAATTTTTCGGTGCCTAATACACACTCAAAGGGTGCTTGTACGCTAAACACACAGTGAAGCTCACACCGATAGATGCTCAAATACCATTCCTAATATTTAATATCTTGACACAATTTATAGAGCTTTCCATATCGAAACTAGGAGCCCTTCGTCCAAGAGCCAATTCTTTGTCCCGGAGTCAGAAGCCCTCCATCCTGAATCTATGAGCCCTTCATCCAAAAACCAAGAGCCATTCGTCGTGGAGCCAGAAACCCTCTGTTTGGGAGTCGGAAGCCTTCTGTTCAAGAGCTAGCCACCCGTCTTGGGGTCAAGAGCCAGCTATCCAAGAGCCAACCCTTTGCTCAAGTGATAAGGATGCCATCCCATCAGCAGAATTTAGTCCTCCACCTCTAAATCACTCCTTAGTCAGGTGCACCTTTAAGCCACTCTTCAGTTGAGCGCATTCACACTCAATCCCCCATCACATGCATCCATGTATCTTATTACATCATCGTATTTTTCTATTCTTATAGAAAGATATCTAATTTGAGTGTTAAAGGATATATCGAAAAATAAATTCTATTTATCCTTTAGCCTCTTATTTTTAATTATGTTATGTATGGTTTAAGTTTGAAAAGACAGAAACCAGATCGGCTCTAGGTCGATCTAATGCGAAAGATCGAGTAACTCCCTAATCCGTATAATAATTCAAATCCAAAGATGCATTAAGAATTTTTATTGTGATGGCTTAATCTTTAGATGTCCCTTTATACCAATGGGTATCTTACTCTCTTTATATGTAAGCTTTATTCTTCACACATTAAGATATCATTTACTTAAAAAAATAGAGCATATATTAAGAAATATTAGCCTTATTTTCAGCATAAAATTTTTCAATTTTTTTTGAGAAAGATTTACATTTGGATTGCTTATATTTTATTTGAGAAAAAAAATTTTATAGTCAAATTCTTATAAGTTTAAAAGAGCAAAGTAATCACTCTTGAGAAGATCTTCAAAGTTAGAGTGTTGATTGGTGTTATAAAATATGATTTTCGCCAAAAGGAAGAATATCGATTCAATGAATTCAAATCCAAAAACGTAACTTAAGAGATTGGATACAAGCTATCTGAATCAGTATAAATACGGTTTTAAATCTCTTTCTCTTATATTTTTCTTATTTACCTTATTTTATTTAACTTTATATGCCTAATCTTTAAATAAACCAAAAATATTAAAAATGGTAACAATTTTATTCATCTTCTATCTTAGGTTGATTATTTGGATAATGAACCTAATTATCGTGCAAAAGCCAAGCTACCTGACGGTCAAGCTGGCATTTTAGTATGTTTTACCAGATGCCACTCTCGAATGCCAAACGCGCCCCATTCTCATCTGCACGCCCATTTCTTCTCACCTTAAATTGGCCCCTTCTCTCTTACGCAAGTATAGATCTATGCCTCATCACCTCAAGTCAGTTGATTTTCCATCCTGGCATTTTCATGATTCTGCAGAATTGTGTTGTTCTTCAATTTGTTTTGTATTTTTGCAGATTTCCTTGAATTTTTTTTTTATCATTGCTCAGCATTTTTAGATAAATATCTGCACTAATTATTCTTAAAACTAAATTATGTATCATACTTATTATTGTTGTATCCAGGTTTACTAATTTATACGTGGCCCTGATGTGGGCTTTTAAAATTTTATTTGAACTCTTCAATTTAGAGTTTTTCATATAATTTTTACTGAATTCAAAAACTTCTACTTGGACAAAAAATCTCTATTTTAGACTTAATGAAGTACTTAACCAATTCTAAAAAATATGATACGAACTGAGAAGATAATTATAATACAAAGAATTTATAATTATTTAATAACAAGAAAATATATCACCAAAACACTCGAACATTAATAAATTCATAAGTTTTCAAAGAGTAAATGTTTGATGCTTGGATATACTTTATATTTATCTCTCCCACTTTCGACCGGAAGGCCCAACTCCCTTCTCATTTTCATTTCATGTCCTTGGAAAATCAGCATGAGCCAAAGGGCAGCTGTCACCTCTCTATTTTTCCTGTGTGTACACCAGCTTGTAGCCGCTGCGGAATCCTTTTGAATAAGACCCGCCAAACAATCCAATCTCGCAGGCCAACTGAATTTCCCGCTATGCTTTCTCTCTGTTCAAGAACCCCTTCCCCACCCCTATTTCCATTTCTTCCAGAATCGAAACCCTCAGACAGGAAACCGAAAGCTCTTCATGCTGCTAATCAACCACACCATTCTCTCTCCAACCCTACCGCTGACAATCGCCAATTAGAAACAGAAAGGGGGCTCCAATTTGAAGTCAGCGACTCTTTCTTCCGCCACGAGAGCCTCACCGGCCGCGACCTTGGCGTTCTTGCTGCCTTCATCTATAAGCGCTCGAAATCCCAATTACGTGTCCTTGATGCTATGTGCGGCTGTGGGATCCGATCTCTTCGGTATTTGGCCGAAGCTGAGGCAGATTTTGTATTGGCTAATGATGCCAACGATGAGTATAGGAGGATTATATTGTCGAATTTATCGCAGATTCCGAGGTATTCTGGGGACAAGAGGAGATGGGCAGTGACCCATTTCGATGCTAATAGGATTATGACAGAGTTATATCTGCAGAAAGATTTTTTTGATTTTATTGATGTTGATTCATTTGGGAGCGATTCGAGTTTCTTGAGGTCTGCGTTCAATGCATTAAAGCTAGATGGGTTGATTTATGTTACTTCAACCGACGGATACTCGTCCGGAGGGCATCGACCCCATAAGTGAGTTTCAGATTTTGCTTGACGGGCGCAACGTTGTTTATGTTTACCATGTGTTCGTGATAATGCTCAAGTGGTAAACAGAGTGCTGGGTAGTGTTTTTATAGTAGATGAAAAAGCATCATATGTATTAGGTTTATGAATTTAATTTCTATCGAAATTATGATTTTGACTTTCCTATCTGTGTTTCTGGACAGCTCTTTAGCTTCATATGGAGCTTATATTCGGCCAATGCCATATTCAAATGAGATCGGTTTGAGAATGCTTATTGGTGGGGCTGTTCGTGAAGCTTCTGTGTTGGGCTATTGCATTAAGCCAATTTTTTCATACTACTCCTACCATGGACCTGTGTTTAGAGTTATGCTTAGAGTAAATCGTGGGAAGCTTACTGTTACAAGGTGAGATATTGACATTCTTATTAGATATGTTGTATTAATTCCAAGCTTCACTGAAATGTGAATGGGGCTTCACTGTTGATGGCAGGCATTACGGATTCATTAGTTACTGCTTCAAGTGCGGGAATTCTCAAGCGTATTCATGGGATGAGCTAGGGCAAATCAGCTGCACTTGCAGTGATGGAAAGGTGCGATATCATATTGAAGGGATGACAGACTAGACTGCATTTGGTTAGATTTTTGACATTTGATTGGCAAAAGTAGCTTTGATTTTCATTACTAAGAGATGAAGCAAATGTAAACAAAAACAGCTATCGGACTACATTTTCAAAAAAAATGAAACTTGGAATCGCCTCAGAGCAGAAAAAAGTTAACTGTTAGCTTAAAACTAACCAACAAGCTTTTATCGAAAAGGACATGCATTGCTGTGTATTGTGAGTAATCATCTGCACAGATTAGATGAACTATTCACATTTATTCTTCACTGTGAAAATGATTACGTTTCATTTTGTTTTCTAAAACATCAAGTTTATCAAGTTTGTTCCTTTTTGACCAAGGCATGCATTTCATTCTATTTGTTTTCTTTATTCAAGCCTGTATTATTGCACGCTGCATGTTTCAATTGGAGGACTAAATCTGCTTCTTTGGCAGCATTGGATTCTACTACTTCACCCCCACTCCCCTTCATTTAAGCACCTCAAACAGATTCTTAGACTAGTATTCTCTATGTTTTAATCTTATTCCCATTAAAAGGAAGGATGTATTCTAACAAAATGCTATTAATTTTTGGATGACTATAATGAGGAGGACAGCAGAGTACTACTCACGATCTACTCAAAGGCGTGTAGCTTGATATTGGTTCAAATCCAATTCATGATGATGCTATGACTGGGTAAAGATTGTTGCCATGATGTGAACAAGTTCATTATATTCTTGAAACCCTTTTATCCTTTTGTGTTAATGCAAAGGCCTAATTCGCCCAACCATCCCCAGTTTCTTGCTTGCGTTGGGCTCGTCTTTTCTTCGTCAAAACAGATAAAGGCAAATTGCTTAAGTTGTTAGCGATTATTTGTCTTATTTTCTTTCCAAGGAATGCTTTACTACGACTTTTCCAATCCCTTTGTTAGCAGACTTGTGAGGAGTTTTTTCACATACACTTGCTTTAGTTTTAACACTTAAAGAAATATTGGGACTTTTAGACAATCTTTCAAGCAACAAAGGTAGTGATTCTGTTGGTCCAGTGGAACTAGGGTTCAAATTAGATTGATTATCTATTATTGGTTGTGAGACTTCACTTCTCGGGTACATGCTCTTAAGCCACATCCAATGAATATGAATAATAGAGGGTTTTCAGTCTAGAAAATCAATAGAGGAGGAAACCATTGTTCCTTTTTTTAAGCCTTACTAGTGTCCTAATTGATCTTTTTAAGGATCTTGATAGAGCCCTTGATTTATGAGTTTAGCTTCTGAGAAATTCTTGAATGACTATTCACTTTACGTTTCCATTTAAGTGCAGTATATAACACGAAAACAACCTAGTTTTTCTGCATCTACACTGAGGAGTTGACTTTCAGAATAATTAGGTTGGTAATCAAATGATACACTATTGCGTTTATTCATCTTCTTATCATTAGAGAGCCTTTTCTAGTCTAATGGTAGCTTTGATACCCTCCTGCCTCTCAATTCTTGGTAGGGCTTACCCAACCTCAATCATTCTATATTAATTCTTTATGCAATGATCAAAATGTTGAATTAGAAGATAGTTTCTTGTCACAGTGCTTTACCGTGCAGCAAGAAACACTGCCATCTTCCGAGTTTGTATCAGAGAATGAAGTGTATCCTCTGCTTTCTTTTGCTGTTGTTTTTGTTACCACTTCTGTTTTTCTTTTTAACTCTGCTGCATATTTCATCATAATGACCTCATTTTTTTGGCATTTGTGCAGAATTCATGCTTCCATCCATAGTGTACCCTTTGTGTCCAAGTTTTTCGAAAGAGATTCTGGTCTTTTCTTCTATACATTTTTCAGCAGATTTTAGCTTTCCGATGTTGCTTTTTTTTTTTTTTTTTTTTGACTCGGTGCGTTTTAATCCCAGTATTAGTTTTAGGTTGTTGAACTGAACTTGCTTTAATCAAATAAATAAGGCTTCCTCAAGAATCGTATAGTTGTCCACCTTTATAGACAACAGATGAAGAGAAGTAACCTTATTCATACAGATATTTTTTTTATGACACTAGCCTCTTTCCACCTAGAATTTGTGTATAGTTCATGCCATCAAAGGCACTCTGCCTCCAAGCACAAAACTGAGCAAGACATCCTTCCAATATCTAAATTCATCCTCCTCCTGACCTTGAATCAGAATCTGCTCTTGTGCTGCTTGCCTTGTGTCATTAGGATTAGGAATATTGATACCGTGTTCACTCTTGTTTTGATGCTCAAATAAAGGGTCAACAGAAAAATTCACACATATTTAATTCTCCAACTTCTTGTGATTCGAGGTGGGAACTGTTCTGATCTATCTTGATTATCTTAATTCATTCTTCCAATAACTTAATTGGAGGAGATTTCAGATAACACAATTTTGAGCATCATTTGTAGCAGTCAGATATGTTTCTGCTTACTATTTCATTGTCATCAGCATGAACTAAATTAGCAGATTTCTGCTCATTGTCATTACATTTTGTATAATTGCTCCAAAGGTTAGTTGATACCTTAGTACAAACACTGGTTGAACTGAAGTTACTGTTCCATTGATCAGTAGAGTTTTCTCATCTTCATTTGCTTGAGTTTTCTCCAGAACTGAGCAGGATGTTTTCTGAATCAGCTTGTCATTGTCTTCTTCCTCTCGAAGCTTCCTTTCTAGCCATTAAAAACTAATATGGTGAGAGATTTCCCCCCACTCACCCACCTTAAATTGATAGATTGTAGGTTGATTGTTGGCATTTGCATAGTTTAGATGTCGTAGTTTAAAACTTTTGTGCACTTCTTATTCTTCCCATCCTTGTGATATTATTTCTATGTCTAATTTTAGCAATATGTATAATTCAGATGCAATGTCCTCAAAATCTCCCTGATACATGACTCCCATTTTTACTCCCAGCATTCTCATTCGCTTGTTGTTTCGGGACCACTTTGGACTGGGCCATTACATGATGCTAGCTACCTTACACATATGTTCAATCTGGCTGAAGAATGGGGATGGGTAGGAAATGGTGCTGGGTTTCATCTGGAAAAGCTTTTAAAGCAAATGATTGATGAAAGTGACCCTAAATTTCCATTTGGATACATTAAGCTCGATGAGGTGGCTGAATTTTCTCTTGATTCTATATTCTTCTGTTTGTGTTGACAATCTTCAAATGGGCAACATCTGATGTTATATTTTTATCTGATTTCTTTCTTTATTGATGCAGATAGCCAGCCGTGCAAAAACAAATTCTCCTCCCCTCAGAACCATGATAAGTATTCTGCAGAAGGTAGTTGTCCTAGAAATTTTTGTTCTTGGAATTGCATGAGAACTGTTCCAATATAAAGATCTTGGAAAAAAAAATCAACCGATATGTGAAATGTCAATGGATATATATCGGGTATGTTGGGCCTGAAACAGAAAATTTTCAATACCGTAATAAAATATTAATATATAGCCCGATATTTTTCCCTTAGGTTCCAATTTGCAAAAGTTTTGTGCGCCCGACACAGCCAATACCAATTCGGCCATAATCAGTTCCGATATTTTCATCCACAATAAGGATCCATCATAAGTGGTCATATGACTGATATTGGGGAAGGGCTTCACATTTGCAGGAGGGCTATGCTGCCAGCAGGTCTCACATTGCTTCCAATGCTATCAAGACAAATTGTCCAATGGCAATGTGTGTCAGGATCGTGAAGGAACTTCAAGGTCATTGACTAGTTAGTGTTGACAGAGCACAACTTTCAACCTAGTTGAGTTATTCCAGTCGTCATCAGATTATCGACAGTTAAATGTTTGTAGGTAAGATGGATATGAATTCTGTGAAAGGCTAGAACCGGGATGATTACAGCAGCAATGCTATTTTATTTTGTAAATTCTGAGAGTTGAGAAAAGAGGAAATGGGATTTTGGCCTTCACATCTGAGAGGCTAGTTTCTCCTGTCGCTTCATGCCAGAATTTTGCTTCAACAGCTGCTGAAGAAATCAAAAGCACTAGATGTAAGACGGGGAGTAAGGAAATGGCGCTTGGGTTATTTGGAGTCCGACTGTTTTCTACTGAAGTCATCACCTCTGGCATGGAAGAAGTCATACACGACTACACCATGTTAGTGAGAAACCTGTGATGTTGTAGTTGTTGTTAAGGCTCTGTTCTCAATTTATCGCATTATGTAATCACACTACTCCCAAATGATCCAGTTTCAGCACAGTTTCTCATTCTAAACCACTTATTTAAACAACTTTTGTTTTAGCACTTGATCCCTCTCAATAAATAGGTCATAAGAAATCATTCAAAATATACTACATGTGCCATTTTAAACTATTTTTCAGAGCTTTGAGCTAAAAAAATAAAATAACATCAATCCCACATTCGTGGAAAACGTCATGATGGCTGAAGGAATTTCAGCATCCCTCGCTTCTCAATGAGAACAGGGACGCCAAGAGAAGGTACTACTACCGTGGTTACATCATTTTTCTTTGCAAGGGGGTGTTTTTGTTGGATCTCAATCGGATGGATGGTTCACCCAGGCTTTTTCTTGAGGGCCTGTTTCGTTTCAAGAAATATTAAATAATAATAATAATAATAAAAAATAGAAAGTTATGTATTTTTTATGTTTGGTTTACAATATATATATATATATATATATATATATATATATAGGAAAAAATTAATACAAATTATGAAAATAAGAATATTCATGTTCTTTTGTATCATTTAGTAAGATAATCTTATTTTTATTCGTCCCAAAAAATTACTCTTTGTTCTTTCTTAAAAATCAAACAAAAACTATACTTTTATTGAACATCTTTTTCCTTTTCCATACAATGCAGACAGCGCCTTTCCCCGAGTTTGATTCTGGCGTAGATTTGAGATGATGCATCCATTTTTTTGTTTTCTTGGTACAAAATGATTATAAGTATTATCATATTATTCTAATACTGCCTATTTATCTGAGCCATTGGCTTATAAGTGCAATTTTAAAATCTCGCCCGACCAAACACATGACCTGTGATGTGCTGGGTGTGACATGTCTGTGGGCCGGACTGAGCTGTGCCACAAGTCCGCATGACGTGGCACATGTATCAAAAAAATAAAAATGTACACATTAGAAATTAAAATTATTTTTATTCCCTCTCCCTCCCAAAACTCTACCCCAATTTAGCTATCACGCGGCCTGGTCCATCCAACATGTTAGACTATCATACATTGATCAGATACCGTTTATCACAAATCCACAGCCCGTGGCGGCCAGGCCTTGTCGTGCCACAGATTGCCCAAACCATTTAACACTTTAAGACCAGGCTGTTGAATGAAAGGGTCATAGTACTTCTTGCTTTTTCAGCAATTTTCCATCAGCTTTCTGCCAATTTATCGAAATGTTTCTTGGTTTTAAAAATGATACAAAAAGGAGAAAATTAAAAGCACCCCATCCTTACTACTGTAACATAATATTATATGAATTATGTGAGTAATCTCTCTGACATTTAATGTAACTTTTCGAAGTAATATTTCAAAAACTTTCGCCAAGATATGTTCATTTGTCAGAAAGCTATGTCTTTGGCAACAATATTTTCTCCTTAAAAAGGTTCTATAAATAATATGATACAACCCCCTTTTTAACCCTGCTCAGTGCGATAAAGTATCCTACATAGGATTTGTTTATATGCCTAGAAAGTATAATAGAACATTACATAATAGATATAATCTATCTACCCTATACAACATTAAAACCATTCAACAAAAAGACAGATATTTATATAAATGAAATATCAAACTTCAACATGGGAGGGATGAGGGATTCTTGTAGCAACAATTCAGTAGATTGATTATCTTCGCTTGGATAACAAGTCAGGCGGAAACAAAAAACTAATATGTTTACCTTCTCGGGAAACAGCTCTGATATCACCAAAAGGCCATTCGTATGTTGTCACAAACAACAATTACATAATTAACTCCACTCACATCTTTAGCTTATTGTAATTAATGTGCTGCCGGGGTAAAATGTTCACGTAACCTGTAAAATCCGGGATTTGAAGAACGACATAGCTGCAAGCTTGAGGAGAAGAATTAAAAATGAAAATACGAGGCTTGCGAACCCGATGAGGATTACCTCAGCAATTCAATCCATTAAAATTTTTAGAGGATCTTCAAAAACCAAGAAATTACAAAAAATATATTGATCAAAAATCCCAACCACAGGGTTTCATTCCCATCAATTACTAAAGTAGGTCACAAAACATAAAGAAAGGGCTGTCCCAACAACGAAGTCTAGAACAGAACGTAATTCACATAGACAAAGTGTAGTAGAAGAAAGCGCAATTCAAAGTAACGCGATAACAAATTGGTCATGTTTCCTCCTAATACAACTCAAAAGCATAAAGCAGAATTCAATATATATCCCATTCTAGCGAGCAACATTACCAGCCCCAGCTGGCCGAGGTGCTTGGCCAGGCCTGGGTGCTTCATCCTGACAAAAAAAACAGAAAAACAAAAGCCAAATTTATTGAGCCATATTGTATGAACAACGAAATGCAGTTATAGAGGAAACTACAACTTGCTTATAAGCCATAAAAGAAAGTCAATTTTTCCCGGTCAAAAATACATGAAAATTTCAAACATGACTATATATTATAACAAGCTGAATAATAGAGTGCATGCAGTTAACCAAATGTGGGATTTTTCACGTCCTACTCAGATTTAGCCACAATTCAATTAACTCTTACATCAACCCAATGGCAAATGTAAACCATGTCAATTCACAAATTTTTTTTAATCAATCAGTGATTGCAGTGTTTTTTGATATAGTCGCATGAACCAACAAAAGCCCATTATTGATAGGAGTACAACTTCAGCCACTTAATTCTGCAGACATGTTGAAAAACAATAAACCAAACATACAACCTGCAATCCCCCACATTGACATGAACACAATGAAGTCTTTAGTGGATTGTAGAGATGACATGACGCTAAACCTTTTCCAAATAACAGAAGTCAACACATATACAGACCTGTTAAATATAGAATAGTTCATTCTCCAAAAGAAGTCACCACCCAATTGCTAAGGCATTCAGCCAACATAATAATAGTTACATTTAACCTCTTACTAAACCAATCTCAATGACTAACACAAAGGACAAGAACAACCAGATGCCTTTGAGCAGCACCCACATTCCCAAAAAAAAATCCTCAAGGAAAACCTCATGTACTCAACTCGTCACAAGGGGGGGCTCCATAATTCCTTGTTACATTAGGTCCACATCAAGGCCCCTGTTGCCAGGGTTGTCACACACAGGTAAATGCAGGATAGTTACAACAAACTAGTGCTTCACGTAAGTCATGAGGCCCACATATCCCATAGTTTTGAGAGAAAAAATTTACCATGATGAGACTAAGAAACATAAACCAAAGGCAACTGCAACTAAACTACTAACGTATTGAATGATTAGATAACAGAAAAATAAATAAATCAGAACCATAACAGCAACTAAAGATAACACATATTGAAAGTTGTGCACTGCATACTAGATTAAAATGATTTGTCGGGCTACTTGCAACATAGACCATATATCATATATGTGTGAGAGGTTTGGCTGAGGTTAATGGGAGGTTAAATGAAGTGAAAGGACAAAAAGTATACATAGACCTCCCAACTTTTTATAAGGCTATGGCCCTGAATTGAGTGATTTGTAGGGTATTACATGAGGGAGACTATGGGGTTACCTCAACATTACCCAGTTTAAAGTTTACAAAAAAATTCAAGAGATTTAAGGGGTCAACTCAAGCTTTTATGTACTCGTTTAAAACTAGGTTAAACATGAGCAAATACTACATTCAAATTTGGATTTGCTACATTGATAAGCAAATCTAATAGTTCCAGATTCATGATATTTTACAACTGAATGCCAAGCCTCAGTATAAGGTTGTTACGATGGCACCCAGTTGGGGCAATGATATTTGCTTGTAGCTCCAAAGTTGACGGAATATGGTATCTTGGACTCCAATGTTTGGTACTTATGCCTTGTTGATATCAAACTCCCGCAAGACAACCAAAGAAACGTGCAGTGGCACTCCCATCTAAATTAAGTACAAATTGTAACAAACTCCAGCTTATGTATTCTAGAGAAACATAAATTACAGATATCAACAATTCGAAAGATTGAAACACCACGACAGAAATATCAACCCAGAGAATCTAACTCAAAACAAAACAAGATTGTCGATGTGCAACTATGATCAAAACCCGTTAACAAGCAAACAAACATAGAGCGATTTCAGCAAGAACTCTAAGAACACTCCATAGTAGGATGCCAGTGTGAAAATTATTTTTTTCAAAAAAGAAAAACAACTAAAAGCAGCATAATTTGAAAGATAAGGGAATCATAACATTTCCCCCAAAAAGAAAGTTACCCGGCGTCTAGGAAAACGCTGAGGCGGCTCACGGATCCTCCGATTCTCCCGAGATCTCACCCTCACAACATGAGAATGAATCGCACATGAGACACAGTACTGCATCTTGGTATACAGCTTTGGAAGCACATAACCTTGATAAAGATCCAAATTTTACACCAACAATCAGCAGACCAAAGTCGCTCAACGAAACTCAACACAAAAGGAAGGAATGCAGTCGGAGTAGCGTACCGTCGTACACGCAGGCTTCCTGAACATCGCGAACAGCAGCTTGTTCGACGATGTTTCTCACAATGAATCTCTTGACCGCCTTATCCTATAAAACAAGCAATCAAAATCAGATTAGACATCCAATAACTCAACGACGTGAGAATTATACAGCTCAAAAGGCATCCGATACAGGACCTTAGGGCAGCATTTCGCGCAGTTGGAGCAGCGAATGAAGTTGACGTGACCACGTCCGTGCTTGTTGCGACCGCCATTCCTTCGCTTGAACGTCTGCCAAACAATTCCAACCGAAAGGGAAGAGACAGTGAAAAGATCCGAGGACAAGGAAAAAAAAGAGAGATATCACCGATGAATCTTTTTTTCCTTCTTGGAATTTAGAGCGCAAGAAGAAGATAGATCTCACCATTGCTGCAGCTGCCGCTCCTCTCCGGTGGTTCTGATATCGAACGGTTATGCCGCCGATGCTTCTCTAGGGTTTTTTGTATCTGCTACTCGTGAGCTCAACGAGAGTCGGTACCTTTAATTTGGGAGCAGCGGCCCTAAATTTTGAGACATTAAAAAAATGAAAAAAAAAATCAACATGCACGAAACGAAAACCACAAGCGTGAAGAAGGATGTGAAGAAAGTCGAAAACCACAATCAGTATTTCTATAATATTTTATCTGTTGGGAATTACCCTCATCAGATTATCTTTGTCCATGAACTCAAAGGAGGAATAGACGGACTTTTAAAAGTAGTCAGGTTCTGTCAGAGATGGACGAGGACTTATTAGGAGACATGTCAGGGAGGTAGGCGACACGTGGGCGAGACTTCTGGCGCAGGCGTTGATTCTCTCTCTCTCCGTAGGCCTGTTGTAGCCGTATTTTGTAGGTGGGCAGTTGACCCACTCTGATTTGAGGTTGAGGTGGCTACAACTTCCAAAGGTGTCAGGCCTGCCACTCTGGCACGCCGGGGGTGCGCCTGCCGTGGCAAGGCTAGAAGGCGTGGTCCTGCCACCCTACTCCCAGTAGAGTGGCTGGTCGACTACTAGGCCCATTGTATATATATATAAGGACTTGTGCCCTTGCTTGTCTAAGTGCTGTGAAGTATGAGAGGCAATCACTTGGAGAATGCTTTGAGGGAGTTGTAGGCAAGCCTTATTATAAAGATAGAAAGAGAGAGACATTTTTTAGAGAGAGATTGAGAGATATACACTTGTGATTATTTTTTTTTGTTTGGATTTTGTGTAGCTAACATTCTTATAAACAATCAATTATTTATAGTGTATTCTTTGGTGGTTTTTCCCTTTGTTGGAAAGGATCTTTCTACGTTAAAATCTCGTGTGTGTTTCTCTCATTATTCTATCTCTACTTTTGGCCATCCGTCCGAGATCTCTGCTCTGTTTTTATCCGAGTGATCCGTCCACCCGGTCACCATATCTTCCATTTTGCGTCAACAAGTGGTATCAGAGACAGGTTTTTAAACGGTGACCTTGTTATTGGCTGCTATGGAGGTTGGAAGTAAAATGACTTGCTTGAACGGAACCAACTTTGACACTTGGCAGAGCAAGATATCAGACTTGCTCTTTGTAAAGTCCATGCACAATTTGGTTTTTGCCGCACAAAAGTCGGCCGCAAAAATGGACGAGGAGTGGGCGTTGGAGCACAAGCAAGTGTGCAGTTACATCCGGCAGTTTGTGGACGATAACGTGTATAACCACGTTCGGGGAGAGACAAATGCCAAGGAGCTTTGGGAGAAATTGCAAAAGCTCTACGCCTCCAAAACCGGCAATAACAAAATCTTTCACTTAATGAGGCTAACGCAGATTCGGTACAAGGACGACTCATCTGTCGTCGACCACCTGAACAAATTTCAGGGCTATGTGGATAGGCTGAGTGGCATGGGGATCAAATTTGAGGATGAGATGCTCGGACTCAAACTCCTGGCAACCCTCCCGGACTCATGGGAGGTCAAGAGGATCATCACTGCCAACACAGCTCCTGACGGCGTGGTGACTTTGGAGATGGCCAAAGGAGTTGTGTTGAACGAGAAAGTGACACAGCGGTATCAGGGTACGTCCACCTCTCAACACTCCAAGGTCTTTATTATCGAATCAAGGGGAATGAGTCGAGGACGTGGCCCAAAGTCTGAAGACAAAGGGCGTAGTAAGTCACATTCTCGGTACCAGAATATGGAATGCCATCATTGTGGTAAGAAGGGTCACATCAGGAGATTTTGTTACAAGTGGAAGCGTGAAAACGCTGGAAAAGAAAGGGGCGAAAGAGACGTGGTGAGGAAGAGTCCTCGGTCTTTGTTGTCACAGGTTGTGACCTCCTTTTGCCCTGCGAGTCTAAGGACTCTGTGAGAATAGCCAAGCAGGCCTCTGATTGGGTGGTGGATTCTGACGCATCCATACATGTCACCTGCAAGAGAGAATTGTTCTCCACTTACACTCCAAGTGCCCCAGGAGTGTTGAAGATGGGCAACATGGAGACGTCCGAGAACATTGGACGAGGCAACGTCTCCTTGATGATAAATAATGGAACCCGACTGATTTTGAGGGACGTCTGACATGTTCTTAATATTCGTATGAATATCATTTCAATAGGATGGCTTGGTGATGAAGGCTATTGCAGCGTCTTTTGTGACGGCGGTTTCAAGCTGACAAAGGAATCCATGGTGGTTGCCCGAGAAGGAAAGGCCTCGGGCCTTTATACGCTGAAAGCCACGGCCGATATGGCAGAGGTGAATGCCATAAGATATGTGGAGTCCTCGGGCCTATAGTATAAAAGGCTCAAATACATGAGTGAGAAGGGCATGAGTCATCTGGCCAAGAATGGTCTCATCCCAAAGTTGGATGAAGAATGGCCAAGGACTTGCCCTCACTGTATGGCAGGGAAGCAACAAAGAGTCTCCTTTCAAGGAGACACATCTTCAAGAAGGTCCGAGGTCCTAGAGCTCGTCCACATAGATGTGTGTGGTCCCCTCCCGGAAAGGTTTTTTGGAGGAGCACAATACTTTTTCTTCTTTATTGACGATTGCTCAAGGAAACTGTGGGTATTCCCGCTCAAAACCAAGGACCAGGTCGTGGGAATCTTTGATCAGTTTCATGTCCTCGTTGAGTGTGAGACCGGGAGAAAGTTAAAGGCCATCCGGAGCGATAACGGTGGAGAGTATATTAGGACATTTGATACTTATTGCAGAGCTCACGGCATCAAACATCAAATGACTCCACTAAAAATACCATAGTTGAACGGCGTGGCCGAGAGGATGAATCTCACCTTAATGGAAAGGGTTAGGTGCTTGTTGTCTAAGGCCAGGCTTCCGGGATCTTTTTGGGCCGAGGCCTTGAAGGCGGCCGCCCACGTGATCAACTGGTAGCCTAGTAAGCCTTTGAACGGGGAAGTCCCAAAAAAGATCTGGATCGGGAAGAAACCAACTTATAACCATCTTCAGACATTTGGTTGCAAGGCCTTTGTGCATATTTCGAGAGATGAGAGGAGCAAGCTAGAGTCAAAGACGAAGCAATGCGTCTTTCTGGGCTTACGCAAGGACAAACTTGGGTATAGATTGTATGATCGAATAGAAATGAAGCTGGTTTGGTCTCGGGATGTGGTCTTTGTTGAGGAAGAGACCATTGAGGACATTGGGAAAGAGAAGTCTCAACCCAATACTTCCCGGACGGACAGAGTTGATGTTAAAGCTATACGTCCAGTGCCTCTTGAGTCCGATGTCGGCGGACCAAGAGTGGCTAGCAACCATGTTGAGGTGGTTCCAACGCCTCAAGAGAATCAGGTTGAAGATCTGGTCCCTCAACAGGTCGAGGTAGCCCCTATGAGACGGTCATCCAGGGAGAGACGTCCGTCTATCCGCCTACCAGCAAGTGAGTACGTCCTCCTCACTGATGCTAGAGGACCTGAAGATTTTGGTGAGGCCATGTGAAGCACTCAGAAGGATAAATGGTTTGAGGCCATGAAGGAAGAAATGACCTCTCTTTATGAAAACCATACCATTGAGCTGGCTAAACTGCCCAAAGGGAAAAAGGCCCTGAAGAACAAGTGAGTCTTCTAGCTGAAGACGACCGAGGACGGGTGCAAGCCAAGACACAAGGCACAGCTTGTGGTGAAGGGCTTCAGTCAACCCAAAGGTGTTGACTATGATAAAATTTTCGCACCTGTTGTGAAGATATCCTCGGTTCGTGTGGTGCTCGGATTGGCAACAGCTTTCGATCTGGGGATTGAGCAACTGGATATCTGGACAGCATTTCTCCATGGAGATCTTGAGGAAGAGATCTACATGGAGCAACCAGATGGTTTTGAAGTCAAGGGGAAGAAAAAACTGGTCTGTCGTTTGAAGAAGAGCTTGTACGGACTGAAGCAAGCTCCGAGACAGTGGTACTGAAAGTTTGAGTCTGTCATGGCCGAACGAAGATACCATAAGACTTCTTCTGACTACTGTGTTTTTATCCAGAGATTTTTGAAAAACGATTTCGTCATCCTCCTCCTTTATGTGGATGACATGCTGGTTGTCGGATAAAACTGCGCTTGGATCAAGGAGCTGAAAGAGCAACTGGGGCAGTCTTTCACCATGAAAGACCTCGGACAGACGAAACAGATTCTGGGGATCAGAATATTTTACGACCGAGCGGACAAGAAGCTCTGGCTGTCCCAGGAAGGCTATATTGAAAAAGTGCTTCAGCGATTCAACATGGAAAGCTCCAAGCCTGTCAGTACCCTCTGGCCAACCATTTTAGGCTAAGCAAGCAGCAGTGTTCTTCCTCGGACACTAAGAAGGCGCGCACGAGTAAGATACCCTACTCATCGACCGTAGGTAGTTTGATGTATGCAGCCGTGTGTACGCGGCCGGACGTTGCTCATGCGGTTGGTCTTGTGAGCCATTTTCTCTCAAACCCAGGGATGGAGCATTGGTCCGTAGTAAAGTGGATTTTCAGATATATCTGTGGGACTTCAAAGATGGATTTGCAGTTTGGAGGAGAGAAGCTTCAACTGGTTAGGTACACAGACGCCGATGTGGCCGGGGACATTAATTCTCAAAAAATAACGTCCGGATACTTGGTAAAATTTGCGGGAGTGGCAGTCTCCTGGCAGTCCAAGTTGCAGAAGTACGTCACTCTCTCGACTATGGAGGCAGAGTTCATTGCCGTGACAGAGGCTTACAAGAAATTCTTTGGATGAAAAGGTTCATCCAAGAGTTGGGTCTAAGGCAAGAAACGTACGAGGTCATCTGTGATAGACAAAGTGTCATTCAATTGTGTAAAAACTCCTCATTCCATTCCAGGTCAAAGCACATTGACGTGCGATATCATTGGGTGAGAGACGTTTTTTATGATGGGCAGCTATCAATTGGAAAGGTCCAATCGGATGACAATAGTTAGGATATATTGACCAAAGTTTTGCTAAAGGGAAAGCTAAAAGTTTGTTGTGACATTGCCGGTCTGACTAACTTCACTCCCACTCGGTCGTGAGGGGAAGTTTGTTGGGGTCATTCCCTCGTGGTATCTTTGTCCGCGGACTCAAAGGAGGAAATGGACGTAGACTTTTGGAATGGTCCGAGAAGCTTGTCAAGACGGACGAGGACTCATTGAAGGAGACATGTCCGAAAAGTAGCTGAGGACATGGACGAGGACTCTGAAAGCCTAGGCGTTGACTCTCTCTCTCTCCGTAGGCCTATTGTAGCCGCATTTTACAGGTAGACAGTTGACCCACTCTGATTTGAGGTTGAGGTGACTATAACTTTCAAGGGTGTCAGGCTTGCCACTCTGGCACGCTGGGCGTGCGCCTGCCGTGGCAGGCCTAAGAGGCGTGGTCCTGCCACCCTATTGACAGTAGGGTGGCTGGCCGACCACTAGGCCCATTGTATATATATATAAAGGCTTGTGCCCTTACTTGTCGAAGTGTCGTGAAGTGTGAGAGGCAATTACTTGGAGCATGCTTTGAGAGAGTTGTGGGCAAGCCTTGTTATAAAGATAGAGAGAGACACTTTTTAGAGAGAGATTGAGAGATATACACTTATAATTATTTTTCCTTTATTTGGACTTTATGTAGCAAATATTCTTGTAAATAATTAATTGTTTATAGTGTATTCTTTGGTGGTTTTTCCATTTGTTGGAAATGGTCTTTCCACGTTAAAATCTCGTGTGTGTTTCTCTCGTTATTTTATCTCTACTTTTGGTCGTCCGTCCGAGACCTCTGCTCTATTTTTGTCCGAGTGATCCGTCCGCCCAGTCACCGTGCCTTCCGTTTTGCGCCAACATTATCCTGATAACCTAAAACATCAAACCACAAAAAATCTAAACAATTTGACATTTTGAGACGAAGATAATATTGCTCAACTAAAAAGGAAAAGAAAGAAAGAAGAAAATAAATGTACTTACGATTGCAGTGGACGGTGACAAATGAACGGCCGTACAAGCGTGAAGAAGGTAGAGGGAGATGCTGGGAGAGAGGGAGACGAAGAAGACGATGCTCTGAGAGAGAGAGAGGCCGGCTGCTACTGCTGCATTTGGTCAGGGTTTTGTTTTAATTTGGAAGAGTGAGATTACAGTCGTTGGATTAAAAAGGAATCTAATGGTTGTGGGGGTGGCTTTTAAATTAAAAAAAAAAACATAAATTGCTGTGCGCATGCGGCTGTTCGCACGCGGACAGCTCCATCCAATGGCCGCTGCCCCTGAACCCGACCAGGATTTTTTTTTCCCCCGTTTTTCTCATATGAAATTGGCCTGGGTGTTATAAATGGGTTGCGTCGTATCCGCCCAATACTAATTCACGAGCTGCCCGATGTCACGCATTTTTTAAATGAACCATCTCGTGGGCTTATTCAATGGATCGTGTAAGGCCCGGTAAGCTCAGGAAAATCCCAGCCTTATATGGCACTAGGGTCAGCATCGATTGGACTGTGCCATACTCGGGCCGAGAACCGGGTTGAACGGCCCACAGGAAAAAGTTGTTTTAATAAAAATATGTATATAGAAAGATTTTAAAAAATATATCTTATTTTATTGATTAAATTTTTTTGTTTTGGTTATAGCATATGTATAAATTTAAATTTTGCAATGACCAAACGTGCAAATATAGACGTGGAACTTCAATTTTTACTTCACTATCCCTTTTAGACTCTTCTATATTTTTTTTTCTTTTGTAGCTTATAATTATTGAATTTTATTCTTAATTTTTTTTTTACTTTCAACTAATTTTTAAAATTGATATTCATAAAATTGCTTTCGATTTTAAATGGAATTAAAAAGTCAGTTATAAATTAGTCTTATATTCTAATTTGGCAAATTTTTATCGTGTGTTTCACTTGTTTATGCTCTAAAAAGTATGTTTATCTCCCTTCAAATATCATTAAGCATGCTCCCTTGAGGATTAATAAGGATTTGATGTATATTCAAGACTCAGCTCAAGTTTTAGGGTGACATGATCAAGTGCTCTGCACAAATGTTATCTTGTTAATTAATATGTTCTAAAACTATTATTCTTTTGAGAAAGCCACATGAGATCATTGAGACAAGATCTAGAAAAAGTATCTATATTTATTATTTCATTAAGATGCATTAGTATTGAAGATAAAATTTTATAATAAGGTGAGGAATATAATATCCAAGTGCTAATGTTGATATATTAAAGTTAAATTAAATAATTTAAAAAATTATAAAGGATTATTATAGGATTGGGTGAGTCTCTAAGTATTGAATAGTTATATTTGACTCCTAGTAGACACATGATCCATGCTCATATGCCTATAGCAGTGTAGCCCCTAAGATTTGCAAGAAGGAAGCCCATACTTGCTAGGCCATAGTACCCAATACACTCATGAAAAGCGCTCATGCGTCAATTACTAATTCAAGGCATCTAAGGTCACACATGAAAGTACACATGCATAACCTATTAATAGTGTTAGGCCTTATAGGTATATGACTGATACACACACTAATTTATATATATAAGAGATTTTAGTATTTTTTCAACCTATTTTTAGATATATCAAGAAGAAAAGAGAGAATGAAAAGAGACAAGAGATTTTAGAGCAAAACGTTTTAAAATATTGAAAATAAAGTTAAGATAAATAAAATTTAAGCCTAAGAATTTTTATTATTTTTCTAAAATTTATGATTTTATTTTTTTATGATTGTTCTAGATTCTAAGAATTCAATTTCTTTTGTTCCATGCATATATTTATTAATATCTGATGCATCCTTGATTCTCGATTGTAGTATGGAATAGGAAGCCTTTCAATCTTCTACTGCGAGTTGATCAAGATCCGGTCTAATCTCTTTTGCTGGTAACCGAAAACCTACACACTATAAATTATAAATAAGAGGTCAGAGGATAGCGAAAGGTTATTCTATCATAACTACTCTGACACTCAAGTCAGATATTTTTTTACAATAAATAGAGAAATTTACATTTAGCGGTAAATGTGGCGGGAGTGCAAAGATGCAGTTATGAGTGGAATATGAGTGGGATGTATTTGGAGGGCCAGGCACCATGGGTGCGCTCTACTGGGGACGGCTTACTAGGTGAAAGATTGGACTCGGAAGGTGTGTCCGACTGAGGGGCATCTCATTAGACGGAGGATTGAGCTCTGAAACTGCCCCCGACTAAAGGACTGCTCACTAGATGGAGGACTGAGCTTTGAAGGTGCATCCGGTTTAGGGACATCTCACTTGATGGAGGATTGAGCTCCGAAGGTGTGCTTGGCTGAGGGGCGGCTCATTTGATGGAAGATTGAGCTCTGAAGGTAATTATAAGCTCCCATTGGGAGGCTTTCGAAATGAAGACTTTCAACATGCACTTTACCGAGATTTGTCGACCACTGCTAGCTGGCGGTGGCCAGCGGTGCCAGTTGTCATTTTATGGGGGCAAGGAGACCGTTGTCAGATGCAAACCACGCCTGATCTATTGCTTGTGTGAGGATTAGTTGAGTGGCTTGGTGGGATGGCGTGCGCCATTGCTTGTAGCACTGGCCCATCTCCCCATTGGTTGGCATTTTCTGCACTGGCTCTCGCCACCTGCAGTTGCCTTGGTGGACTATGAAGGCATGCTGATTGGTTGCTATCTTGGGGGCATCATGTGGGTTATACGCTTGGATCTGCTGGGCTTCACAAAGGGGTTTTGGGCCTTGCTGTTCTTAGTCTACCTTCGAGTTAGACCCGACACTAGCCCCCATGCCTGAGGACAGCCCATTGCCTTGGCTTGGCATATCCATCATGGATCTAGCTGGCTATCTGCATAGGCTTTCCTTAAGATATGCTAGTTTTTGTCCTCCTATGGCGCCGTTCCTTCCCCATGTAAAGACGTAGCTTTTCAGAGGAGATGTAGGGATTCGAAGCTCTTCCAGGAAAGATTTGTCGCCTGCGGCGTGGCTCTGCATTGATGGCTTTTCTATTCTGTGATAGATGACCGTTGGGTGGCGCGCCTCTTTGGGAGCTCATTGGGTGTTGGCTCGGCCATAAATTGGGGAATTCTCTAGCTGAGGTGATCCATGCTTAGCCACTCTTCGGGGAAGTGATGCAAAGTCCTTGGCTCGCCTCACTCCCTATAGGGATTCATGAAGGGATCTGATGGATTTGTGGGAGATCCAGTGTAGCTGATGAAGCCTATCATCACGTCCCTTATGTGGGCGATTCCTCGTTGTAATGAGGGTGGTTCGGCCACTCCACTATTGTCGTGTTCCTCCTCCAAGGCTAGTCGAGACCCCAGTCGGTAGGTGGGATGTAACGGGGATGGCACACTATTTTTGGGGATTCTGTTCCCTTAATAGTATGTTGCCACTGTTTCTTACTGTGGCTAGTGACTCTTGTATGCTGTTGAGAGAGGAAGTGGAACCTGGAGTTCCTTTGGGTGTGTACAAGCAAGTCGTACACCGTCGGGCCTCCTGTGATAGATGCTTTCCTTTGCCTGTGGCGGTCTCTAACGCGCCTTTGGTGGGGGATTCACATCAGTGACGTCGACATGGGGGCAAAATCGGTGCTGTGGTTGTGCTACAGGGGTGAGTTGATGTGCTCACATTCCCAAGGCCGATTCCGCCCAACAACACCGCTATCCTGAGCTTCTTACTCCTTGCTGTATTTTTTCTTTTTTATACTTTTACTGTCGTAGGCCTTGTACTTTATAAAGAAGACTTTCAATGAATAAAAGTAGTAATTTGCCTTTTGTGTTTGACACATCAAATCTTCTCTTTGTCGCTTCACATGTTATGACTCGATGGCTGTGGGGCTCTCTTGCCGCCACACATGCTTGGTTGTTTACTTGTGAATTCCTAATCACCTTTGGCCTGTCCTGCCAGAGCCATCCCTTGAGCCCGTGTTGGGCTGTCGGTTGGATGGTCTGGCGGGGACCTTTTGCGACAAGGTGCCATCAGTCCTAGATTTAGATAGGCTTGTCAAAGAAGGGATGACGATCATGGGTCGCCTGTACCCAATGCATAGAAAACTATGGGATTGTTGTGCTGTGATGACCTTCCGTAGCGTCAGTGGAGTGTTGTCATCTAGGGCTTTCTATCATTGGGATGATGAGACATCTAAGGGCACTGCTGAGCCTTGAATTCGATAGGGTGCCCAACTCCACGTGGCGTTGAAGGCCTGGGGAAGTCGGTGCGCCGCTTCGTCATGTCCTGAGAGCAGTGGTGGATGTGGAGGCCTAGGTGCAGGTTGCTGTTGGAGAGGTTCTGTGACGACCCGTACTTAATTATACCATACAGTCGCCGTCAGGACTAACAGTAAACAATATTATTGGACATAAAATTTATTTCTTTTCTTTCACACAGGATCTCACGAGGCCGGACTGTATAAAGCTGGCCCACCGGTTTGATTTTAAACTTGTCTGGCCAACTCTAATGTTAGCCTGACCTAATTGCCCTGAGATGCTTACTAAAAATTATAACTTTTATTCATAACACAGAAACATGCTAACATTGATAAGTTAAAATAGCGAAACAGTTTTACAAGTCTCCACAAAACATCAAAATAATTAAACAAGCTCTTTATTTAATCAGCACCGGCCAACCGAACTATTTGGCTGCACCATAAGGTCCTACTCAACTTCGTCCTCCATGAGCCTTTCGTCATCTGAAAACAACAAGAGTGAGCTACAAAATCCAACAAAATACTCACATGCAGAAAACAGAGAACATAAACATATATATATAAGTGAACATAACTTACCGTTCGAAAACCATCACGTCTTTAGTTCGGAATTTCCTTAGTATTATCTTGTCTTCTTTAAAACTCATAAAACCATTTAAAATTCTTATCATCTTTAGGGACTGAACGGGGGCGGATAACATCGAGGACGGATTGTGTGTAACCCTACAAACTAAAGCCGTATCCCCTCATTATGCTCCCCGGGGCGAGAGGTAATGCCTTTAACCCGGCATACGGGGCCGTAGTCCATAGTTCTTATGCCACCAAAAAGTCCCCTCCCGTGGCCCAGGAGGTAATCCTCGAGTGTCACTCCAATATCCTTCATCCATCTTTTAATAGCAAATTTAAGGGAGACTCGGTTCATGGTTCATATCTTTTTATGGCCGTACATCATAGTTCGGAAGTCGAAGGTCATAGAGCTCCACTTGCTGTCCGGATTAATACATTTTTCTTGTTCTTAAAGCCTTTGTTCTTAACTTCATCAGTTGAAGTTCATAACCTTTAATCATCTTAAAGTCAAAGATTCCTTGATCAAAAGTCAGAGGTCTTATTCGTCAAAATAGGAAGCCTTTTCCTTCAGAATTAGAAGTATTTTTTTCTCAAAATCCGGAGTACTTTTCTTCTCAAAATCCGAAGTACTTTTCTGTTCAAATTCCGGAGTGCTTTTCTGTTCAAAATCCGGGTTGCTTTTCTGTTCAAGATCCGGAGTGCTTATCTGTTCAAATCCGGAGTGCTTTTCTGTTTACAAATCCGGAGTGCTTTTCTTTTCAAAATTCGGAATGCTTTTCTTAAAATCCGAAGTTCTAAAAGCCAAAGTGCCTTTCTTTTAAAATCTGGATCTCTAAAATCGGGGTGACTTTTTTTTAATATCTGGAGTGCTAAAACCGGGGTGACTTTTCTTTAATATCTGGAGTGCTAAAACCGGAGTGACTTTTCTTTAAAATCCGGAGTGCTAAAACCGGAGTGACTTTTCTTTAAAATCCGGAGTGCTAAAACCGGACTGACTTTTCTTTAAAATCCGGCATTCTTTTTCTTTTAAAAGTCGAAGCTCTAAAAGCCGGAGTTCTGTTTCTTTTAAAATCCGACGCTCTAAAATCCGGAGTGATTTTTCATTGACAAAAGACGGAGTGCTTTTTCATCAAAAGCCCGGAGCTCTTTTTCTTAAACGGACGGAGTGCTCTTTAAAGACGTAAGGGCCGAAATTGCTCTTCTTTAAAACTGGAGTACTTTTCGAAAGAGGACGGACTACTTTGTTCATAGAAAGGTCAGAGTTCTTTGGATGGAGTTCTTTTCTTTAATGATACAATTATCACAGTTCATCTAAATCGACAGAAATTTATTCTCCCAACAGAACAAAACCAAATATCATGAAGTCTTTTCCTTAAACATGCAATTATCGAACAATAATTATACCTCAAACATTAGATAAAAAGGAACAGAATAACATCATATAAGTTCATATAATATCAGATATACTAGTATAGAAATCATGCATAATCATGAACTTGAAAACAGGGGTGAGTATCTTGCCTGAATTTCTTTATTTCGCCTTGAACTTTTGATCTTCCCCTACTAGCAAGCCCTATCGAGTGCCCCTTTTTCCCGCTCTCTAATTCTTATTTATAGGCCCTTGGGCCTGGTAGCCGTCATTAGGGTTTGGCAATTCGCAGGGTTTCCTAATTATAAGATTTTCTTATTATATATTATTTCCTCATACTTGGTTTCCTTATTACAAAGTTTCTTTACCAGTTATTTCCTTATACTCAGTTTCCTTATTATAAGGGTTTTCTTATTAATTATTATTTCATCGTATTCGGTTTCCTTATTTATAGAGGTTTCCTGATTACGCATTCCGGTTAACTAACTAGCATTGACCGAATCACTTTCCTTTTTCCCGTCCTTTCCCCCATTTACGTTTTCTGGCCAACATTTCACGTCGACCAGATTACTCCTCCCCTTACGCATTCTGGTCAACACTCGTTGACCAGATTACCATCCTTAACGTATTATTTTGACTCGACGTCGGGGATTCTCTATGTTTTGTAATCTGGGCTATTACCGAATTATTCTTACGACTTCCGGTCAACACTTGTTGACCCGGATCATCAACTTTGGCTTTACCAACCACAAAGACACTCCAGCCTTCAAGGCTACTTCGGCCTTACATGGCTGGACTTGATTTTCATCAAGGAAAATGCGGACTTCTTTTCAAGGGTATTCCGGACTCCTTTGTATCTAAAATTCGGACTAGATTTCCATAGAAATCTGGATTGGGTTTTCATTAAGGAAATCCGAACTTCTTTTCATCAAGGAATATTCCGGACTTCTTTTTATCAAGTAAGGGCCGAACTTGACTTCATCTTGAGGCCAATTTATCTTTTCTTATTACATTTTCAGGTCAACTGGCGTTGACCGGACTCGATAGTTGAAATTTTCTATATTTTTTAAAGTCTGGGTCGTTACAGGTTGCACAATTTCGGGCACGAGCGGCTCACTTTGAGCAAGCATGGTCAGGGGCTAGGGCATTGCAGCTTGCCGACGTCAACTTGTAGGCTCAAAACCAAATTGCTGCTTTTTAGGAGGGGCTTAAACGATATCAGGTGTTGCTCAGGGAGGAACACGTCATCCACGCACGGTGGGAGGCTGAGCTGAGACTGAGGATCCTGGGTTTGGTTTAGCAGGCGAATAACTTCGTTGGCTGTGCCAGGCTTCTGCGTTGGCCACTTAGGCTCTCAACATTCAGGCGCTAGGACACACTTGGGACTGACAGGGTTCATGACTCCAGATCTTGCAGAGCTCGGAGGGGGCGGACAATGTTGTTTATGGCTCGCCGTTGGTGAGGCCATCCTGCCCGAGGAGGCCGTTGGATCAACTGCAACAGGCACTGATTCGAAGGTCAAGATGGCTGACGTGATTGAACAGGCAGAGCCCCCAGGCTCCTTAGACGTCTGTGATGGAACGGATTTTTTTTTATTCCGTCATGCATAATGTGACGGAACGGATTTTTTTTTTGATTCCATCATTCGTAACACAATTGAAAACCCAAACTAAACCAATTAGGTGCAACATAAGATCTCAGATGCCATCTAGGACCCATATACTTTTAACCATGATAAGTATAGCGGAAGTTACTCTAATACTTACGGAAGCATTCATATTCATTCCAAAATATTCATTTCTAAGTACATAGCCAAAAGTATTTAACCATAGAAGTTCATCAAGTCATTACAATAATATTTTTCCAAAATAAGCTTCTGAGGTCCTTAATCCTTTAGACCAGCTCTAATCACTCCAACTCGTCAGGCGCAAACTCTAAAACTTCATCTGTAGGGGGGAAAAACATAAAACAGTGAGCCGAGACCCAGCAAGGTACATGCATATGAACTGTAAAACGATTATGCCAAAACGATCATATAATCATGCAGAACCAGAATGTTTAATTAAACGATATCAAATCTCATGCTTCATAAATCATTACACTATAGATTGTAAAACGATAACTATAAACTTTACTAATGCATGGTAAAACAATACTCTATACTCTATCATCTTTTCACTGTATACGATTTATTATCATCTTTTTATTGTACCATACATTATCATCATTCTACTATAATATAACATATCGGTAAAACGGTAGACGATACTTTATATTATTCCCCTCCGTGTACCAAGCCCCGAGGACGGCTGTCATTACCTCCGTGTACCAAGCCCTGAGGACGGCTGTCATTACCTTCGTGTACCAAGCCCCGAGGACGGCTATCATTACCTCCGTGTACCAAGCTCCGAGGACGGCTATCATTACCTCCGTGTACCAAGCCCCGAGGACGGCTATCATATATCTTTAGCTATTTTTAAGTATCCACATATTATACTTGGAACCGGTGCAGATTCTTATCAAGGAAGGCCGAACATATTTTCGGAAACATATTTTACTGGGGACTGGTGTAGATTTTTATCCAGGGCCGGAGCTCTTTTGAAGCCGGTTTCGTTTTCAGCGAAGTTCTTCTTATACAAACCGGAGCTCTTTTCTTCATTACGGCCGGAGTTCATTTTACATTACAAGCATGACTTCTTTTTGGATGAAGTGCTTTTTACTACTGGACGGACTGCTTCTCGGGACGGAGTGCTTTACATTCAGAGGGACGGAGTACTTTTCAAAGGACGAAGTACTTTTTAGACAGCCTGCTTTTTACTCAAAGGACGGAGTACCTTTTAGACGGATTACTTTTCTGAAGGGACGGAGCTCTTTTGGGCGGAGTATTTTTCAAACGGATTACTTTTCTTAAGGGACGGAGCTCTTTTTACACAGAGGATGGAGTGCTTTTCGTCAACAGGACGTAGTTCTTTTTACACAAAGGACGGAGCTTAATTTTCTCAAAGCCGGAGTTCATTTTAAAGCCGGAGTTCTTTTTCAACAAAAGGACGGAGTTCTTTTTCAACAAAAGGACGGAGTTCTTTTTCTTATACGAACGGAGTACTTTAAAAACCCGGAGTTCATTTTTCTTAAAGGACGAAATTCATTAAAAGGACGGAGTTCATCAAAGCCGGAGTTCTTTTCATATTAAGGGACCGAGCTCATTTCCTTATGCAAAGCCGGAGCTCATTTTTATCTTAAGGCGGGATTTCATTTCACATCAAGGGGCGGAGCTCTTTTTATCTTAAGGCGTCACGTCAAGGGACGGAGCTCTTTTATCTTAAGGCGGGAGTTCATTTCATATCAAGGGACGGAGCTTTATCTTAAGTAAGGAGTTCATTTCACATCAAGAGCTCTTTTTATCTTCACATCAAGGGACGGAGCTCTTTTTATCTTAAGGCGGGATTTCATTTCACATCAAGGGACGGAGCTCTTTTTATCTTAAGGCGGGATTTCATTTCACATCAAGGGACGGAGCTCTTTTTATCTTAAGGCGTCACATCAAGGGACGGAGCTCTTTTTATCTTAAGGCGGGAGTTCATTTCATATCATGGGACGGAGCTCTTTTTATCTTAAGGCGGGAGTTCATTTCATATCAAGGGACGGAGCTCTTTTTATCTTAAGGTGGGAATTCATTTCACATCAAGGGACGGAGCTCTTTTTATCTTAAAGCGGGAGTTCTTTTTCAACAAAAGGACGGAGTTCTTTTTCAACAAAAGGACGGAGTTCTTTTTCAACAAAAGGACGGAGTTCTTTTTCAACAAAAGGACGGAGTTCTTTTTCAACAAAAGGACGGAACTCTTTTTCAGCAAAAGGACGGAATTCTTTTTCAACAAAAGAGACAGATTTCTTTTTTAACAAAAAGGACGGAGTTCTTTTTTTTTAACAAAGGGACGGAGTTCTTTTTCAACAAAAAGATGGAGTTCTTTTTCAACAAAAAGGACGGAGTTCTTTTTTTTTTAACAAAGGGACGGAGTTCTTTTTCAACAAAAAGACGGAGTTCTTTTTCAACAAAAGGACGGAGTTCTTTTTCAACAAAAGGACGGAGTTCTTTTTCAACAAAAGGACGGAGTTCTTTTTCAACAAAAGGACGGAGTTCTTTTTCAACAAAAGGACGGAGTTCTTTTTCAACAAAAGGACGGAGTTCTTTTTCAACAAAAGGACGGAGTTCTTTTTCAACAAAAGGACGGAGTTCTTTTTCAACAAAAGGACGGAGTTCTTTTTCAACAAAAGGACGGAGTTCTTTTTCAACAAAAGGACGGAGTTCTTTTTCAACAAAAGGACGGAGTTCTTTTTCTTATACGACGAATACAAAAACCGAGTTCATTTTTCTTAAGACGAAATTCATTAAAAATTAGGTCATCAGCTTGAGTTCTTTTCATATTAAAGAATGAATGTTCCTGCCTGCGGCTTGGAGCTCATTTTTATCTTAAAGTAAGGATTCATTTCATCAAAGGCGGGCTCTTGGGGCGGAGTATTTTCAAGCAGTTACTTTTCTTAAGGGACGGAGCTCTTTTTACACGAGAGGATGGAGTGCTTTTCGTCAACAGGACGTAGTTCTTTTTACACAAAGGACGGAGCTTAATTTTCTCAAAGCCGGAGTTCATTTTAAAGCCGGAGTTCTTTTTCAACAAAAGGACGGAGTTCTTTTTCAACAAAAGGACGGAGTTCTTTTTCTTATACGAACGGAGTACTTTAAAAACCCGGAGTTCATTTTTCTTAAAGGACGAAATTCATTAAAAGGACGGAGTTCATCAAAGCCGGAGTTCTTTTCATATTAAGGGACGGAGCTCATTTCCTTATGCAAAGCCGGAGCTCATTTTTATCTTAAGGCGGGATTTCATTTCACATCAAGGGACGGAGCTCTTTTTATCTTAAGGCGGGAGTTCATTTCACGTCAAGGGACGGAGCTCTTTTTATCTTAAGGCGGGAGTTCATTTCATATCAAGGGACGGAGCTCTTTTTATCTTAAGGCGGGAGTTCATTTCACATCAAGGGACGGAGCTCTTTTGACAGAGGCTGGAGTTCTTTTTGGAGTACTTTTTCATCCAAATACGGAGTTCAAAAGCCGAAGCTGTTTTTCATCCAAATCCGGAGTTCAAAAGCCAAAGCTGTTTTTCATCCAAATCCGGAGTTCAAAAGTCGAAGTTGTTTTTCATCCAAGTCCGGAGTTCTTTTTATTTATTATACAAGCCGGAGTTCATTCTTTCATACTATGTAAACTCAAAAGACGGAGTTCTTTCTTTCATGAGTGCGTAAACTAAAAAGCCGGAGTTCATTTCTCTTAAAGGGCGGAGTACATTTAAAATGCGGGGTTTATTTAAGCCGGAGTTCATTTTTGGTTCAAAGTCGGAGTTCATTTTCAACACAAAGCCTGAGTTCTTTTTAATACGGCCGGTGTTCAGTTTTCACATAAAGCCGAAGTTCATAGGACGGATTCTTTTTAACAAAAGCTGGAGTTTATTTTTTTATTATACATAGCCGGTGTTCATTTTCTCGAAGGCCGGCGTACTTTTGGAAGGAGTGCCTTTCGGACGGAGTAGTTTTCACCTTAAAAAGGACGGCGTTCTTTTTCTGAAATGGACGGAGTTCATTTTTAATTTTAGTTCAAAGTCAGAATTGCAAGCCGGAGTTCATTTTGACACAGGACGGAGTTCATTTTAACAAAAGTCGGAGTTCATTTTAACCCAAGCTGGAGTTCATTTTAACACAGGACGGAGTTCATTTTCACACAAATGCCGTTTTCGTGCCAAATGCCGATTTCGTTTTACATGTCAAATGCCGGTTTCATTTTACATGCAGAATGCTGGTTTCGTTTCACATGTCAAATGCCAGTTGTAACCTTTAGTCCGGATTTCATGTAAGTTCAGAATGTAGGAAAACAGGTATCATGAACTTCAGAACAGATTCAAACGAAAACTAAAAACATGTTAACGTCCGCTTACTTGCAACAAAACAGAGTGCAGTACATTTGCAAATGAACTAAAAACTGAACTTAAAAATATCGTTCGAAGTAACTTGCAATAAAGCATGAATTTAGAAACAGAGCAGAATACACTTGTAATGAACTTAAAAACGGCGTCTGAGGTACACTTGCCTGACGGGCTGATCGCCTAAATTTTACCGTCTTGAAGCTTTCTCCTCTTCACTCCCTTCCTTTCGCTTGTATTTTTTTTGCCCCTAACTTCAGCACTCGTTGCTGGCATTTTATAGAGGAGGGAGTAGGTGGGGTAAGTTGGGGTAGGTGACTTACTTTGGTACTTATTTGCAGACGGTAGGTGGAGTAACTAGATTAGTTCACCCACTCCATTCGGTCGCCGTCTAGTCGGATTCTAACTAAATCCCACAGTTTATTCTTTGTTTATTCGGTCAACTCTTTGGTCAATATTTCTGATCAGTGCCGGTCTCAACTTTTGTAACCTTTCAAGAAATCCGGTCAACTCTCCAATTCCGGTCAACTTCTTATCATTCATTCCGTCCATCACTTTCTCATCAACTTCGGATTTATTTTCCTTCATCGACTCCGGATTTCTTCTCCGCAAATTCTACTCCGGTCTTCAAGGACACTTCGGCCTCATTTCAACAATGCACTCCGGACTTCAAGGCCACTCCGGCCTCCACATGCATTCCGGTCAACATGCGTTGACCTGATTATGCTTTCCTTCATACATTCCGGTCAACGTGCGTTGACCAAATTCATCATTTTCCCAACTTTTCGGTCAACATGTGTTGACTGGGCATCCCTCAATTTTCCTGGATCCCTTGACCACTTGGCTAGATAATCGAGATTTTTTATGTTTTAGAATCTGGGATTGAAAACCCAACTAAACCAATTGGGTGCAACACAGGATCACAGATGCCGTCTAGGACCCATATACTTTTAACCATAATAAGTATAGCGGAAGTTATTCTAACACTTGCGGAAGCATTCATATTCATTCCAAGATATTTAGTTTCGAATACATAGCCAAAAATATTTAACCATAGAAGTCCATCAAGTCATTACAATAATATTTTTCCAAAATAAGCTTCAGAGGTCTTTAGTAATCCTTCAGACAAGCTCTAATCACTCCAACTCGTTAGGTACAAGCTCCAAAGCTTCATCTGTAGGGAGAAAAACATAAAACAGTGAGCCGAGGTCCAGTAAGGTACATGCATATGAACTATAAAATCATGATGCAGAATAGTCATGTAACGGTGCAGAACAGAACGATTATTAGAAAATCATAGAAATCGGTGATCAGTAATCATTATAATCTAGAAAGCAAAATCAGAAACTCCTCTTTTATTCAAAACAGTACACTAATCGGTACGAAATAGAAATCAGTACAATAATAACGGTGCAGACGAGCGAATCGAGAATAGAACGGTATCAATGCAATAAGTATAACGAGAATAGAACGAGAATCGAGAATAGAACAAGATTCTCAATAGAACAAGATAGACCTGCCCGGTATCCCCTACTAGCTGAGGGGACGAATAATCGAGGATAGATTGTGTTCACTCCACACAATCTAAGGCCAGTAACAGAAATATCCCGTCTCGAGGGATCAGAATAGAGTGCCTCCCGAAGGTAGGCCGGTAACAGAAGTATCCCATCTCGAGGGATTAGAACAGAGTGCCTCCCGAGGGCAGGCCGATAACAGAAGTATCCCATCTCGAGGGATCAGAATAGAGTGTCTCCCGAAGGTAGGCCGGTAACAGAAGTATCCCATCTCGAGGGATCAGAATAGGGTGCCTCCCAAAGGTAGGTCAGTAACAGAATCCCTCCTGTTCGTAACACCCCGAGGGTAGGGCAGACCACAAATAACTCTATGGACAGAGTTATCCTCGATTACCACTGAAAAGTCCTAAGGCATGCCGGAGAACCTATCCGGAATGTAGTGAGTCCAGGGTCCAAAATAACAGAAGCAGAAATACTTCCTTCTTAAAAGCCATTTTCAGTAAAGCCAAAATTCATTTTCAGTTCGGAGTCGGAATTCATTTTCAATACAAGCTGGAGTTCTCTTTTAACAAAGCTGGAGTGCTCAAAAGCCGGAGTGTTCAAAACTCAAAGGACGGGTGCTTTTCATAAAAATGGACGGAGTGCTTTTCACAACTAGACGGAGTGCTTTTCATAAAAAGGGACGGAGTGCTTATCACAACTGGACGGAGTGCTTTCCATAAAAAGGGACGGAGTGCTTATCACAACTGGACGGAGTGCTTTTTACTACTGGACGGACTGCTTCTCGGGACGGAGTGCTTTACTTTCAAAGGGACAGAGTGCTTTTCCTTTAAAACTGGGGTGCAAATTCCTTCTTAAAAACCGGAAGTGAAATTCCTTTAAAATCGGAGTTCGTTTTCTTCTTAAGGCCGGAGTTCTTTCTTTCACAAAGGCGGAGTGTGTAAACTCGAAAGTTAGAGTTCTTTCTTTCATAAAGACGGAGTGCGTAAACTCAAAAGCTGGAGTTCTTTCTTTCATAAAGATGGAGTGCATAAACTCAAAAGTCGGAGTTCTTTCTTTCATAAAGGTCGGAGTTCATTTTAAGGATGGAATTCATTTTCTCAGGGGACGGAGCTTATTTTCTCGAATGACGGAGCTCGTTTTCTCAAAGGATGGAGTTCATTAAAAGTCGGAGTTCATTAAAATCGGAGTTCATTTCTCTTAAAAGTCGGAGTTCTTTTTCTCAAAAGCCGAAGTTCAAAAGCCAAAGTTCTTTTTCATCCAAATCTGGAGTTCTTTTTATCAACACAAAAATCGGAGTACTTTTAGAAGCCAAAGTCTCATAAATCCGGAGTGCTTTTTACTGAAGGACGGTGTACTTTTCGACAAAACTGCTTTTTACTCAAAGGACGGAGTTCTCAAGAAGCAGGAGTGCTTCGAAAGCCGGAGTTAATTTTAAAGCCAGATTTCTTTTTCCAACAAAAGGACGGAGTTCTTTTTGACAAAAGGTAGAGTTCAAAGGCCGGAGTTTATTTCCCTTCAAAGCCGGAGTTCATTTCATATTAAAGTCGGAGTTCCCTCTACATTAAGGCCGTGTTCAATTTCAAGTAAATGTCATTTTTATGCCAAGTGCCGGTTTCATTTTACATGTCAAATGCCGGTTTCATATTACATGCCAAATGCCGGTTGTAACCTTTGGTCCGGATTTCATATAAGTTCAGAAAGTAGGAAAACAGGCGTCATGAACTTTAAAACAGATTCAAACGAAAGCTAAAAATGTGTTAACGTCCGAATACTTGCAGCAAAACAGAGTGCAGTATATTTGCAAATGAACTAAAAACTGAACTTAAAAACAGCGTCAGAAGTAACTTGTAATATTCTTAAAGTATGAACTTAAAAATAGCGTTCGAGGTACACTTGCATTTCAAACATGAACTTTAAAACCAGGGAGTACACTTGCAATATTCTTAAAATATGAACTTAAAAAAGCAGCGTTCGAAGTACACTTGCGATATATTCTTAAAGCATGAATTTAAAAGCATTGTCCGAAGTACACTTGCCTGACGGGCTGACTCAAATTTCTTCCCTCCTTGCCTGACAGTCGGTTTTTACCGTCTTGGAGCTCTCTCCTTCACTCCCTTCTCTTGGCTTGTATTTTGCCCCAACTTCAACCTCGTTGCCGGTATTTACAGAGGAGGGGCTCGGTGGAGTAAGTGGGGTAGGTAACTTACTCGGTACTTTTTCTCAGAGGGTAGGTGGGGTAACTAGATTTGTTTACCTACTCCATTTGGTCGCCACCTAGTTGAATTCTGACTAAACCCTAAAGTTTTATTTTTGTCTTTAGTTGTATTAATTTATTCCGGCCAACTGCTCCTTATTTATTGCCAATGCTGCCGGTTTTAATTTTTGTAAACCCTTCAAGAAATCCGGTCAACTCTTCAATTTCGGTCAACATCTCCAAATCCGGTCAACTCTTCCAATCTGGTAAATATCTTTGAATCCGGTCAACTTCTTATTATTCACTTCGTCCATCACTTTTTTATAAGCTTCGGATTTCTTCTTCACAATTCTACTCCAGCCTCACCAACACACAAAACCACTCCAGACTTCAAAGCCAGTTCAGCCTCTCTTCACACAATTCACTCCGATCATTTCATAAAGTGCTCCGGCCTTCAGTGGTTTTAAGAGACCAAAAAGGCAACTCCGGTCTCCAAGTGGCGCAAACCACTTCAGGTCCTTAAATCACTTCGGCATCATGGGACACAAAATCATTCCTCCTTTCATGAATCATTCCAACCTCATGAAATCACTCCAGATTTCATTCTTATCAAAACACTCTAGTTTTAAGTTGGGATATTTTCTTCCGATTTTTAGGCTTTTTGATTTTGACATCTCACAACGTCGGTGCATCTCTTCCACACCGCCCTTGTCCAGCGCATCGGACGCGCTTGCTGGGCTTAGGAAGAGAGTGAATTAGGAGGCCGAGCAGTGTTGGAGAAGTGAGGTTGCTGCCTTGAGAAAGGAAGTCGTTCGGTTGGAGGGACGCCCGCAAATGACCGAGGGTCCCCTCGCTAATCTCTGAGAGCGATACACGTAGTCCAAGGTTGGCTCATAGGTCCAGCCTTCTCTGGAGGAGGCCTTCCGACTCTCGGATGTAAAGCTTTAAGGATGACATGCGTCTGCATCACCTCATGGCTTCCGTTGTTGCTCCAGACCTTCCCGCGGGAGGCTTCGATCCCCGCAATGATGGGGTTGTCTGCATTTGGTCAATTATCTAGAGGAGGTAGGACCCTCTAACCCGTAGGATAGCGGTCTTTGGTTCCTCTCTTGTATAGATAGCTTTTTTGAGAAAGCCTTTGTAATCTTTCACTTGAATAAAGGACACCTTCTTCTTTGTGCAATCTGTCTGGTAATGGCTAAACTATATTGCTATTGTTTCCAAGGCTCGAAACGGAGCCTTCTTGCACTACATTTGTCTTTCGACTGAGGATGTTATTGCATCTCGCATGGAGTGGGATGCTCGGTCTAGTGGATTAGACGTCATTACATGCCCAGTGAGCCACTCAAGGGCCAGCTGGGTTTTCAAACCACAACAGTCGGCCTCCAGGTCTGAGGCCATTTCATAACACCGTCTCAGCTCTCGGCCCTACCCAGGGCATCATCGCTTTTGTGCGCATGGTCCTATCCCACCGACCATCGTTGACGGGGGGTGCTATCTTCTCCTGAGAAGGTCATTACAGGCCTGCCATTTAGGCCTTCTAAGGTTTTGATGGCCATTTCGTTGGGAGTTCCTAGAGTCCCCAGGCCTGATGCTTTGACTGCATAGGCTGCACGGTGTTGGACAAGGTTCAAATATGACCACGCATGGGCCGCTCGGTGCTGGACCAAGGTTCAAATACCACCATGTATGGGCCTCTTGATGTTGGACTGAGGTTCAAATTCGACCGCATATGGGCCGCTCGGCCCTGGACCGAGGTCTGGAAACTAGTGAATGAGTATCACTTGACTTAGGAACAGTCTAGGTCACACGATCGTATGCAGTGTCATGTAATCATTCGCATGGGTGGACAATACTGTTATTCTATTAATGGAAACGTGACCCAAATAGGTAGTATGATAAATGCAAGACTTACTTGGTTTTAGCGTGGAATCATCGTAGGCACGTGAGTGGTGCTTTTGCGACCGGTTCACTGTATCAAGTGTACGGTTGGCATACATCGCCTTGAAGGGTCGTTAGGGTGATTCGTTAGGCGCCTCAGCCTATGGCCCCAATGCTCCGTGGGATCTGGTCTCTCGTCCTATTTTAGGTGGGCGATGCATTGTTGTCATGCTAGGTGGCCTACCGGGTAGTGACTTTGGTCCCATTGATGGACGATATTGCCTCAGGAAAACCAGATGGCGCAGCGTTCGGTTGGATGATGTTTCATGCGGCGCAACGGATGGTGGGCCGAGTATGTCGAGCCCTTATTGTGAGGATCACCACGTCTCTTACGGTGGTTGCCACTACAAAGAGGGCCGATGAGAGGCATTGTAGCGGGATTGGGCTACGAACTGGTGGCACCTTTCTCGGGGACTATCGAGACCAAGGATGGCCCGTGAGCAGGAGTGACGGACGCTTGAGGCAGCTGTCTCGTATGCGTGGCCTCGAACCTTTGGAGGTTGGGTTCACCGCATGGGGCCGGTAAGGTTTGAAACCGACAATCTCTTAGCGACTCTTCGAGTGGTGTGGATCATACTTCTCTTGGCCCTCGTCTGTGCTGTAAGGCTCGACTGGCCTTCTGAGATCCGTTAGGTCCTTTCGCTCATGACCGCCTGGGCCACGAGGTTGCCAGGCCACTGGATCTTCGACTGGTATTTGTCCGCTTTGATTGTTTAGGAGATTGGAGGGCAAGGCCCTCAGCATGAAATCTCTGCTCGGACACGTGAGTCCGATACTGTGCACTAGACTAAGGCACGGCCAACTGGATCTAGCAGCCGGGTAGGGGTCGATAGGGATCAAACTCGTACACCGTTTGGTCCCGGCGGGTGGTTGCTGCTTAGGCAGGAAAGAGCGGTGCCTACTAGCTGGATCCTAAATCGTTGGCCTCTAAGAGACCTCTTCATGCTCGAAGAGCACACCGATCGTCTCGAGAATGGCAAGGCATTGTCGCTCTGAACTTTGATCTGACGGTGCTAGTGATGCGTCGTGTAGAGCTGAACGGAAAAGTCCTATGCGTTAAATCTTCTAATAGGTACAATCGGTCTGGAAACAACAGGTTTAGAGTGCTCGGCTGGACAGTGAGCGCTTGCACGCTCAGGATTGATATCTGTCCACATAGCTACCCAACGAGGGGTCATCACCATAGGCGACTTGCTCCAGTTGATGCAATTGCTCACACTTGGGGTGTTGATCTTCTCCGTTTGCCCTAGAGTTATGGAACGGAGCCCCAAGCACGGCTACCTAGTGAGGGGTCGTCGCCATGGGAGGCTATGCCTCGAGCCGTAGTGTTGGCTAAAGCTCGAGTGTTGACCTTGTTCATTTCATAGTTGTGAGGTGGAAAGACTTCTTCGTTGTTCCCACAAATGACACCAATAATGCGTCATTGGTTTCTAATTATTGTACGGATTAGGGAGTTTTCGAATCTTCCACTACGAGTTGATCTAGATCAGGTTCGAACTCCATCGCTGGTAACTTAGAACCAACGCACCACAAATTACAAATAAGAGGTCAGAGGATGGCGGAAGATTATCCCAACGTAACCACTCCGATACTCAAGTCAGATATCTTTTGTAATAAATGGAGGAATGCATGTTTAGAGGTAAACGTGGTGGGAGTGCAAAGAGGTAGTGATGAGTGGAGTATAAGTGGGATGTATTTGAAGGGTCAGACTCTATGGGCACGCCCTGTTAAGAGGCATCTCACTAGGTAGAAGATTGGGCTCCGTATGTGCGCCTGGTTGAGGGGCGACTCACTAAGTGGAGGTGTAAGCTCCGAAGGTGTGCTCGATTGAGGGGCGACTCATTAGACGAAAGATTAAGCTCCGAAGGTGCATCCGATTGAGGGGCGACTCGCTAGACGAAGGACTGAACTTTGAATGTGCGCCTGGCTGAGGGGTAGTACACTTGATGGAGAACTGAGCTTTAAAAATGTGTCTGGTTGAGGGGCGGCTCACTAGATGGATGACTAAGCTCCGAAGGTGTGCTCGACTAAAAGGCAACCCACTAGACGAAGGACTGAATACTTGATCTCTGGTTATCGCTTTTACTTGAGATCTGACTCTCCAGTTTGCACTGTAGAGAGTGGCTCATTGAGGTTATTCCCACCGGAGCCTTAGGGTCAGTGGTGTTTTACTGATCGGGGATCAAGTACTAAGGGAATTGGAGAGAGTCCACCCTTCTTTGGAATCAGAGAGGATCGGATCCTTAGAGTCTACTTGTTGAGCTTTTTATTGAAATTCTATTGCTATCACCTTTTAATTTTGCATAATTTAACCTTATATAAGTTGTAAACTAGTGAGTATTAACTATCAGAGATCAAGGTAAGATGCTGAATTTTATTGAATGTCTTTTAATTAGGTATCTCAAAATTGTGGTTAGAGAATGGTTTTATTGTTTGAATAATTGGCATGATAAGTTGTTGCAATGTGAGCAAGGGGTTGTGCATCATTTGATTTTCTCATCCTGTTTATTGGAATGGTTTTTGGACTATGACATTGTTATTAGTATATATTATGGTTGAACAAGTTTAAAAAATTAAAGGTCAAATTGAAATAAATTTGAACGTATCTTAGGATGAATGTTTCATTTATATTGTAAAGGAGCCATTAATAAATGTTTGTGCAGCATTGTGTAACTATCAAAATAGCATGAACAAAATCCATTGAACCCCATGACCAAAAGATACTTAAGTTTGATATATTGTCAATCCATAGTTAAAAATGGAGTGGTGGAGGGTACTAACTCAGAGGCACTCAATTAAGTATGAATATTGTGTTCAATAATGCATCTCCTAATAAAATATTGGAATGTGTGCTTATGCCATCATCTCTCTGATCATCTCAAGCCTTACAAAATTTTACTTTTTTGACCTTCCATTTTATTGTGTAATTGGCGTTATTAATTTCGTTTAATATCATTCTTATTTTATTGACTGTTAAATTGATCATATAGAAATTTATCCTAATGATTAATCTTAAAATCTTTAATATTTTTATTTGATTGATTCTAAATCAAAATTATATATTGATTTAAACAATCCAATTATTCAAACTTAACATACATAAATATACTATGCAAATTATTTTTAAATGTGATGAAGGACATATAGAATTTTCAATTTGTGACCTTTGAAGGCTAACCTTCACAAACTATTTGAAAGTAAAATTACATTACTACGAAGGCCACTTTGTGCACCAACTTTAAATTTTCATCAATTACAAACTCATTAAGTTAGATTAGCTGTATAATTTGCAACATGTATAGATTATGTCATCTAAGCTATTGGAGATATTGTTTATGCTTACAACATGCTTGATTGGTAGGAATTGAGAAGAAATAACTATAACTGGAAATATTTATTATTAAAAAAGTGAGATTAGCTAACTGCTTGTAGATAGTGAGTTTATTTATCACTAGACAAATGAAAATGTTAGTGGTGACTCCCCTCTCCCCTATCATGTTGCCACAACTTCGACCACTCGCATACGTCGGCCCACCTGCAATATCCCTTGGTGCTGCCCTACCTCTAGAGATCCTCCAATGGCATTGGGTAGCTAGCCGGTCTCTCCACTAGTTCTCTATGACACTCCCTAACCATCCTTCAGCCTCTTGATGATTTGACACTGATTAGTGCGGCCACAGATGAGCCAACTCAAGAACTAAACCCACTAAAGGGGAAGGGCTCAGGAATAGGTGGCCCACCACGCAATTCATGAGTTTGAGAGTTGAGTGGGGATACCTGGATGGGTTGACCGAAAATCTTCTGGCAGGTAATGTACAATTAGAGCTGATCTACGAGGAGCTCTCCTATTGGCCAGCCAATAAGCGATACAGTTCAGCTCGCTGACAGCACTTGTCATAACCACTCAGGATTGTAAATCTCTCCAGATATGATAGTTATAAATCAACAAATATTCTTAAAATATTACCCCTAATTATGCATCGCTCCCAGAATGACATCTAACAACCTCCGTGATCACCCCAATAAAAGAAGAAATATCTCCAGATAGTCGTTGTTACCATACTCACCCCATATATGATTGCTAAGGTGCCTTAGCGGATTCGCCGGGGTGGTCAATAGTTAGTCTTGGCACTTAAGTAAGTCTAAATCAGCTCCAACTTTATAGATACCCCTTCTCTTCTGTGGGAAGGATAGATCAATCCTTACCCTCAAGAGCATCTGGAAGATCGAAGCAATTTCGTCCACTTTTTAGCCACTCATCCCCTAAATGCACCATCACTAAAAGCCACTCCCCAATGTGCACGCTCGCTGGAGCATTATCTTCCAACCAATACTCCATCCCTCGCCCATGTATTAGTGTCATTTACATCCTCAATCTTTTTCACACTTGTTAAAAGAGTATTGATTTGAGTATTGGATGATATCTCAAAGAGCATGTCCTACTAATCTCCTAACCAATTATTTGTTCATTATATTGCGCATAACCCCGGTTAGTAGAGATAGAAATTGGACTCACTTTAGTTTGACCCGCCGTGAAAAATCAGGTGGTCTCTTAATCCATAAACAATTTGAATCCAGAGATATATCATTGGCCTTATTTATTTCAAATGGAATTATTTATTTCTTAGAGAACTAAACAATATATTATTTATTTCAAATTGCTGTTGATAATATTTATTTATTATTTATTATTTTGGTTTGTTCCCTTTCAAAGTCAAATAACCCCTTACAGACTTATTATTTCAAAATTTGTATTATTACTTTGGTCCATGCAAATAAAAATAAAAATAAAAAAAACGTAGGCGTAGCAAGGAACCAAAAGAGAACCATGTTGCCCATGATTAGTAAAAGGTGAAAGCATCAGGTATCATTGATCCATTTACTAAAATGTTTACAGGAAAGGAAGGTGGTGGGGGAATCGAAAATGAATTTATTTTTTGTAATCTAATTGTCAAAGTGTTCCACATGAGGTTCATCCGAGTAATAATATTTATTAGAGATTTTACGAGAAGGCCGCAAGTTGATAGTTTTAAGTGCCAGCTTGGAGATAATTTTCAATAGCTATCTACAAGAGAACCGAGGGCAAGTTACTTACACATCAAATTTGGAGGGATTTCTATAATCAGATTGTGCAAAGATAGCAAACTGATAATTTAAATAGCCACATGGGATATAGAAGGACCTATTATGATATTAGGGAACAATTGAGATCATTTTAATATATTGGGCATCACAAGGAAGAAAAAGAAGAAAAAAAATATATAAGAAGTAGATTTTTGGTATCATGTTGAGGTTTAATTAAAGTTTTATTTTTTGACAAGTTTAACTATGTTACTCTATCTTTAAATTTAAGATGTATTATTGATTAGTTACTCATTTTTTTATTATTTTTTTTCTTATGTGGTTACTAGATGTATTGGGAATATGCTTAATCGATTATTTATATGAGTTATTATTAAGGGATATTAGAGGAATTTATATTTTAACTAGACAATTTTATAGGGGAATTTTTTAGTATTTGTCCCGTAGTTTTAGAGAAGGATTATTATGCAACTTTGCATGATCAATTGTATATTTTTATTTCTTATACTCTAATGATTTTTGGTAGCCAATAATTGATAGAGAATTCGGGTTCATTTTCATTGCCAATGTTGTGTGCATTTTAAGAATCCAAACAAGTAGTATTAGAATGTAGATTTTTATCAATGTAAAAATTATAATTTGATAATGTCAACGTCAAAAGGCTTGGAATTTTACATTGAATAATTTAATAGGCAAAACAATCTCATTCTTTGATAAAAGAGAGTGAGAAATATTGTGACCTTTGAAGAAATGGTAGAAGCATTGAAAAAGGGAAAAAAACTAGAAAAGATAAAGGATAATGAGTGGTAATATATAAAAAATTTTACAAATTATACAATCAAATTATATTTTATAGATAATACTCTTTAAGGAATCATTAATTTGTTAGATCAAACAAAAATTTGGATGAAGCTTAAAGGTTACTATAAGTCAAAATATTTGACAATAAGATTGCAAGTGAAGAATTAATTCTATAGTCTTCGAGTTATCAAAAGGGGATGCTTTGGGAAAAATTTGAATGAGCTTAACCAAATTTTATTATAAATGTCCTTGCTTATTGAGCAGATTAAAGAGGAGGATAAGATACAAGTATTGTTGACTTCATTATTGATCTTGTATAATTATATTATCATGATACTATTATTTAGAAAGGAGATGTTCATCATTTATATGGTCATTACTTCTTTATTTATGAATAAGTCAAGCTAGGAGCCTTGGTGTTCACTAGTGATTGAGGACACGAGAGTCACTAAAATGAGATGGCAAATTAAAGAGGAGTAACAGCTAGTCTAAACTCAAAGACATTAAGTAATATCATTGTGGTGAAAATGTGAGATCCAAAACTTTAACTACTTAAAATAAGTTTGCCCCCTTTTTGCATCAACATGTGAAATCAACCCTTAAGTAAGCATAATTGAATTCGGTCACCTTTAAAAGTGGAACCGCCTCATGACGTAAAGGAATGAAATCGGCCCAAGGGATCGGCCCGTGTACTGTGAAACCCAAGTTACAAATGTCTTGCCCCTTGTTACGTTAAGCGGAATCCGCCCTTATGGCTTAAATTGGAACCGGCCCTTAAGTAGCGTGAAAGCACCTTATGCAAGACGAAACGGCCCAACAATTCGACCCGCCCTTTTTGCCTCAGTCGAAATCGGCCCCTCAAGTTCGGCCGAGCACGTGCCTACGGGAGAAACCTAACTCGTTGGAATCCAACGAAGCGGCGACGAAGCGGCGACAAAGCGGCGACGAAGCGGCGACAAAGCGGCGACTGAATGAGGTAGGTGAAACGACTTAGTTACCCCCACTTACCCCCTGAAAACAAGTACGGGGTAGGTAACTTACCCTACCTTCTCCACTAACTCCTTCCTCTATATATAACTGGTTGGTGCGAAGGAAGAGGGGAGGAGAACGCAGTCGCTGCGAAGGAAAGAGAGGGAAGGAGAAAGCTGCGGGACGGTGAAATTAAGCAGCCCAACTCCCAGGCAAGTGTACCTCGGACGCCGTTTTCAAGTCCATATTTTAAGATTATTACAAGTGTGTTCTGCTCGGTTTCTAAGTTCATGTTTTACTGCAACATACTTCGGACGCCACATTTAAGTTCAGTTTTTCATTTACAATTATACTGCTCTCTGTTTCACTTCAAGTATATTCGGGCGAATGCTTTTAAGTTCCGTTTTACATCAGTTTTCATGAATCTACTATTCTGCTTCTGAACTGCATGAAATACGGCACATTTGCATAACGTCCGGCCTGTGAATATTAACTTCGGCCGTTTACATGAAATAATCCAGTCAGGCCCATTTGCATGAAATAATCGAGACCGCCTAAAGTAAGGAAATCAGGATCGGCCCTTGAACGATAAAAGTAAAATCAGCCCTTGTGGGACAAATCGAAATCGACTTATGCGTCGAAATCGAAATCGGCCCTGGTTTAGAAATCGGAGTCGGCCCTTGCCTTTGAAAATTGAAACCGGCTTAAGATGAGAAAATTAGAATCGGCCCTTGCCTTTGAAAATCGAAACCGGCCTAAGATGAGAAAATTAGAATCGGCCCTTGCCTTTGAAAATTGAAACCGGCCTAAGATGAGAAAATTAGAATTGGCCCTTGCCTTTGAAAATCGAAACCGGCCTAAGATGAGAAAACTAGAATCGGCCCTTGCCTTTGAAAATCGAAACCGGGCCTTGCGTCGAACTGAAATCGGCTTTGTGAATCGCAACCGAAATCGGCCCTGGCGTTGAAGCCAGATTCGGTCTTTGTATTGAATTCGAAAATCAAAATCGGCTTGTGCGTCGCCCCTTTTGCATCGCAATAGAAATCTGGCCTCGCGTTAAGGTCAAAATCGACCTTGTGCATCAAAGACCGAAATAGACCTTGACCTCAAAACCGGCCTTAGCAGGTTTAAAATAGGAATCGACCTTGTATGAAACCGGCCTTAGCTGGTTAAAATCGGAATCGGCCCTCATAACCTAAAAATCGGAATCGGCCTTATACCCTTGAAATCGAAATCGGCCCTTAAAATCGAAATCGGCCCTTCTACCCTTGAAATCGGAATCGGCCTCGATAGGTTTAAAATCGTAACCGGCCTTTGCATGGAAACCGGCCTTGGCAAGTTTAAAATCAGGGTCGGCCTTTGCATATCCAGAATCGAAGTCGGCTTTGTGCATCAAAAACCAAAACCGGCCTTGGCAGGTTTAAAGTCCGAATCGGCCTTTGCATATTCAAAATCGAAGTCGGCCTTGAGCGCTTAGAATCAAACCGGCCTTGATGTCAAACCGGCCCTTTTATCGAAACCGGCCCTGGCAGGTCTGGAGTCGAAATCGGCCCCTGTATGTAAAAGTCAAATTCGGCCTCTTTGACGGTAAGATCGAAATCGACTCTCTTTTACGTCAAAACTGAATACGATCCCTTGGGTATCAAACTACCCCTGTTCACCAAATCGAAACTGGTCCTCATGTGAACAATCCAACCGCCCCTTTTGCATAGAAGCGAACCGGCCCTTTGAAAGGAAATGGAAACCGGCCCCCTTTTATGATATAATCGAAATCGGCACGCATGAAAACTCGGCTTTTGCATACAAAATGGAAATCGACACTTTGCATGTAAGACAAGGAACAAGATTTTTAAAGTAAAGTGTGAAACCGGCCTTGCATAAGGATTTGCATCTAAAATTTGAAACCGGCCTCCTTTGTGAGATTTTGAAAACCGGAATAAAGAAATTATGAACCGACCTTATGATCAGACTATCTGTACCGATTTGGGAAGATAAGGTTCTCCGGCATGCCTTACGACCTTTCGGTGGTAATCGAGGATGACTCTGACCATGGAGTTATTTGTGGTCCGCCCTGCCCTCGGGGCGTTACGGACAGGAGGATTCTGTTACCGGCCTGCCTTCGGGAGGCACCCTGTTCTGATCCCGCGAGATGGGATACTCCTGTTATCGGCCTACCCTCGGGAGGCACCCTATTCTGATCCCGCGAGACGGGATACTCCTGTTACCGGCCTACCTTCGGGAGGCACCCTGTTCTGATCCCCTGAGATGGGATACTCCTGTTACCGGCCTACCTTCGGGAGGCACCCTGTCCTGATCCCGCAAGACGGGATACTCCTGTTACCGGCCTACCTTCGGGAGGCACCCTGTTCTGATCCCTTGAGATGGGATACTTCTGTTACTGGCCTTAGATTGTGTGGAGTGAACACAATCCATCCTCGATTATTCGCCCCCTCAGCCAGTAGGAAATACTGGCAGGGTTTATACTGTTCTGTTCAGATACCGTTCTGTTCTGGCTCTGTTCTGTTCGGTATAGTATTTTGTACCATTGCTATTATACTGATTTCTGTTCTGCATCGATTCATCGTCTTGCTTTTGAATGAAAGAGAAGTTTCTGATGCTGCTTTCTAGATTATAATGATTACTGATCACCGATTTCTGACTACCAATCTCTAATACCGAAGTATAATATGTTTCTCAATTTGTTGGAGTACAATCTGATTTCCGTTCTATTTCTGCACAGTTACATGACTATTCTTGCATCACTGTTTCTCTGCTCATGTGCATGTACCTTGCTGGGTCTCGGCTCACTGTTTTATATTTTTTCCCCCACAGATGAAGCTTTAGAGTGTGTGCCTGATGAGTTGGAGTGATTAAAGCTTGTCTGAAGGATTAAAGCGCTCGGAAGCTTATTTTGGAGAAATATCATTGTAATGATTTGACGGACTTCTATGGCTATACATTTTTGGCTATGTACTCGAAATGAATATTTTGGAATGAATGTGAATGCTTCCGCAAGTGTTAGAATAACTTCCGCTATACTATTTATGGTTAAAAGTATATGGGTCCTAGATGGCATCTTTGATCCTGTGTTGCACCTAACTGGTTTAGCATGGGTTTTCAGTTGTATTTCTGTTTGACGGAAGCTTTAAGATCAAAAAAAATAAAAAAAAATCCGTTCCGTCACAGAAAACAATCATATAAAGCAGGATTATTTCAAATGGAAGCAAAAGAAGGAAGGTAGTAACGAGCAACCGGAGAAGAGGAACAATGATGGTATGATTCAACATCTATTGCTATCTATGGAGACTTTTGAGTCATTGACATGAGAAAGACATAAACCTTCAGAGGTCTTGAGACAAGACAGGTGATAGATAGTGGTTCATTACTACATATAATATTGAAGAAATCTTTTTCATCTCTTATATGCCCAGAAACTTTAGGGTATTGAAGATGAAAAATGATGGGTCATTGAGAATTATCAACATTGGAGATGCTAGCTTACAAGCAAGAAATGGGGATAAAGCTCATATGATATATTTCAAATGTCTGATTGAATTTTGTTTTAATTTGTAAGCTTAATTATGAGGACTTTTGCATGATATTCGGCAAAGGCTAATAGAAGCTTGTCAAAGAATCCTCTTATGACAAGGAGAAGTAACTTTCAAGTAAATACTTGATAGAGAATTTTGACTACCAAGAGTGCTGCTATAATAACTAATGGGATGCTTGGTTAATGTGGCAATAGAAGTTCGAGAAGGAGAGTTAAGAGGAGCTACTCTACCATTGTAAAGACATTAAATGGGAGTGATAACACTTCAAATGTTTCAGTAGAGTGGAAGAATGTATCATTTAAGTTTGTAGAGTTTGATGTTGAAATCCCAGTGTAGAGAAATATAAAAGTAGGAAAGAGATGGCAACGACTTATTGGACAGATGAGGTTCCCCTATAAGGTCATAAAGAGAAGTTTATTAGAATTTAGGTCATTTTCTTTTACATGTCACACCTATTGAAAAATGATGTTGTCACTTCTAGAGTTATTATGGTGTTTTATGTAAGATTTGCTTGAGTGATACTACTCGCTAGAGATAAAATGAGAAGGCCGCAAGCCGACAACCAAAGAGTCAAGCTAGAGATAATTTTTAGTAATTATTTACGAGAAGGCTATGAGCTGGCTAATTAAAAACCATCTGGGACGATTTCTAGAGGCATATTGTGAGAGGGCTATGAGTTGGCTAATTAAGTGACCACACTTGTTATGCAAAGTCCTTTTTAGGTTTTAGGACATACGAGAGATCATTTTAATATAAGGGGTGCTGCAAGGAATATGTAAGGTTTCAGTTTCTAAAATATCATGATTGGGAGTAATTAAGATAATACAATCAAAATTAGATTTAATGTATGTGAAAATTTAAGTTTCGAAAGTGGATTTGTGTGGTAGGGGAGGACGCCTGCTGGGTGCCCGAGACGACTCTAAGGTGCCCAAACTAGTGGGCTTGCACCTGCTACCTAATCAAGCACCGGTAGGAGGTGCCGTTTCTAGGCCATGCACGCCTGAAGCACATTGGAATGGTGTTCGAGCACCAGTCACCTTATTTAAATGCCCTTTTCATCATTTTACATGGACCAGAGAGAGATGGCGTGGAGAAGAAGAGAGAGAAGGAGGAGATCGAGGCATCGAGTTTGTTTTCCAGGTTAGAGCTAGTTGAAGAAGTTGTAGATCGGATTGAAGCAAGTGTACCCACATACTTTTCTTCTTCTTGTTGCACTTTTTGTTTCATTTTTCAGGTATTTTCGTTCAAATGCTCGCCTAAACTTATATTTTATAAAATCCATATCTTCAGTATGTTTATTTATCGATTTGGTATCTGATTTGGTAGTTTCAAGAGGTATTATGTTATATGAAAACCCTAACCCCACGCCCCACTATTCTGCCTGATTATTTTAAGAATTTTTGCATGATTTGATTTTAGAAAATTAAAACCTTAGCTTATGAATGTGATTATTTGGTATTTGTTTACATATATTTTGTATATATTATTTCATATGTTTGAAAATTATGTTGGATAACTTTTGTGAAGGGATTTGTTATCCGGAAGCTACAAAGTTTTATCTGGTTCAACGTTGTAAGGATTTTTTTAATTTTTTTAAAGTTTATGTTAATTTGTGTATGTATTTGAAGTCATGTAAAGATTTAAGTTCCTACAAAAATGACAATTTGTATTTGTATCCAAGGAATGTGAAAACTATGCAAAGTATAAGAAAGAAACTCCACAATTTGATAAGCTTGATAAATTGTTCTCCAGGGAGTGAGAACTTTGTGTTAAGAATATGGTGGACCTTCCATTAAGAATAAGTAATCATGAAATTAGACAAAGAATTTATATTTTAGGGGGTAGTATTTTCTAATATGCCTTAAAATATTACTGTGGTAGACCAAAAAATACTCCTGGGCCATGGGAGAAGTTATGGTGGTATATGTTTTCTACCTTTATGTATTGGGTGAAAGGTATACCATCGGTCATGGGACGTTAAAGTTGAGGTTCGTGGGTAGTACCTCAGAATGTGTGGATGCATACACATCCATTTCCTCGTTTGGCTACTCCATTAGCTGATAAAGCCTACTGACCCTGATCCCTAATATGAATAAATTTCTATATATTTTAAAATCTAAAGGAATTAGAAATAAAATGTGAAAGAAAAATATATTCTGAAAAACGTATTGAACCATTTTTCATATTTATATATCTGTATTATGCTCCTATACCATCCCCTTAATTTATTTTGAGTATATTACTTATTGTATTTGTTTATATTGTGTCTTGCTGAGTATCTGACTCACTCTTACTATTTTTCTTACCTTCAGATAAGTACGAGCTTATATCTGATAAGGTGAAGTGGAGATTTCAGTTGGCTAGGTTGTGGACTTGAAAGATTATTTTGTAGACTTAGATTTTGTGATTTTACACTTATATATGGAGTACTTTTATACATTTTGATGGATATGTATTTGTTATATTAATGATGCATAGAATAGTTTAGTTCCGTTGTTTATTGATGATTGCATATGATTCTGCAGGTTATTATAGTTTGATTTTAGGTACCTAGTGATATCTTTATATACCAATGTTGTATTCGAAAATATGACATTGGAGCCACAAAATTGATTTTGTGACTTTTGGATCCTGTGTATTGTTATTGTAATATGTGTATATTTATACAAGTGAATAGTATAGGTTTATATTTAGTTTGACGGTCATTTTGTAGGTAGAACCTTGTCGGTTTTGAATTAGGATATAGTCTGTCACAGCTTGATATTATAGAAGGAGATACCCTAAGTTTGATCTGAATTTTATGCGAAAGTTTAGGATATGATAGGCTAGACTGAATAAGTAGATGTATGCATAGGATGATTATGTTAGATCGGATAGTTCTAATTGTTCTACTTTGCATAACTTAGATTAGAACTAAGTTAGGGTTTCTTAGTTATGTTTGATTGCATAGATTGTGATGTCTTAATTAGTATCTAATAGAGAAACTAATCTGCATCATTCTTATTTCAGAAAGGATATTAGCGGCTGACAATGGCTCCTAGACGAAGGATGGAGTGTGGAGGTGGTCAACTATAAAATAGAGATGCCGAGTATCTGAATTTGTTGGGAAGGATAGCGGACATCATAGAGAATGTAAGGTAGAGAAATCTTGCTCCAGTACTTGTTCCAACTCCAGTCCAAGCTCCTGCCAATCCTGGAGCATCTGCTTATAATCGGTTTGTCTAGGAGAGAGGTCCAAAGTTCATAGGTGAGCCAGACCCAATTAAAGCAGATTCATGGTTTCAACAATTGAAGAAAGTGTTCGCCGTTATTCGATATCTGGAGGAGGATAGAATGCTATTTGCGACAACCAGTTGGAAGGCGAAGTGCACCATTGGTGGAAGATGAAGAAGAGAGCCATGGGTGTGCCAGAGAATGAAATCACTTGGGCCATGTTTGAAAGAGCGTTCATGAAGAAATACTTTCTGTTCAGTCTCCACGAATAAAAGGAAGATGTGTTCATTCATTTTAGGCAAGGTAACCAGACAGTAGCCAAATATGATACAACGTTTACGGAACTATCCGATATGCATCCTATAACATCCCGAAATATTTTTATCCGATTAAATTGAGATTATTTATTATTTTGGGTAATTCGGACGTGAGAAAATTTAATTAAATATTATAAAATTTTGAGAATATTTAGATCTGATGGGCCAATACCCAGAGTGTGCCCATTTGATCGCTCGAGTATCGATTTGAATTTTGGGATTAAAAGAATACGTAATATATAATAATAATAAAAACAACAACAACAACAACAACAACAATAACAACAACAACAATAATAATAATAATAATAATAATAATAATAATAATAATAATAATAATAATAATAATAATAATAATAATAATAAGTGGGAAGAGGAGGAAAAGCATAAGGGAAATGGGGGCTCGGGCAAGGGTTTTGCAGGAAAAGAGAGAGAGAGAAGAGGAAAGTGGTGTCGACGGAGGTGGCACATGAGTCGGCGTGGGCCGTTGATGGTTGCGCGGTGGTGCCGCGCTAGCACGGTGGTGTGGTGCAGTGGCAACAGTCGTGGGAGGCCAACGAAGGAGGGGAGCCACGCGAAGGAGAAGAGGAGAAAATGAAAGCTTTTGGGTCTGATTCCGACTTCGAGTTAGTTGGAAAAGTGATAAATCGGGTTGCAACAAGTGCACTCATATTCTCCTTTTTCATTTCCATGCAGTTTTATTTTATTTCCTTCGAGTATCCTCATTCCGATACCTGAATAGATTTATATATTATATTGCCCATAATTTAAACACGATAATATATCAAAATCATGTCCAAATATCAAGTTTAGAGTAGTGTATCGCAATCCGAAAACCCTAGCTCCCATGCGGATACTATTCACCTGCACCCGAGCCCATTTTACCAATGAATTTTTGAAATTTTTATTTAATTTGGGACTAGAATATCATTATCCATGTATAGTATAATTTAATTTATCGATTATCTATCCGATTGGGTGATTTTAGGAGAAAACTTGTTCGTCGGAACCCTAAGGTGCGTCCGAACTACGTTTAATCAATTATATTGGGTTTAATGTATAATTGGCCTTAGATAATTGTTACGCATGACATAGGCAAGTGATTGTGTGAATTCTATGCCCGAATTGATAGTTTAGACCCGTTTCCGAACAAGGAACCGTAAACCCATAGCCCGGAGGAATTAAATGATTGAATTAGAATTTATGAATGAATTGGCTCTAGAATGTTAATACCCGCACCATGAATAAGTCAATTTGACCATTGGGTGTCCGAATTGGTAGCTTTAGGAGGCTTTATGCTCTTCGAAACCCTAACCCATGCCTCTCCTGAAATCTTATCCAAAATAATCATAATTATGCATGATTCTAACCCCGAGAATTATGATGCATGAAATTGCAAGAAATCTGTCATCCGAAAGCTCCAGAGACATGATAGACTTGTTAGGGTAAAAATTTTCTAATTATTCCAATCATATGATGAATTATGCACGTCTTACGATCACAATGATTCGAATGCTCCAAAAATTATGTTATAAATCGTTTGCGAAAGAATTATTGATCGAAAGCTTAAGAATTTTGTCTAGTATGATAAAAAGGGGATTTTATAATCCTTTTAAATTTCAAGAAATATTATATATGAACTACGAACACGTGAGGACCCAAGCTCACGAGGAATTATAAAAATCTGTATTGAAATATGCTTATGGAAAAGGAAATTTGGTGATGGAGAGAATTCTGTAATCAAGAGTTTGGACATTTGGACTAACTCGCTTTTGAACATTCTCCAACAGAGTGAGAACTATAGATTTTTGTACTTGAGGACAGAATTCCCTAATGAACAAGAACTTGGACCAAGGGTTATGGATAACAAACTTAGACATGCCAAAATATTACAGTAAAAACTCAAGAATTATGCTGGTTATGTATCCTGGACATGTTATATCGCGGGTGGTATTCTTGGCATGCCTTAGTATGTTATAGTGGGATGTCGTGGTTTATTTTGGAGTCGCTAGGCGGCAGATTGGCCCCGTTTACAGGGATTGGTATGCAGATGGCCCGCCTCTGGGTTTAAAATAGGAGGAGATTGGACTTTTAGTTGTATAGGTACACACAATTTGGGCCATGACCAGCCGCTCCTTTGTCAGTGAGGTCTGCTGATACTTAGCCCACAAATGAAATAAGTCTTTGACATAAAATCAGTAACTAATACAAGGCACAAGAATGAACTAAAGGAATATGGAACGAATCATATATCTTTTTTCTGCTAAATTTCGTTATTATTGTTTAGTTCCTTGTTATGATATATTTATTAAACTTTTAGCTCACTCTTGCTTCTTCTTCCTTCCAGATGAGAGTTACGAATTGATCTGCTATTAGTTAGAGTATGATAGGAGATAAGAAAAAGAGATCGACTGGACTTGAGGACTTGTAGTCTCGTATATGTTTTATGTAATAGAATAGAAATAATTAAGTTAGATTTATATTATACAATGGAATATGGCATGATATGTTATGTCTCATTGTAGATTTTGTTATGCTTTTGTAGGGGGTTGATATATCTAATTTTGCTTCTACTATTACTTGATTTTGGATTTATTTAGGCCTAAATGGTATCTCTATTTAGATCTAATATGGTAGTTGTGAATGCTGTATAGAGTCACCAGATGATATGACATTTGTCGATCTTGTGTATGTATTATGTTGAATGTTAAAGTCTGAGAAATTATATGCTTGTATAGGTTTTAATTAAATAGGTTGTATAAATAATTTTTAGTCAATTACAAAGGAAACTCTGCCAAAATTTCTATAGAATTCAATATTTTAAAATCTTGGGTATTAGTTTTGTTTGTTTATTAACGGAGATTATTAGAGAAAAATAGTCCGTTCCATCACATGTCCTATATGGTAGAAGATGAAAAAAGAAAGACGAGGAAATTCCTTCAAGGTTTAAGAGATGATATTTGCAAGCCGTTGGCGACCCTAAAGTTGATGACCTACGGTGAGGTGTTGGATCATGCTTTGATCCACAAAAAAGAGGTTGAGTAAGAAGAGTTTTTTAAGAAGAGGATGTCGAGTAAAAGCGGTGTTAGTTCAAGCTAAAGTGCGGGTTCAAGAAGTCCGCCTAAGAAGGTGAAGCAATCTGACCAAGGGAAGTAGATTAGTCCGTTTGCACTGACTAAGCAAGCTCTAACTAGTTCCTGCCAATATAGCAGAAAGTTCTATGGTGATAGGCCTTGTTGTAAGGCGTTGATGGTGTGTTTCAATTGTGGACAATCGGGACATAAGATCAAGGATTGTCCCCATAAGAAGAAAGTCCTTGTCTCTCAGCACTCTATTCCGGGCATGGCCTTTGCGGTGTCTGCTAGTGAAGCGAAGGCATCTGATAGTGTGGTAGAAGGTATTCTTCCCATTTGTGATACCTCTGGTACTGTACTCTTTGATTATGGATCCACCCATTCTTTCATTTTGTCTTGATTTGATTGTTATTTTGCATCATCTCCTGTGATCCTTGATTATTCATTGTTTGTTTTGATGCCTACGGGATCTTCCATTGTCATAGATATTTTGTACCCTAAATGTGTTGTTAAGGTGAATGGGTTATCTCTAAGTGCTAATTTAATTTTGTTGGAGATGCATGATTTTGATATAATTTTAGGTATGAATTGGTTGTCGAGGTGACATGTGAATATTGATTATTTTCATAAGAGAGTGGGTTTCACAATTTTAGAATGTGAGCCCTTTCACATTCAAGGAATTTGGCGCCTGGAGGAGACTAATTTTATTTTGAGTCTGTAAACTCGTCATTTGTTGAGAAGTGGATGTAAAACTTATTTGGCATATGCCAATGTAGTAGGGAGCCATGAGATATTAGCGAAGGAGATTCCGGTGGTGTGCGAGTTTGAGGATGCATTTTCAGATAAGTTGCTTTCTCTACTGCTACTGAGGGAGATTGAGTTTGGAATTGATCTCGTACCAGAATCGACACCTATTTCAAGGACCTCCTATAGGATGGCTTCTGTTGAGTTAAAGGACTTGAAGTAGCAATTGTAGGACTTATTGAATATAGATTTTATTAGACCCAGTGTATTGCCTTGAGGTTCTCTAGTCTTATTCGTGAAGAAGAAGGATAGGACTTTGTAGCTATGTGTGGACTGTCGTAAATTGAATAAAATCACAATTAAGAATAAGTACCATTTGCCGTAGATTGATGATATCTTTGATCAATTGCAAGTAACTCGTGTGTTCTCAAAAATTGATCTTCAATCAGGGTAATATTAGTTTTGGATTAAGCAAGAGGATGTGGCAAAAATGACATTTCGGACGAGATATGGTCATTATGAATTTCTTGTTATACTGTTGGATTGACGAATGCTCCTGCTGTATTTATGAATTTGATAAATTGGATCTTTCAGCCTTATTTGGATAAATTTGTGGCAGTTTTTATTGATGACATTTTAATTTATTCAAGGAATTGTGTAAAGCACAAGAACCATTTGTGGATCGTGCTCCAGACCTAAGAAAGTATAAGTTATTTACGAACATGAAGAAGTGCAAATTCTGGCATGAGGAGATTATATTTTTGGGCCACGTTATTTCTAATGGAGGTATCTCAGTAGACTCGAAGAAGATTGAAGTTATGATCAATTGAAGTCGATCGACGACTATGACGCAGGTTGGTAGTTTATTTGGTATGGTTAGATATTATCGTCGATTCGTGGAGAATTTTTCTCGTATTGCTTTACCGCTTATCTAGTTGATGAAGAATGAAGTTAGATTTGAATGGATAGAAGAGTGTAATCAGAGCTTTTAGGAGTTAAAGGATCGGCTAACTTCTGCACCGATTCTGATTATTTTTTATGGTTCTGATGGTTTTGAGGTGTATTGTGATGTTTCCAAGATTGGACTTGGGTATGTTTTGATACAGAATGGGAAGGCGTTTGCTTATGAGTTTCGACAGTTGAAGATTCATGAGAAGAACTATACAACCCATGATTTGAAGCTAACCGTCATAGTGTTTGCGTTGAAGATTTAGAGGCATTATCTGTGCATTGAGAAATTTGTGGTATATTCTGATCATAAGAGCCTTTAGCACCTGTTTTCATAGAAAGAGTTGAATATGTGGTAGCGAAGATGGATTAAGTTCCTAAAGGACTATAAGTGTGAAATCCATTATCAGCTTGGAAAAGCTGATTGGTCATGGATGCTCTTAGACGCCGGACTAGTTTTGTAGCGAGGCTACAAATCAAGCAAATGGAGATGCTAGATTGTCTAAAGTTCTGTAATATCCAATGGTATGTTAAGGGAAATAGGATGATATTGTCATTCCTGCAGGTACAACCAGAGATCTTCTAAAGGATTAAAGACGGATAAGCAAATGTTACATTCTTAATGGATATTGTTAGGGATCTTGGTCGAGACTCTTGGATTGATTTTAATGTTCATGTCGACAGAGTCTTGATATTCCCGGATTGTTTATATGTGCTTAATGATAGGGAGATGAAGGAAGAGATCATGAAGGAGGCTTATCGAACCAGGTACATTATCTACCATGGAATTAATAAGATGTACCAAGACTTGAGGAAGATATTCTGGTGGAGGAATATGCCGAGGAAGATTGTGGCTTTTGTTCATAAATGCCTTATCTGTCAGCAGTTGAAGGCTGAGAGGAGGAAACCCTTGGGTTTATGCAGCCATTGCCTATCTCGAGTTAGAAATAGAAGGATATTTCTATGGATTTTGTTATGGGTTTGCCTAGGATACTAATGAATCATGACACGATTTGGGTCATTATGGATTGGCTAACAAATTTGGTTCATTTCTTAGCCATTTAGACGACATATTCTCGTAATCGCTTGGCGTAGTTGCATATTAATGAGATTGTTATACTTCATAGAGTGCTAGCATCTATTGTGTCTGATCGCGATCCACATTTCATCTCTAAATTTTAGAAGAGTTTGTATCAAGAATTAGGGATGAACCTAAAATTTAGCACGACATATCATCCTTAAACCAATGGCAAGTCTGAACAGACCATCCAGATTTTAGAGGATATGCTTAAAGTATCCGTGATAGAGTTCAAGGGGAATTTGGATGGTCACATGGCGTTAGCGAAATTTGCTTACAATAATAGTTTTTAGGCAAGTATTGTCATAGCTTCATTCGAAATATTGTAGGTAGGAAGTGTCGATCTCCTATCCATTGGGAGGAGACAAGAGATAGATAACTTTTGGGGCCTGATGTGATTTGGAAGATATCGGATAAGATTTCGGTAATTGTTGGGAAGCTAAAGGTGGCTTAGATTCGGCAGAAAGGCTATATTAACCAAAAGATATCAAAGCTCAGATTTAAGGTTGGTGATTTTGTTTTCCTCAAAGTATTGCCGTTAAAAGGAACTACTAGATTTGTTGTTAAGGGAAAATTAAAGTGACGATTCATTGGACTCCTTGAAATTTCGGAGAAGGTTGAAGAGGTATCCTATCAATTAGCGTTGCCACCGAACTTGGCCAATGTACATAATGTTTTCCAAGTTTCGATATTGAGGAAGTACATTCATGATCCGATGCACATAAATGATTATGATCCCTGAGTTATCAATGAAGATTTATCTTATTCGGAGGTGCCAATACATATTTTGGATCAAAGAGACTAGATTTTACGCTCGAAGACCATTCATCTTGTAAAGATTTTGTGGAGGAACCATTCTCGCAAGGAAGCAACGTGAGAAAGGGAGGATGAGATTTGGGAGAAGGATCCCTATTTATTTTGATATATGTGTGTTTGTTTAATTTCTAGGATTCTTTAATTTTGAAGATGAAATTTTCTAAGTGGGGGAGAGTTGTGAAATTCTAATTTTCAAAATATTATAATTAGGAGTAATTAAAATAATACAATTTAAATTAGGTTTAATATATACGGAAATTTAAGTTTCGGAAGCAGATTTGTGTGGTGGAGGACACCCGTCGGGCACCCGAGGCAGCGCTGAGGCGTCTAAACCAGTAGGCTGGCAGGAGGCACCATTTCCAAGCCATGCGTGCCTGAAGCACGTTGGATGGGCACTCGAGCGCTAGTCCCCTTATTTAAATGTGTGCGGGTTGCTTTTTTCATCATTTTATATAGACCAGTGAGAGAGGAGAGAGAGAGATCGTGGAGAAGAAGAGAGAGAAGGAGGAGATCAATGCATCGAGTCTATTTTCGGGTTAGAGCTAGTTGAAGAAGTTGCAGATCGGATTGAGATAAGTGCACCCATATGCTTTTTTTCCTTTTGTTGCACTTTTTGTTCCATTTTCTTCGGGTATTTTCATTCAAATGCCCATCTAAATTTATATTTTGTAAAACTAATATCTTGAGCATAATTATTTGTTAATTTGGTGTCCGATTTTGTAATTTTACATTGTATTATGTTACATGAAAACTCTAACCCTAAACTTATATTTTGGTGTACGATTCGGTAGTGATAACTTTACGTTAAGAATATGTTGGACCTTCCTTTAAGAATAAGTAATTATAAAATTAGATCAAGCATTTATATTTCAAATGGTAGTATTTTCTAACATACCTTAAAATATTATAGTGGTAGACCGAGAAATGTTCCTGAGCGTTAGGAGATGTTATAGTGGCATACGTTTTATGATCTCGTATATCAGGTGAAAGGTATACAATCTATCACGGGACCTTAAAGTTGAGGCTCGTGGATATTGCCTTAGAATGTGTGGATGCATACACATTCCTTTCTTCATTCAACAATTTCATTAGTTGGTAAGGGCTATTAACTCTGATTCCTAAATATGAATGAATTTCTACATGTTTTATAATCTAAATGAATCAAAAATAAAATGTGGAAGAAAAATATGTTTCGAAAAATGTATTAAATCATGTTTTATATTTATACATTTGTATTATACTCTTATACCATTTTCTTAATTTATTTTGAGTATATTGCCTATTGTCTTTGATAATATTGTGCCTTACTGAGCATTCAACTCACTCCTTACTATTTTTCCTACCTTTTGATAACTACGAGTTTATACCCGATGAGGTAGAGTGGAGATTTCAGTTGGCTAGGTTGTGGACTCAGAAGATTATTTTGTAGACTTAGATTTTGTGGTTTTGTACTTATGTATGAATTACTTTTGTATATTTTGATGGATATGTATTTGTTATATTGATGATGTGTGAGGTTCCGAGTCTAAAATATAATTAACATGAGGCTATCAACATAATAATAAATAATACTAGACTTATTGGACGAATAAATATTAGCATTGGAAGTAAAATTGGTGAAAAAACTCAGGGTTTTGTTGTTGAAGCACTGCCAGCAGGTTGCGCCTGTTGTGCGCTCAAGCACAGGCTCGAGCGCCAAAAACTAGTAGCTCCCCCGCCTGCTGAGCGCCTGTGTGCACTCGAGCGCAGGTCAGCGGTGAGGCCGCGCTTGCCGCTCGCTCGCCAGGTGCTCGAGCGCCCCGATGAGTACATAAATGCGGCCTGCTTCGCATTTCTCCACTTTCCCCACATTTTCCAGAATCCTCTAGAGAGGAGAGAGAGAGGGAATGCCGATTTTAGAGAGAGAAAGGAGGAGATCGAGGTGTAGAGTCCGAATCCGTCCGAGAGCAGTTATAAAAGTGATAGCACGCATCGAGGCAGGTGTTCTCATACTTACTATTTGCTCTCTTTTAATTTTTATTAGTTCTCCATTGGGTAATATCGTTCCGATACCCACCCAAAATGAAAAAAATGTATAACCCACGATTTATGTTCTACGAATATGCAATTATTTGTTCAATTCGTTGTCCGAATCGTTCGATTTGGTATCGCGAAACCCTAACCCACACCCAAATTCGGGATTTACTATTTTTCCCTTCAAATTATGTTATTTTGACCCCAAAATGTGAATCACCACGTCTAAAATACGTATATATATCGACCGGGCATTTGATTTTACAAGAACCGACCCGTTCGCGGCGTCCGAATGCTCTAAAACGCCATTGTTACTATTCATCCAAGGTATAATAGAAAGTTTGCATGCTTTTACTCTATTTAATTTTTATAAGAAGTATAACTAACGGATTATATTTGAATGTAAGCCTGAAAATATGAATTTGCGCATCGATTGCAATGGAACGGGATCCGGAGGACCCCAATGTGATATTGGCTCATCGATGGTAAGGAATTCCAATCCCTCTCATGAATTTTGATAATCATACATATAATTAAATCGTGAAAATGTTTAAGTTCCAAAGAAAGATGAGAATTGTACAAATAATCGGAGGAAAATCCACAATGTGATATGTGAATGATGGAATCTCTCGAATGGCGGGAGATATGGTAAAATTGGATTTGGTGGACCCTCCCTCAAATGAAAATGGAAATGGAAATGGAATAGTGAAATTAGGACCATGGACTTATGTTTATTGGGTAATATTCCCTGGCTTGCCACATCAATCTCGGTGGGAACCCAAAGAATACTTTGGCCACATATTCTGGTCGCTTGTTTGAGCGGGTGATATTCGTGACACGCCTTTGGAAACTATTGTGGAAGAACGAGGAACTGCCCTGGTACCCCGGGAAAATGGGGCTTTTATTGGGCCCGTCTATAGGCATGATATGTAGATGACCCCCCTGCTGGGTCTACGAATAAGCCATCACGGCCTTAGATCATGTGGAGTATCGTGATCCTTTCCTCGTTCTCTCGCATCATTGCTAGTACGACCTATTGGCCCAGGTCAGCAAAGGTTAATGAGAATAATAAAAGTATGTAAAAGTGTATTAAATATTAATAGACAAACCATGCGATCCCAAAGGTTCCCTTCCTCTCATGCTCCTTCTTAATTGAAATAATATGATCCTTCCCATCCCATCATTGTCTCTACTATTTATCCATATTTTGTTAGTAAAGTATGTTAATACTTGCTGGGTGATATGCTCACCCTTGCTGTCTCTCTTTTTAGACAACGATGCTTCGATGCCCGACGAGACCGAGTGAGCTATAGAAATGAGTTAGGCGACCTGGTTTTTGTGTGGAGCTCGAGGATTTAGTTTGTCTACGTACGAGATAGGAATTTTGTATTTTATTTTCAGAAATTTAAATATATATCCTGTTATGTCGATAAATGTGGATGGATGGATAATGTTGGTTTCTTGTGTATTATAGTTGTCATGCTTCCGCAGGTTGTATTCGTGGTCATAATTGGATCCTTTTAGCAGGCATCTTTTTCCTGAATCGACGTCGTATCTGAACTATGACCTCGGTGCCACTACAGGGGGTTTGGTGGCTATGAGATCCTATGTATGGTGATAAGTGTATATGTGAATATTGGACAGTGTTATGTACAGGTGTTTGTATTTTGGTAAACATCCGATTTACAAACGGAACTCTGCCCAATTTTCTGCAAAAATTTATAATATTAAATTATAGGTATTCAATTATGTTGTTACTGACCGAGGGTTATTTAAAAAAAATAACATGGTCCGTCATAGTTGGTATCAGAGAAAAGAGATACCTTAGGTTTGATTTGAATCTTATACGGAAGCTTAGAATAGAGAATTTTGGTCATCTAGTTTGCGTAACTTAGCCAGAAATATAAGAGGGGGGCGATAGTTTTGTAAAGTACATAGATAATAATACATTGTAACATCCCAAAATCCTGAGATATTTTTATTGGATTAAATTGAAATTGTTTATTATTTTTGGTGATTTTGGGTAATTCGGATGTGAGAAAAAATTAATTTAACATTACAAAATTTTGAGAGAATATTCGGAATTGTTGGGTCGGTGCCGGAGTGTGCCCATTTTATTGTTCGAGTGTCGAATTAAAGTTTGGGATTAAAAGAAACGTAATATATATATAATAATAATAATAATAATAATAATAATAATAATAATAATAATAATAATAATAATAATAATAATAATAATAATAATAATAAAAAGCAGGGAGAGGGGAAATCGGGAGGCAGAATCGGGAGAAGGGGTTTGCGAAGAGAGAGAGAGGGGCGAGGGTTAGGGTTTGTTGGTGAGAGAGAGGGGCGGACGGCGTCGGCGCCGGTGGCGCAGGGGTCGGCAGCGGCCGGTGACGGCCGTGCGAGCTGGTGGTCGGCCGGGGGCCGCGGTGGAGCGGCGGCAGTGCTCGTGGGAGCCCGGTGGGAGAAGGATCACGCGAAGGAAAAGAGGGGAAAATGGAGGCTTTCGGGTCCGATTCCGAGCTCGAGCTAGTTGGGAAAGTTGTAGAGCACGTCGAGGCAAGAAACCTCATACCCTCGTTTTTCATTTTCGTGCACTTTTGCTTTATTTTCTTCGGGTACCCTCGTTCCGATACCCGATTAAATTTGTGTTTATTGCTTCCTATAATCTAAGCATGAATATATATTAATTTGGAGACCTAATTTATAGTCTAAGTTCGGTTTCGGAAGACGCAAACCCTCACCCACGCACGTGTACTGTTCACGTACAATCGGGTGTATTCCGGCCCTCGATATTTGGGGCTTTTGTATAAATTGAGACTAGAATACATATACCCACACCCTAGGTAAGTTATTTTGTCGATTGGGTGCCCGATTTGGTGAAATTATGTGAATTCCCGTTCGCGAAGCCTAAACCCGCGCCCGGGTGGTTTCGGGCTCTGATTCTTGGGGCTTTTGATTTAATTAAGACTAGATTATGATTATGTATGACTTGGGTAAGTTAATTGTTGGTTGGGTATTCGAAATTGTGGTTATTTAGGGATTTTCGTTCGCGAAGCCCGTGACCCGCGCCCGGACACCGTTTGATCTTCGATTTGGGGTTTAATGTGTAAATTGACTTGGGATTATAGTTACCCATTCCTTGGGTTTGATAAATCACCTGTTAGATGTCCGAAATTCCGAGAATCAACCGATTCGTGCATATGTGCATTGTTCATGAGCACCTTCTTCACACCGTTTGTACGGGTATTTGCTCGTCCGAAAATTCCGGACGATATTTTGTATAATACTTGTTTAAATGCCAATTAAAGGACATATGCTTGTAGAGAGAGAAAGTTGAGGCACAACAGCAAGCACGAAGAGGAAGAAAGGGGATAGACCACCGTTCCGATCCGATCCGGGTAAAATAATTGTAGAGCGAGCTCAGGCAAGTGTACTTCGGACGCTGTTTTTCACTGTACCGATTTCTCATGCTTTAAAACCGTTGAAAATGCTCTAAAATGTTGATGTTGCATGATTGAAGTACATGAAGTATACTTCCTTCGCTTAGTCGGTTAGATTTCATGATTATCCATGGTTATTGCAAGTTTTGGTTTCGATTTCGTGAATAAACATGAAAATAGTATTCAATTTGTCTAGAAAAGTATGTGATGAAACCCTAGCTCGAAAATGTGGTGTAGTTTGAGTAAATTACATGATTTAATGTATATGCATGGCATCTATGATGTTAAGTTCATGAAATATGTACATGTAAGAGACCGATTTGAGTCCGAAGGTTTTGGCGAAGCCCTATGTACGAAAATGAAGAGGTTTTGATGAGCTTTAACCGTAGCTTCTGTTATATGAAAATTAATTGATATTGAAATGTGGCTTCCAGTATAATTTGTTTCTGAAAATATGTACCGACCCGCACCGAGGAAATTTCCATGTATGTTTCAAGTTAGCTGAAAGTGTTTTGAGAAAAGCTGATTTCAAAAAGGGGTTTTATATAAAGAGATGTTTCTGTTACAGTTATTTTAGGACCCGGGACTGACTACAGTTCGGATAGGTTCTCCGGCATGCCTTAGGACTTTTCGGTGGTAATCGAGGATAACTCTGTCCATGGAGTTATTTGTGGTCCGCCCTGCCCTCGGGTGTTACCGTCGGAGGGATACCATTACGGCCTACCTTCGGGTGGCATACGTGCCCGATCCCGTGAGACGGGATATTACCGTTACAGGCCTTAGATTGTGTGGAGTGAACACAATCTATCTTCGATTATTCGCCCCCACGGCTAGTAGGGTATACTAGCAGGGTCTGTACCGATATGTTATGATGTACCGTTTACCATTTTACCGATATGATATGTTACCGCACGATTCATCAATATGAAGTACCGACATCGATGACTTATGATGTACCGTTTACTGTTTTACCGATTTGATATGTTACCGTACCGATTACCGAATATGAAGTACCGATTACCGATGACTGTTTATGGTTTACGGAATACTGTACACTGCATACTGTTCACCGATTTCCGATTTATGGAATTTAATACCGTCATAGCATGATTTCTCTGTTTCATGGATTATATCCTGATTAACCGTTCTATTTATGCATAGTTACATGACCGTTCTGCATCATGGTTTTACTGCTCACGTGCATGTACCTTGCTGGGCCTCGGCTCACCATTTTAGTGTTTTTCCCCTTCCAGATGAGACAGTAGAGCTTTTCCCTGATGAAAAAGAGTAAACAGAGAAGAGTTGCTTGAAGACTTTTGAGGACCACCGCATATTGAAGCTGTTTTGGAGGAGCCTGTTGATGTAAAGGCTTAGCTAGAAATATGATTTTTATATACTGCTCTTTTGGTCCCTGATGTTATAGAACATGTGGAATTTTGTATAACAAGCATGTGAAATGTATGTCTGTAAAAGAAAAAGAAAAAGCTATGCTTCTGCAGGTTCTTAGCTACTTCCGCTATATACTCTGGATTTTCTATGCAGGTTCTAGATGGCATCTCGTCATTTGACTGTTAGAGTAGTAAATGTTTTATAAAATTGTGCCATGGATGGCACATAGGATCCTGTAAATAATTGTTGTAGGAATTGTGAATGATGGATAGTTGTGTGCTTGTTATGGATGAATATTACAGGTTTGTATTTTTGGGTTTTCATCCAGTTACAAAGGAGACTTTGCTGAAATTTCTACAGAAGTCTTACCTTAATTAGACCGTTAATTATGTTATCTGTTTGACGGAAGCTTTTGAGGAAAAAAAAAATCCGTTCCGTCACATACATGATAATTAGATATCGATTTTCAACTAATCAGAAACAATTTTGATTTCAGAGATATTTTTTCGAAGTGAAAGATGACACCCAGACGTAGAAGTTCTTAAGGTGACAGTTAGCCTCAAGATTAAGAGGCTAAGTATATGAATCTGTTGGGCCGTATGGCAGATGTTATTGAGGCTTTGGGGAAATGGAATCTTGCCCCTGTTCCTGCTCCTGCTCCAGTTCCAGTCCAGGCCCCTGCAAATCCGGGACCATCTGCATATGACCGCTTCATTCAGGAGCGGGGGTGGGTTTCGGAGTTTCTGGGGGAGCCAGACCCTGTCAAAGCAGACATGTGGCTAGACAGAATAAAGAAGGTGTTTGCGGTGATCCGATGCCTAGAGGAAGATCGGGTTTTATTTACATCTTACCAGCTCGAGGGCGAGGCCCATCATTAGTGGCAAATGAAAAAGAGAGCCTTGGGGGTATCGGAGGGGGAGATTTCCTGGCAGATGTTTGAGGACGCGTTATTGGAAAAATATTTTCCCTCCAGCCTTCGTATCAGAAAGAAGAAGAATTTATTCGGATAAGGCAAGACAGCCAGACCGTGGCTCAGTATGATGCTAGGTTTACTGAATTGTCACGGTTCGCTCTTTACATGGTAGATGAGGATGTGAAGAAGGCTAGGAAGTTTCTATTGGGCTTGCGGGATGATATCTGCAAGCAACTGGTGCCTTTCAAACTGATGACTTATGCTGATGTGGTGGACGGAGCTCTAATCTGTGTACAGGAGCTTACAAAAGAGGACTTTTTCAAGAGAAGATAGTTGGGTAAAACTGGGATTAGTACCAGGTCGCGAGCTAGTTCAGAGAGACTGTCTAAGAAGTCCAAGCAGCCGATTTTTGAACAAAAGAGTGGACAGACCTCGCTGTCCTCTCAAACATTGGTGGGTTCATGTAAGAACTGTGGAAAAATGCATGGGAGTAGACCTTGTCTTAAATTGATCGGTGGTTGTTTCAACTGTGGCCAAGTGGGGCATAAAGCTAAGGAGTGCCCTCAACTGCCAAGGATTCGTGCCCCGAAGCCTACTATTCAAGAAAAAGCTTTCGCTGTATCAGCAAATGAGGTCAAGGCATTAGATGACGAGGTAGAAGGTATTCTTTGTATTTGTTGCATTTCTTGCTCAGTATTATTTTATTCCGGCTCCATACATTCTTTTGTCTCTCCTCGAATTGCTCGTCAAATTATAATCTCGCCCGTAATCCTCGATTACTCTTTGGCGGTATTCACACCCACGGGGTCTTCTATTATTACTGATGTTTCTTATCCGGGGTGCGTGGGTGAGGTAAATGGATTGCCCCTGAATGTTGATTTGATTCTTCTTGATATGCAAGGTTTTGATGTTATCTTGGGTATAGACTAGTTGTCCTGCAACCATGCAACCATTAACTGTTTTCATAAGAAGGTCGATTTTGACATTCCCCGATGTGAACCTTTCCACATTCAGGGAGTCCGACAGGTAGAATCATCCAGCTTTATCTCGGCACTGTAAACCCGTCATATGTTGAAAGGTGGATGTAAAGCCTACTTGGCTTATGTTAGTGTGAAGGAAAGCCGTGATTTGTCAGTTAAAGAAATCCCAGTGGTATGTGAGTTTGAGGATGTGTTTTCTGACAAATTGACTACTCTACCTCCTTACCGAGAAATTGAGTTTGGGATTGATCTTGTGTCGGGATCGACACCCATTTCAAAGGCCCCATATCGTATGGCTCCTGTTGAGCTAAAAGAATTAAAGCAACAACTGCAGGATCTTCTGGACATGGGTTTCATTAGGCCCAGTGTTTCTCCATGAGGTGCTCCGGTCCTGTTCGTGAGAAAGAAGGATGGGACTTTGAGGTTATGTATCGACTATCGTGAGCTAAACAAAATTACGACCAAGAATAAACACTCGTTGCCATGGATTGATGATCTTTTCGATCAGCTGCAGGGAGCCTGTGTGTTTTCTAAAATTGATCTCCAATTAGGGTATCATCAGCTCCGTATCAAGTAGGAAGATGTGGCAAAGACGGCCTTTCGAACGAGGTATGGACACTATGAATTTCTTGTGATGCCGTTCAGACTGACCAATGCCCCGGCCGTGTTTATGGACTTGATGAACCAGGTTTTTCAGCTATACTTAGACAAGTTCGTAGTGGTCTTCGTCAACAATATTCTAATTTATTTTGAGGGTCACACAGAGCATGAGGGACATTTAAGAATTGTGCTTCAGATCCTTCAGGAACACCAGTTGTTTGCAAAGTTAAAGAAGTGTGAGTTTTGGCTTGATAAGGTGGTATTCTTGGGTCATGTAATTTCTGATGGAGGTGTCTCGATAGACCCACAGAAAATCGAAGCAGTGGTCAATTGGAATCGACCCACGACTGTGTCAGAAGTTCGTAGCTTTTTGGGGATGGCCGGCTATTATCGTCGTTTTGTGGAGAATTTCTCTCGGATAGCGTTACCCCTCACCCGTTTAACAAGGAAGGAAGTGGGCTTCGTCTGGACTGAGCAGTGTGCCTGAAGCTTTCAGAAATTGAAGGATTGCTTAACTTCTGCACCAGTTTTGACCATGCCTGATAGTTCAGGAGGTTTCGATGTGTATTGCGACGCCTCTAAGTTTGGCCTCGGTTGTGTCCTGAAGCAAAGGGAGAAGGTGATTGCTTATGGATCCCATCAATTAAAGATCCATGAGAAGAACTACCTGACTCACGATTTGGAGTTAGCTGCCGTGGTGTTCGCGCTGAAAATCTGGAGGCACTACTTATATGGTGAAAAGTTTTTGGTGCACTCCGACCATCGAAGCCTCCAGTACTTGTTTTTGTAAAAGGAGCTGAACATGAGACAACACGGTGGATCGAGTTTCTTAAAGATTATGATTGCGATATCCACTACCAACCCGGGAAGGCAAATGTGATCACAGATACTTTGAGTCGTCAGACCAGTTTTATAGCGAGATTACAGGTTAAGCAAACGGAGATGCTAGACTGCTTAAAGTTCTGCAATATTCAACATTATGTGAAAGGAAATCGAATGATGTTATCATTCCTGGAGGTGCAACTTGAGATCCTTCAGAGGGTCAAGGAAGGACAAAAGAAGGATCCATTTTTAACGGATATTGCCGGCGACCTCAGTAGAGACTCCTGTGCTGATTTTAATGAACACACTGATGAAAATTTGAGATTTCGAGAGCAGTTATGTATGTCAGATGACAAAGAATTGAAGGAGGAAATAATGAAGGAGGCACACCGGACTAGATACACAATCCACCCCGACGTAAACAAGATGTACCAGGATTTAAGAAAAATATTCTGGTGGAGAAACATGCGAAGGGAGATTGTTGCCTTCATCGGCCGATATCTTGTCTGTCAGCAACTGAAGGCTGAGAGAAAGAAACCTCCTGGATTACTGCAGCCCTTGCCCTTCCCCAGTTGGAAGTGGGAGGATATCTCAATGGATTTTGTGTCCGGGTTGCCAAGGACTCCGAGGAACCATGATGCGATTTGGGTTATCATGGATCGACTGACAAAATCTGCTCATTTCATTGCCATTCGGACCACGTACTCCTGTGATCGTCTAGCACAACTCTACATCAACGAAATTGTTAGACTTCATGGCATGCCGACATCAATTGTGTCAGATCGTGATCCACGATTCGTCTCTAAATTTTAGGAAAGCTTACATCGTGAATTAGGGACGGATCTGAAGTTGAGTACGGCCTATCATCCTTAGACTGATGGTCAATCTGAGCGGACGATTCGAATATTAGAGGATATGTTTTGAGCTTCGGTGTTGGAGTTCAAAGGAAATTGGGATGATCACTTAGCGCTAGCCGAGTTCGCCTACAACAACAGTTTTTAGGCGAGCATCGGTATGGCTCCATTTGAGGCACTTTATGGTAGGAAGTGCCGATCATCCATTCACTGGAAAGAGACGGGAGATAGGCGTTTGCTGGGCCCTGATGTAGTCCGTGAAACTTCAGAAAAGGTCGTGGTGGTTTTTGAGAAGTTGAAGATTGCCCAGAGCCGGCAGAAAATTTATGCCGACCGAAGGAGAGCCGAGCTTAGATTCGAAGTCAGCAATTTTGTTTTCCGTAAGGTGTCACCGTGGAAAGGAGTCTCCAGATTGGTATTAATTGAAAATTGATGCCGTGGTTTATCAGACCATTTGAGATCCTTGAACAAGTTGGCGAAGTGGCATATCGTCTGGCATTGCCACCAAGTTTGGTTGAGGTGTACAATGCTTTCCACGTCTCGATGCTGAGAAAGCGAGGATTTATCATATATAGAGGAACTAGTGGAGATTCTAGATCGCAAGGATCAAACTTTGCGCTCGAAGGTGATCCCTCTCGTGAAGGTATTATGGAGAAATCATTCTCGTGAAGGAGCAACATGGGAAAGAGAAGACGAGATTTGGGAAAAGTATCCCCATATTTTCCGAGGTATGTGTAAAGTTGTTTCGACTTTTAGCATTTATTAAATTTTGGGGACAAAATTTCTATAAGTGGGGAAAAGTTGTGAGGTTTCGAGTCTAAAATATAATTAACATGAAGTAATCAACATAATATTAAATAATACTAGACTTATTGGACGAATAAATATTAGCATTGGAAGAAAAATTGGTGAAAAATCTCGGGGTTTTGTTGTTGAAGCGTTGCCAGCAGGTTGCGCCTGCTGCGCGCTCGAGCATAGGCTCAAGCGCCAAAAACCAGTAGCTCCCCCGCCCACTGAGCGCCTGTGTGCGCTCGAGCGCAGGCCGGCAGTGAGGCCGAGCTCGCCGCTCGCTCGCCAGGCTCTCGAGCGCCCCGATGAGTATATAAACGCAGCTTGCTTCGCATTTCTCCACTTTTCCCACATTTTCCAGAATCCTCTAGAGAGGAGAGAAAGGAGGAGATTGAGGTGTAGAGTCCGAATCCGTCTGAAAGCCAGTTATAAAAGCGATAGCATGTACCGAGGCAAGTGTTTTATACTCAATATTTGCTCTTTTTAAATTTTTATTAGTTCTCCATCGGGTATTATCGTTTTGATACCAACCCAAAATGAAAAAAATGTATAACCCATGATTTATGTTCCACGAATATGCAATTATTTGTTCAATTCGTTGTCTGAATCGTTCGATTTGGTATCGCGAAACCCTAACCCACACCCAAATTCGGGATTCACTATTTTTCCCTTCAAATTTTGTTATTTTGACCCCAAAATGTAAATTACCACGTCTCAAATACGTATATATATCGACCGGGCGTTCAATTTTACAAGAACCGACCCGTTTGCAGCGTCCGAACGCTCTAAAACGCCACTGTTACCATTCATCCAAGGTATAATAGAAAGTTTGCATGCTTTTACCCTATTTAATTTTTATAAGAAGTATAACTAACGGATTATATTTGAACGTAAGCCTGAAAATATGAATTTGCACATCGATTGCAATGGAATGGGATCCGGAAGACCCCAATGTGATATTGGCTCATCGATGGTAAAGAATTCCAATCCCTCTCATGAATTTTGATAATCATGCATATAATTGAATCGTGAAAATGTTTAAGTTCCAAAGAAAGATGAGAATTGCACAAATAATCGAAGGAAAATCCACAATGTGATATATGAATGATGGAACCTCCCGAATGACGGGAGATATGGTAAAATTGGATATGGTGGACCCTCCCTCAAATGGAAATGAAAATAGAAATGGAATAATGAAACTAGGACCATGGGCTTACGTTCATTCGGTAATATTCCTTGACTTGCCACATCCATCTCTGTGGGAACCCAAAGGATACTTTGGCCACATATTTTGATCTTTTGTTTGAGCGGGTGATATTCGTGGCACGCCTTTGTGGAAGAACAAGGAACTGCCCTGGTACCCTGGAAAAATGGAGCGTTTATCGGGCCCGTCTACAGGCATGATATGTAGATGACCCCCCGGCTGGGTCTAAGAATAAGCCCTCACTGCCTTAGATCATGTGGAGTATCATGATCCTTTCCTCGTTCTCTCACAACGTTACTAGTACGACCTATTGGCCCTGATCCGCAAAGATTAATGAGAATAATAAAAGTGTGTAAAAGTGTATCAAATATTAATATACAAACCATGCGATCCCAAAGGTTCCCTTCCTCTCATGCTCCTTCTTAATTGAAATAATATGATCCTCCCCATCCCATCATTGTCTCTACTATTTATCCATCTTTTGTTAGTGATGTATGTTTATACTTGTTGGGCGATATGCTCACCCTTACTGTCTCTCTTTTCAGATAACGATACTTTGATGCCCGACGAGACCGAGTGAGCTATAGAAATGAGTTAGGCGACCTGGTTTTTGTGCGGAGCTCGAGGATTTAGTTTGTTTACGTACGACACAGGAATTTTATATTTTATTTTCAGAAATTTAAATATATATCCTGTTATGTCGGTATATGTGGATGGATGGATAATTTTGGTTTCTTGTGTATTATGGTTGTCATGCTTCCGCAGGTTATATTTGTGGTCATAATTGGGTCCTTTCAGCAGGCATCTTTTTCCTGAATCGACGTCGTATCTGAACTATGACCTCGGTGCCACTACAGGGGGTTTGGTGGTTATGAGATCCTGTGTATGGTGATAAGTGTATATGTGAATATTGGGCAGAGTTATGTACAGGTATTTGTATTTTGGTAAATGTTCAATTTACAAACGAAACTCTGCCAAATTTTCTGCAGAAATTTATAATATTAAATTATGGGTATTCAATTATGTTGTTATTGACGAAGGGTTATTTAAGAAAAATAACCCGGTCCGTCACATGATGTATAGAATAGTTTAGTTCCATTACGTATTGATGATTGTATATACTTTTACAGATTATTGTTATTTGATTTTAGATACCTAATGATATCTTTATATGCCAACGTTGTATCTGGATATATGATGTTGAAGCCACAAATTTGATTTTGTGACTTTTAGATCCCGTGTGTTGTTATTTTAATATGTGTATATTTATACTTGTAAATAGTACATGTTTATATTTAGTTTGACGGCCATTTTACAGGTGAAATCTTACTGGTTTCTGATTAAGATATAGTTCGTCACAGAAGAGAGAAGAGAGAAAATAAAGAAGAGAAATATTTTTGGTATCCAATTAAAGTTTGATTCGAGTTTCATTTTTCTCCAAACTTGATTATGTTATTTCAATCTTAATTTTATGACATACTATCAACTAGTCATTCATGTTTTTATAGTATTGCATCTCCTGTAGTTATTAGATTTGTTGAAGGTTATATTTAACAGATTATTTACACAAATTATTATAAAGATATATAGAAAATTTATATTTATAACAAGATACTTTAATAGTGATTTTTTTCCAGTTTGTTCTATGATTTCCTTAATTAAGAATGACTTTTCACCTTTAATATTATTATATAATTTTGTGTGATTGGTTGTATAATTTTGTTCATTTTGCTTTCACAATGTTTGATGGCCTATGATTGATGGAGGGATTTTGGTTCGTTCCACTGCATTGATGTTGTGCATATTCAAAAAATCCCAACAGTTTTTAACAGTTGTTTATAACATATTTCAAAATTAGTTTAATGACAATCATCTAATCACAACTATTTATATATAGATAAAAGGTTAAGATTATGAGAGTTCAAAAGTGCTTCCTCAATAAAAAATACAACCCATGTAATCCGTCAAGAAGAGCCCAACATTGTTGTTTACTCTGGTCCATGACTGAATCAAATTGAGTTTCAAAAGTAAAAAAAAAAAAGTCGAATCAGAACAAAAGATTCAAGAAAGAAAGAAAATATTACATGAAAGACAAATTTACCTCCAAAAAAGATACAAGAATACACAATATGTGGATCCTATTCTTGGATATAACTTAAATTTACTTGCTAACGGAACATTAAAAAACAAGAAAATCTTGAACGCGTGGCAAAAGAATTGCACAAATGAGGTCATTGAACAAATGAGGGTAAAGCCTAGAGGCCAAAATTGATAAGAATACATGAGCAAAGGTGCAGCGGTAGAGAATGATGAGCCGATAGTCACTGCATGGCATGCTGGTTCACTTTTCTTAGTGAATGAGGGAAGAGATGAAGGAGATATTATTGTTGTCTCAAATAGTTATTGATGATTGGTAGGTAGGTGACGTGCAGAAAGGTATTTGACATGGGTGTATAACCAGGTCGATTATTTAATTGGTCCCAACATGTCAACCATATTGATAATGGTATTTAAAATTTTAGTTTATGTTTAATTGCTCGTAATTCAAATAATTTAAAATAGTGAAAAATATTTTATCCATTTCATTAATAGGTAAAAATAAAAGTGTATGATACTCTGCGTAAAGATATATCTTTTTACGGTAAAAATATAACAGTTGGTTTCTAAAAAGAAGAACCCATAAATATAATATGAGAGGCCGTATTTTTTAACTGTATGTATAAAGTTTTGCTTCTCTTTAGGAGGATCATTTGAGCATTATTTATTTACTTATTTGCTTATAGTTTATTAGAAGGATTACTCATAAATATAAAAATTGATTTCATATTGTTTTTTGGCCATTTATTTATTATTTGTTTGAGACAGATTTCATATTTTTCATATATGATATTATTATAAACGGTAGTTTGTATATAATGACAAGGCAAATCATCTTATATATAAAAGGCACAAAGTTGATTAAATATTTTTAGTAATATTTTGGTGATAAATCAAAGTATCTGACAATATTAATATGTCTAATTAAGATTATTTTAAATAGTCTTATGGTTATCATTTCATAATATTAAATATCATATCATATTAAATAATATCCTTGATCCAAAGAAAAGTTATCGTATAAAATCTTATAATGGGATGAAAAATAGGATCATCCATCACATCTAAATTAATTTTTTTACTGTTCAAAGGTCATGAAATTATTTTTCTTATCATATTTAATTTTATTAGTGTTTAATCAAGAAAAGTAAATTATAGATTTTTATTTGTTGATTTATTTACTGAATTTACTTGAATTAGTTAGTAAATTTAGATAAATTTAGTGTAGTTTTTTTGGAATACATATTAATTGTATAAGTATATTTGTAGCACTCCTCTCTCTAATTATGCCCTAATCTATATTTCTTATCATTTACTTAATTGCTCCAAATTATTTTCGAAGACTGTCTACAAATTAAATCTACCTAATACGTTTTATATACATGGATTTTCAATAAATATTTATCAATAACTAAACTATTTTTTTATGGATATTGTGTCTATTTTGTCCTCCTTTTATAAAATTGTATCAAAATAATTTTATTGTTAGCCATGATACCTTGCTAGATAATTTGTTCTAACTAGATATTGATAATTCATTTGAACTATCCTTTTGATTGAACCTAATAATTAAAGTTATGGGCTAAAGCGTGACATGTTAAAAAAACTTCCTTAAATTGTGGCATATGGCAGACTATCTTTATAAAATGAATCAATGGATTAGTAAATTATGAAATATTAACAATCTTAATATCTCAGATTTTGACACTTGTATAATTATTTTATTATCTTTATTGATAATTGTAACATATCATATTTTTAATCAAAAATTAAGTAAAGTTTTATTTATAATACGGTCGTCGGCCTAATACAACATGTATAAAATCCCTATATAGTACAACATTCACATTTACAATTCATCACACAGGATCCAAAAGCCATAATAAACATGTGGCACTAACGTAATAATTTTGAGTATGACGTTGATTCAGACAAGATGCCACTAAGTACCCAAATTAATATAACCTATAGAAACATATACATTCATCAAACACAGTAAAAACTATACACTATGTACATCATCATCATTATTATTATTAATATACATGACTATCAAAAATAATTTAAAAGACTCCATAAGGTACAAATTTACAATGCTAAGTCTATAAGATCATCCTCTAAATCTTCGAACCTAGTCAATTTCTAATCCTTTATTCTGCCGTATCGGGTATAAGTTTGTACTCTTTTGAAGGTAAGAAAAAATAATAAGAGTGAAATAAATACTTAATAAATACAATATAATGAATGACAATAAACAATATATGTAAAATAAAGTAAAGGAAGGACACATGAGTATAATGAAGATGTATAAACATGAAACGTAAATAAATATATTTTTGGAATTCATTTGTCTTTTCTATTTTACTTATTTTTCTTTTAGGTTTTAAAATATATAAAAATTTTATTATCTTTGCAAACTAGGACTAATAGGCCATATTCACTAAATGAGCTATCGATAGTAATTTGGATTGTATTTTTTCTATACAATCAAAATCCATCTCATTCTATTCAAGACCTGGAGGTAGGCCATCTACATGTAATCCCTATAGATGGGGCCTTAGCCGCCTGTAACCCTTAATAGACAATAATTTTTTACTATAATATATTAAGGCATGCCAATGATTATTACCTATTATAATACACGGTCAGGATAATTCTTAAATTTTTACTATAATATTCATAGTATATTAGGAAATACTATCATCTGAAATATAAATCTGTGGTCCAGGTTTCACAATTTCTTATTTTCTAGGAAAAAGTCAACCAAATTTTTTTTCACAAAGTTCTTACTCCAAGAAAACGAATCATAAATATATCAAGTTGCGACATTTCTTTCGTATACTTCTCATAATTTTTATATTTCTTATAGATTTAAGTCTTCACATGATTTAAATTATATGCATGAATATCATAAAATATGAAAAATGTAAAAATTCTTACCACCATGAGCCAAATATGACTTTAGAACTTCCAGACAATAAATTTTCCTTTACAAACGCATATAACAAAACTTTTGGAGTATACAGAAGATAATATTTATAATATACATGTCAAATAATATCTTGATTTATGTTTGATAATGTTCTAAAATATATAAAATTAACATATATAAAATATATGTGCATAATTATCAAATATATGGGGTTCTCATGTACATAAAGCTAGGGTTACGAATTTCTAAAGTTAAATTACATGTAAATTATAAATAATTCAGATAGAACCCAAAGGGGGAATGGGTTAGGATTTTGGTGAGTATAATTCCTTATAAAACTATCAAATCGGACACCCAATTAACAAACTAACATATTCAAGGTATGGATAATGATTTTATAAGGCCAATTTATAATAAAATTCTAAAAATTGGTGGGTGAAAACATCCGAGCACGAAGTTAGGGTTTTGGTACAAAATACCGATCAAAACTAGAAAATTGGGCATGTGATCAGAATATGTACAAGTTCAACACGTGTGTACTATGAAAATAAAGGCATGGATGGATATCGGGATAAAAATACCTAAAGAGATCGGAATGAATAGTGTGAAAAGAGAAAGAAAAGGGTATGAGTTCATTTGCCTCGACTTGATCAACGACTTCTTTAACTAACTCCAAACCGGAATCAAACTTGAGAGCTCTGATCTCTTCCTTCTTTCTCTTCTTCTTTGCGTTCTCTCTTCCCTCTCTCTCACTTTCCCTGCGTAAATGACATGGAAAAGAGCCGCTGGGCTCTTATATCGCGGGCTTGCGTTGGAGCCCTGGATTCAGCGCCTACCGCAGCACTCGAGGGCCCGACAGGGGTGGGTCCCCTTGAACGGGCACCTCGAGTGCCGAGCTGGTGTCCCCCACTGCTGCTTCTAACTGCTTTTGAAACCTAATTTTTTTTACATGTATTATGCTTAATTTTGATTATAGTATTTTAATTATCCGAAATTACGATGCTCTGAAAACTGGTACATTACAACTCTCCCCTACTTATATAAATTTTGTCTTCGAAATTTAGCGAACATTAAAATTCGACAATTGGGGAAAAATCCTTTCAAAATTCCTTTTTTACAAATCTATGTTACATCCTTGATCAAATGACTTACCGTAGAGGGCCTTCACTAATTAAAATATTCTGATTCCCAAGGTCTAATGCTTCCTATCCAAATCTAGGCTAGAGTCTTATCATAAGACAAGTTTCTAATCTCCAAAATGGCTTAACCTGATCACTTATTTACTTCCTCAATCATCGATACATAGGAGATTTTCTGGTAATTTATCAAATTTGAGGACAACCCAAATTATATTAGCTATTCCTCCGACTTGATTCAATATCTCGAATGAGTCAGTGAACTTTTATTTTAGTTCATCCTAAACCTCAATGATCGATCACATGGAACCTCAACCCTATCCTGAAATCCTTGGACCATAGGCCTACATGCTACTACAGTACTATTTTGATTAATCATTTACTTGCATGCTAAATCAACTTATAAATTTTATCTATTGATTCATATCAGACATCTAAATTACACAACAACTATAGACATCAAACGTATTGATATATCCAAGGCATAACCCATAATCCTCATATTACAACCATCATAGGAAACATAATTGAAGTGTTTATCCTAAAAATTTCAGTACGACCTCAAGTTTCCATCAAAACCTTAAAACTTGAGCATTTAGCAACTTATCATCCTGTTGGCATACTGACAAGCCAATTTAATCATTCTGATCGGATCATCCAATTTCACAATAAATGGATACCTAATTAACAAATTAACATATTTAAGGCTTGGGTGATGATTTTCTAAGGTCAATTTATACAAAAATCTCAAAAATCAATTGGTGAAAACATTCGGGTGTGGGGTTAGGATTTCGGTGTAAAATACCGATCAAAATGAGGAAATCGAACATGAGATCGGAATATATACAAGTTCAATATGTGTGTATCATAAAAATAAATGTATAGATGGGTATCGGAATAAAAATACCCAAATGGATCAGGATGAATAGTGCAAAAAGAGAAAGAAAAGGGTTTGAGTGTACTTGTCTCGACCCGATTTACGACTTTTCTTACTAGCACCAAACCAAAATCAAAACCGAGAGCTCCGATCTATTCATTCTCTCTCTTGTCATTCGTGTTCTCCCTCTCCTCTCTCTATTTCCCAGCGTGAATGACACGGAAAAGAGCCATTGAGCTTTTATACTGCGACCTGGTGCTCAAGCGCTTGGATTTAGTGCTCGCCCCGGGCGTTGACACCTTGGATCTAGTGCTTGCCACGGTGCTCAAGTGCCCAGTAGGCACGTGTCCCCTGAAACGGGCACCTGCGACGCCACCTTGGGCACCCGGTGGGCATCTCTCACCATTGCCTCCAACTGCTTCAGAAATCTAATTTTTAACATATATTAAGTCTAATTTTAATTATATTATATTAATTATTTAAAATTATGATATTCCAAAAATCGGTACATTATAATGATTGCTCACATTGAATCAGTTGAGTTTGATTAGGAATCGCATAATAGAATAAACTTATTATTTCATTTACTTATTGTTTAATAAATTTTGAGTACTAGATACCTTCAAAGTTTTTGAAGTAGAAGTAGAGTTTTAATTTGATAAAAAATTAAATTTGTAAAGTCAAATAAAAGTGATAAATATTATGATGATAAGTATACTTAATTAGATAATAAATAAGTCTACTTGCTTGATTTCTTTATGAATATAGTATTATAGTACAATATACTATACCGAGTAGTCCTAATCAAAATGGAGTTGCCAAAAGATGAAATTGAAGATTGATAGATATGGCAAGGAGTATGATAAATTATTTAACTCTTTTCATTTCTTTGTGGGCAATATTTTAAAGATTGTCATGCATGTATTAAACTGTGTTATTATTAAAGTTATCCCTAAAATACCTTTTGTGATATGGGCAGACCGAAAATCTAATTTAAAATATTTATACGTTCAAAATTGTAATGTCGAAGATATGGTGTACAACACATAATAAAAAAAGTTAGAACCAAGATTTTTTTCTTTTTTTGGTAAGTTAGATCCAAGAATCATAAGTGGTTATTTTATTAGCTATCTAGAAAAGTTTAATGGATTCATATTTTATTATTCTAATTACTCTTTAAGATTGTTGAAATACCAAATACTATTAATAATGATTATAAAGGCTAAATTAGTGAGATTATAAAGGCTAGAGACTAAATTAGTGAGACTATAAAGGCTAGAGAAATTTTTTTTTTGAGAAAAATTGAATTCTTAAAGATGTATGAGGTTTAGTTAAATGGACAATTATTCCATCAATTACTATTAATAATGATTTTATTGAAAATCATGGGTCCATTATAAATATACCATCAATAATTAACTCATTATCTATTGAGCTAGTTATAACCTAAAATTTCATTGAATCTCCTCCAATAGTTGGCCAAGAAGAAACATTAAGAAGATCAACAAAAAATAAGATATCATTGATCATTTTTTACTATTATGTATATCTTTAGGAGTGTAGTTGTGATAATAGATAAAGTAATGATCCAATTATTTTCTTAAAATACTACAATATGATAAAGGATGATATTAACTCAATGGAGAAAAATAATATTTGAAGGGCTATGACCGTTTGTGGTTAATGGGTCTGCAAGACTAATAGAGACTCTACAAATAATATATAACAACATAATATTAGACTTATTGATAAAAGATTTACTTAAAAGGAATGTATTAATATCATGAGATATTTGCTTTTGTATCAAAGAAAGATTATATAACAATGATCATCATATTTGTGGCTCATTTTGATCTAGAGCTTCATCAAATAGATTTGAGAATAATTTTTTTTAATGATGATTAATTTTTCTTGTCCTATATATAGATGAGATTTAATTTAGTAATGATTTTGGATTGGTTAGCAAAACTTAGCATTTTCTTTTTAGTTATTTTGATATAAAAGATATAGATAAATCTTTATATGTTATTGGAATAGAGATTTATAAAGCTAGATATCAAGGAAAAAATTATCTATCTCGAAATGCTTATATTAAGAAAATGCTAGAGGGATATACAATAGAGAATTCAAAATCTGCAGTTGTGCTTATAGTTAAGGGTGAAAAGTTATGTAGGTATTAAAGCCTAAAATCAACGCTTATATAAAGATAAATTAGATCATATCTTTATATTTCTCTTATTGGGACATTAATGTATACTCAAATATATATTAAGTCGAATATGGCATACATATAGTAGGAGTCTTTAAGATATTTTAAAGTGTCCTTGGTCAAAATCATTAGATAGTTGCCAAAAAAAAAGAAAAAAAAAACTCTATAACTGCAAGGAATAAAAAGATTATATGCTTATATATAATATTAGATTCAATTAGTTAGAAATAGTTGAATATATAGATTTTGACTTTACTAGATATTTAAATAGTAGAAAGTTAATATCAAAATATATATTTGTACTTGTTAGATGTGTAATCTCTTGGAAGAATATGAAATAGAAGTTTTTCATTGTTTTTACTATGAAAGTCGAGTTAGTAACATGTTATAAAACTATCAAACATGTAGTTTGGCTAAAATGCTTTATTATAAGATTGAAATCATTTACTCTATTTTTAAATCTATAATGATATTTTACGATAATTCAGTAGTAAGTTTCTTAATAAATAATGATAAGATATCTAATAAAAATATGAATATGAAAGTAAGATATCTTATTATAATAGAACAATATGATAAATATAAAATATTATTAGAGTACATTAATGTTGTACGTATTGGGAGGTTCCGGGTCTAAAAATATAATAAATACGGAGAAATCAATGTGATAATAATTAATACTTGACCTATTGAATGTATAAGTATACATATTGGAAGAAATATCGGGTTGTAAATTGATAAAAAGCTGCCAGCAGACCACGCCTGCTGTGTGCTTGAGCGTAAAAAGCAGTGGTGCAAGCAGCAGGCCGCGCTAGCCTCGCAATCTAGCAGAGCTTGAGCGGTAAAATCTAGTAGCTCCCCTGCTCGCTGCCGCTCGAGCAGTAAAATCCAGTAGCTCCCCCACCCGCTGAGTGCCTGTAGGCGCTCAAGCGCGGGCCGGCAGTGAGGCCGCCCTCGCCGCTCGCTCGCCCGGCACTCGAGCACCCCGATTGGTATAAAAACGCGACCTACTTCACGTTTCTTCCACATTTTCATTTTTCAGAAGGTTTTTAGAAAGGAGGAGAGAGAAAGAGCATCGATTTTAGAGAGAGAAAGAAGGAGATTGAACCGTAGAATCCGAATCGCCTATGAACCCGGTTATGAAGTGATAGCACACGTCGAGGCAAGTGTTCTCATACTAACTTTACTCTTTCTGTGTTTTTCGGATATTGTCAGGTATTTTTGTCTCGATACCCACCCAAACTATGAAAAATGTGATCCCCGTGACTTGAGACCGAAAATTATGTAATTTATTATCCGATTTACTCACCGATCCGACCGGTGGAGTACCGTCAAACCCTAACCTACAAGAAATTAGGGGTTTTCCATTTTCACACATCGTTTAGTTAAATTGACCCCAAAATGTAAATCTCCACGTCCCAAATGTGTATATAAGTTGGCCGCGTGATCGATTTTGCACGTGTTGACACGTTCGCGGTGTTCGGGCCAACTAAATGGGTGCGACACTGGTTCACCCAAGACCTATGGAGGGAAATTACATGTTTTTACCTTCATAAAATGTTGAAATGACTCTAGAATGTGAATCCCCGCACCCCAAAAGTATGTGTTGGGTGGACGACAGATTTTGCCAAAATTGATCCGTTTGCGGGGTCCGAGCCCTCTAAAGGTGGCCTAACAATGTTCAGTCGAAATTAGAAGGTAAGTATAATCGAACTCCTTACGAGTTGAACTTATTGGTTGAAAGATCTAAGCCCCAAATGAAAGAAAGGAACTGAACGAGTAAATGGAAGGGAATCCACAAAGTGTAAGTGATGGATTTGGTCTCCCGGTTGTAGACATATGATGGGAATATGACTTCCTGGTTTGAGAATGTATATAGCAACATTGGATTCCTCTTCAAGGACTAAGACTAATCTTGAAACTAGGACTGCGGATCATAGGGGTAGTATCCTCTTGCTTACCAAGGACATCATGGTGGAAACCCAAGGAATACTCTGACCACTCCTGGGGGTGGGTGATATTTAGGGTATGCTTTAGGATGCTACTGTGAAAGAATGATGATTGCCCTGGTCCCCGGGGGATATGGGGTGATTGAGATGGCCGAGTGCTGCAGCCTAAAATGTAGCCGATGGTCGAGTGCTGCAGACCTAAAATGTAGCCGATGGTTGAGTGCTGCAGACCTAAAATGTAGCCAATAGTCAAGTGCTGCAGACCTAAAATGTAGCCGGTCTTAGAATGTGTGACAGACACATTCCTTTCCTCGTCCTCTCACATCGTTGGTTAGTATGACTTACTATCCCGGGTCCGCAAAGATTAACGAAAGTAATAAAAGTGAATGAACATAACCAAAAAAACATGTGAACTAAATGATCCCGATGTTCCCTCTCCTCGCATACTTTCTTTATCCTAGTTTTATAAGTTTCCTCCACCCAGTTATTGCCTTTCTTATAAATTGCTGTAGTTAGTGGTGTATGATTTCATTTACTGGACTGTACGCTCATCCTTGCTATATATCTTTCAGATAGGAACACACTGATACTCGACGAGACAGAGTAGATCATAGCAGCGTGATAGATAGCTGGTATTGCACGCAGGGCTTGGGGCTGGGACTTAGCTGATTTTGTGTATAAAACAGGAATTTTGGCCATATTTTGTAAATTGTGTAAAGCATGTACGGTGATGATATATGATGTTTGGCATGGATAAATGATGAATTAGTTCCATTGTATATTGTTGTCTTTATACTTCGGCAGGTCTTTCCTATATTGTGGTTATGATCGAGGTTTCTAGTTGGTATCCTTCCCTACCGGCATTATACTGGAGTTATGATGTCGGCGCCGTCTCGGTTGATGCGGCAATTAGATCCTGTGTAGCGTGTTGAACAATAAGATTTGTAGTATTGTGGATGATTGTAGATTACTTTGCAAGGTTGTTTCGCAGGTATTTGTATTTTGGCAAATTGTCGATTTACAAACAGAACTCTAGCTAATTTTTTACAGAAATTAATAAATTTAATTAAGAGTTCTAGTTTATTTTATTCTTAAGTGAGGTTATTTAAGAAAAATAACCCGATATGTCACAGTTGGTATCAGAGAAGGGATACCTTATGATGAATCTGAATTTATGTGGAAGCCTAGGATAATATTGGTTAAGGTCGAATGAGTGAACGTGGAAAAGTTAGGACAATTAAACACCCTCATTTCGAATGTTCTCTTTAATTGCATGAGTATTATCGTATTTGGTAATGTCGTCGGGACGATTAAACCTTTGGCTCAACCTTTGTTGTTTCCTTTTCAGTTGTGACTTCTAAAGTTGATGATGCCGTCTAGACGTTAAGGTTTGCAAAGGGATGAGCCGCCCTAAGACCGAGAGGTTGAGTATTTGAATTTGTTGGTACATCTCACGAACATCATTGAGAATATGGAGCAGCGACATCTGGCCCCTGTTCCTATTCTGGCTCCTGTTCAGGCTCCTGCTAATTCGGAGCCATCTATTTATGATCACTTCATTTAGGAGCCAGTGCCAACATTTTCGGGAGAGCTTGACCCACTTTAGGCAGATTCGTGGTTGGAGAGCCTTAAGAGGGTATTTGCTGTGATCTGATACCCAGCGAAGGATTGGGTGTTGTTCACGTCTTACCGGCTGGAGGGTGAGGTGCACCACTGGTGGCAAATGAGGAAAAGAGCATTGGGGGTACCAGAGGTTGAGATTACCTGAAAGATATTTAAGGATGCATTTCTAGAGAAGTACTTTCCATCTAGCCTTCGTGCTCAAAAAGAGGAGGAGTTTCTCATGCTAAGGAAAGAGAACCGGACGGTGGGAGAGTACGATGCCAAGTTTTCAGAGTTGTCACGGTTTGCTTCCTATATGGTTGAAGATGAAGAAAGGAGGACTAGGAAGTTCTTAATAGGCTTACGGGATGACATTCGCAAGCAGCTGGTGATCCTTAAATTGGCCACCTATGCTGATGTGTTGGATCGGGTTTTGATTTATAAGCAAGAGCATGCAAATGAAAAATTTTTCAGAAAGAGGTTGGCTAGTAAGAATGGGACAAGTGTCAGCACTGGGACTAGTTCGGGGAGACCATACAAAAAGATGAGGCAGCCGATTTCTGGACAGAGTGGTCAGAGGAGTGACCAGATTTCATCATCTTCTCAAGCTTCGGTGTTCATGTCAGCACTGTGGAAGAATGCATGAGGGAAAACCGTGTCATAGGTTGACGGGTGCTTGCTTCACTTGTGGCCAGGTGGGGCATAGAGCCAGGGAGTGTCCTTAGGCATCGAGGTTTAGGACTACGAAGCCAGCGGTGTAGGGTAAAGCTTTTGCGGTGACTACTAGCGAGGCCAGAGCATCAGATAAGGTGGCGGAAGGTATACTTCCAGTTTGTGGTATTTCTTTCTCAATACTTTTTGACTCTGAGTCCACGTACTCCTTTATTTCCCCTCGGTTGGCTTATTGTATCGCACCCTCTCCCATGACCCTTGATTTTTCCTTGGTTGTATCCACGCCCACAGGGTCCTCCATTGTGACCGATGTGTCCTATCCATGGTGTATTGTGGAGGTGAAGGGATTTCTTTTGGCCGTTGATTTGATTCTTCTAGAAATGCATAATTTTGATGTTATCTTGGGTATAAATTGGCTGTCTAAGTATCATGCCACTATTAATTGTTTCCATAAAAGGGTGGACTTTGCTATCCGGGATTGCGAACCCTTCTATATTCAAGGAGTTCCGAGGGTGGAGCTGTCTAATTTTATTTCGGCTCTACAGGTTTGCAATTTATTGAATAGCGGGTGTGAGGCCTTTTTGGCTTATGCTAGTGTGGTGGAAAGTCGGGATTTGTCCGTGAAGAACATTCTGGTAGTGTGTGAATTCGAGGACGTGCTTTCCGACAAGTTGTCTACCCTGCCACCACATGTGAGATTGAATTAAGGATTGATCTCGTGCCGGAATCGACACCCATATCGAAAGCCCCCTACCGTATGGCTCCTATTGAGTTAAAGGAGTTAAAACAGCAGCTGCAGGACTTTCTTGATACGAGTTTCATTAGACCCAGTGTATCGCCGTGGGGCGCTCCGGTCCTATTCGTCAAAAGGAAGGATGGGGCCTTGAGGTTTTGTATAGACTACTGTAAGTTGAATAAAATCACAATTAAGAACAAGTATCCCCTGCCACGGATCAGTGACCTCTCTAAATAGTTGTAGGGATCCTTAGTATATTCAAAGATTGATCTTCAGTCGGGATATCATCAGCTTCGTATTAAGCGGGAGGATATTGCAAAGACGGCTTTCCGAACGAGGTATGATCACTATGAATTTTTGGTGATGCCGTTCGGGTTGACTAATGCCTCAGCCGTGTTTATGGACCTGATGAACCTGGTCTTCCAGCCATTCTTGGATAAGTTTATTGTGATTTTCATTGATGATATTCTGATTTACTCTAAGGATCACGTCGAGCATGAAAGGCACCTGAGAATTGTGCTGCAGACTCTTCAGAACATCCAGTTATTCGCGAAGTTGAAAAAGTATGAGTCTTGGCTTGACATGGTGGTGTTCTTAGGCCATGTAATTTCTCATGGAGGCATCTCAGTGGACCCGCAGAAAATTGAAGGGGTGGTCAATTAGAGTCGACCGACGACCATGTCTGAAGTTCGAAGCTTTTTGGGGATGGTTAGCTATTATCAGCGTTTTATGGAGAATTTTTCTCGGATAGCCTTACCCCTCACTTGTCTGACAAAGAATGAGGTGAGTTTCACTTGGACCGAGGTGTGTGACAAAAGCTTCCAAGAGCTGAAGGATCAGTTGACAACTGCCCCGATTCTAACTCTTCCTGATAATCCCGGTGGGTTCGAGGTGTATTGCGATGCGTCTAAAGTGGGACTCAGATGTGTTCTTATGCAATGGGGAAAAGTAGTGGCTTATGGGTCTCAACAGTTGAAGAATCATGAGAAAAACTATTTGACCCATGACTTAGAGTTGGCCGCGGTGGTTTTTGCTTTGAAAATTTGGAGACACTATCTTTATGGCGAGAAATTTCTAGTGTACTCTAACCACAAGAGCCTTAAGTATTTGTTCTCGTAGAAGGAGTCAAATATGAGGCAGCGGCGATGGATTGAGTTTCTAAATGACTACGATTGTGAGATCCCATATCGACCGGAGAAAGCGAATGTGGTCGCAGATGCCTTGAGTCGTCAAACCTGTTTGGTGGCGACCATGCAGATTAAGTAGATGGAGTTGCTAGACTGTTTGAAGTCTTGTCATATCCAGCACTACGTTAAGGATAACTGGATGATGTTATCCTTTCTACAGGTTCAGCCTAAGATCCTTCAGAGGATCAAGGAAGGGCAGGTGAGTGACCCCTTTTTGATGGATATTGTAGGGAATCTCAGCAGAGACTCTCGAATTAATTTTAGTCTGCGTGTCAATAGAGTTTTAAGATTTTGAGAGCGACTATGTGTACCGAATGTTAAGGAACTGAAAGAAGAAATAATGAAGGAGGCACACAAGACTCGGTACACGATTCACCCTGGTATAAATAAGATGTATCAGGATTTGAAGAAAATGTTTTAGTGGAGAAACATGTGGAGAGAGATCGTGGCTTTCGTTAATCGATGTCTCGTCTGTCAGCAGCTGAAGGTTGAGAAGAAAAATCCTTCTGGATTGTTATAGCCCCTACCCATCCCCAGTTGGAAGTGGGAGGATATTTCGATGGACTTCATGTCAGGATTACCTAGGACTCCGAGGAATCATGATGCGATCTGGGTCATTGTTGACTGATTGATGAAATCTGTTCATTTTATAGCCATTCGGACTACGTACTCCCGCAATCGTCTGGCACAGTTGTACATCAACGAGATCGTGAGATTGCATGGCGTGCTAACTTCAATTGTGTCTGATCGCGATCCATAGTTCGTCTCTAAATTTTGGGAGAGCTTGCATCGGGAGTTAGGGACAAACCTGAAGTTCAGTATGGCGTATCAACCTTAGACGGATGGCCAGTCTAAGTGGATAATCTAGATACTAGAGGATATGCTTCGGGCTTCAGTGTTGGAGTTCCATGGGAATTGTGATGATTTTCTAGTGCTGGCCGAGTTCGCTTATAACAGCAGTTTCCAAGTGAGTATCGGAATGGATCCCTTCGAGGCACTGTATGGTAGGAAGAGTCGATCTCCCATTCATTGGGAGGAGACCGGGGATAGGTGGTTGTTGGGCCCGGATATTATTCCGGGGATGTCAGAAAAGATAGTAGTGGTTGTGAAAAAGTTAAAAGTCGCCCAGAGCTGATAGAAAAGTTATGCTGATCAAAGGAGATTCGAGCTCAAATTCGAGGTTAGAGATTTCATCTTCCTTAAGGTCTCGCTGTGGAAGGGGATTTCCAGATTTGGCATAAAAGGGAAGTGAAGGGTGTGTTTCATTGGGCCGTTTGAGGTTCTTGATCGAGTTGGCGAGGTGGCATACCGTCTAGCCTTGCCACCGAGTTTAGCCGTGGTGCACAACATCTTCCATGTTTCCATGTTAAGAAAGTATGTGTATGATCCATCTCATATGATTGATTATGGTCCTTTGGCTATCGATGAGGATTTAGCTTTTGTAGAGGAACCGGTGGAGATCTTAGACCGGAAGGACAAAACTTTACGCTCCAAGACAATTCTTCTCGTGAAAGTTTTATGGAGGAACCACTCCCGCGAGGAGGCGACATAGGAAAGAGAGGACGGGATCTAGGAAAAGTATCCCTATCTATTTCGAGGTATGTAGCTTATTCAAGTTTTGGATTCGTTAAATTTCGGGATGAAATTTTTATAAGCGGGGGTGAGTTGTGAGGTTTCGGGTCTAAAAATATAATAAATACGGAGAAACCAACGTGATAATAATTAATACTAGACCTATTGAATATATAAGTATGCGTATTGGAAGAAAAATCGGGTTGTGAATTGATGAAATGCTGCCAATAGACTGCGCCTGTTGTGCGCTCAAGCGCAAAAAGCGGTGGTGCAAGCAGCAGGCAGCGCCTACCACGCGCTCGAGCAGAGCTCGAGTGGTAAAAACCAGTTGCTCCCCCGCCCGCTGAGTGCTTGAGTGGTGCTCGAGTGGTAAAATCTAGTAGCTCCCCCGCCCGTTGAGCGCCTGTGCAAGCTCGAGCACGGGCCTACAGCAAGGCCGCGCTCGCCGCTTGCTCTCCCGCGCTCGAGCACCCAGACTAGTATAAAAATGCGACCTACTTCGCGTTTCTTCCGCTTTTTCATTTTTCTGAAGGTTTTTGGAAAGGAGGGGAGAGAAAGAGTGCCGATTTTAGAGAGAGAAAGAAGGAGATCGAGCGTAGCATCTGAATCCGCCCTGAAGCCAGTTATGAAGTGATAGCACGCGTCGAGGTAAGTGTTCTCATACTCACTAACTTTCTTCTTTCAGTATTTTTCAGATATTGTCGGATATTTTTGTCTCGATACCCACCCAAATTATAAAAAATGTGATACCTATGACTTGAGACCAAGAATTACGTAATTTATTGTCCGATTTAGTCACCGATTTGACCGGTGGAGTTCTATCAAACGCTAGCCTACGGGAAATTGGAGGTTTTCCATTTCCACACCTCGTTTCGTTAAATTTACCCTAAAATGTGAATCCCCACGTCCCAAATGTGTATATATGTTGGCCGCGTGACTGATTTCGCACGTCTTGACCCATTCGCTGCGTCCGGGCTCTCTAAATGGGCGCTGACACTGTTCACCCGAGACCTAAGGGGGGAAATTGCATGTTTTTACCCTTATAAAATATTGAAATGACTCTAGAATGTGAATCCCCGCACCCCAAACGTTAGTATGTGTTGACTGGATGACTGATTCCGCCAAAATTGACCCGTTCGCGGCGTCCGAGCCCTCTAAAGGTGGCCTAACAATGTTCAGTCAAAATTGGAAGGTAAGTATAATCGAACTCTCTTACGAGTTAAACTTATTGGTTGAAAGATCTAAGCTCCAAATGAAAGAAAGGAACCGAACGTGTAAATGTAAGGGAATCCACAAAGTGTAAGTGATGGATTTGGTCTCCCGGTTGGAGACATGTGATGGGAATATGACTTCCTGGTTTGAGAATGTATATGGCAACGATGGATTTCCCTTCAAGGACTAAGACTAATATTAAAACTAGGACCGCAGATCATAGGTGTAGTATCCTCTAACTTACCACTGACATCACGGTGGGAATCCAAGGAATACCCCGGCTGCTCCTGGACGCGGGTGATATTTAGGGTACGCTTTAGGATGCTACTGTAAAAGAACGAGGACTCCCCTGGTCCCCGGGGAATATGGGGCGATTGAGATGGCTGAGTGCTGCAGGCCTAAAATGTAGCCGATGGTCGAGCGCTGCAGACCTAAAATGTAGCAGATGTTTGAGTGCTGTAGACCTAAAATATAGCTAATGGTCGAGTGCTACAGACCTAAAATGTAGCTGGTCTTTGAATGTGTGGCGGACACATTCCTTTCCTCGTCCTCTCACATTGTTGGTTAGTATGATCTACTAGCTCGGATCCGCAAAGATTGTTGAAAGTAATGAAAGTGAATGAAAATAACCAAAACAAACATACGAACTAAATAATTCCCGATGTACCTTCTCCTCGCATGCTTTCTTTATCCTAGTTTTATGAGGTTCTCCCACCCAATTATTACCTTTTCTGTAAATTGCTGTAGTTAATGGTGTATGATTTCATTTGTTGGGCTATACGCTCATCCTTCCTATATATCTTTCAGATGAGAACACACTGATACCTGACGAGACAGAGTAGATCATAGCAGTGCGATAGACAGCTGGTATTGCACGTAGGGCTCGGGGCTGAGACTTAGCTGATTTTGCTTATGAAATAGGAATTTTGGCCATATTTTGTAATCTGTGTAAAACATGTATGGTGATGATATATGATGTTTGGCATGGATGAATGATGAATTAGTTCTGCTATATATTGTGGTCTTTATGCTTCCGCAAGTCCTTCCTATTTTGTGGTTATGATCGAGGTTCTTAGTTGGCATCCTTCCCTACAGGCATTATACTGGAGTTATGATGTCGGCGTCGTCTTAGTTGATGCGGCGATTAGATCCTGTGTAGTGTGTTGAATAATAAGATTTGCAGTATTGTGGATGGTTGTAGATTGTTGTGCAGGGTTGTTTCGCAGGTGTTAATATTTTAGCAAATGCTCGATTTATAAATGGAACTCTGCCCAATTTTCTACAGAAAATAATAAATTTAATTAAGAGTTCTAGTTTATTTTATCATTGACGGAGATTATTTTAGAAAAATAATCCGGTATGTCACACGTACTGATAGTTATAAACCTTTTAATTAAATCTTTGTTCTTGAGATTATAAGAAGATCATATAGATTGCATAGGTTTATTAAGAATTAATTGATGATGTGCAACTTGTGCACATTTTGTAAATATCTTTAGATAATTATTGGATCACATTTATTTATTAATCATGTCTCCAAGATTTTAAATTTGATAAGTTTTGACCAATAAATGAATTTCTTAAGTAACATATTTATGAAGTTTGATTTTATTATAAAAGTATGATGATATTGTAATTTTGGAAGGCTTTTATGCCACATTTAGATTAGACTACCATCATAATTCTTATTATCATAATAAAAATAGTTAAATTTGATATTAAGTTATATTTCAGAATATTTTCGTAAACAGTTGGTATCCAGTTTTAAAAATTTTAAATACTTTACTAATTTTATTTTTAGTATAATGTTTTTCTTTGTTAATATGGTTTAAGTGGGAGGACATTAGACCAAATATTTAATTGGGCCTGATATGTGAACGACAGTAACAATAATATATGAATTTTTAGTCTATATTAGTCTTTCCTGATTTGGGTTTATTTAAATAACTTAAAATAATGAAGAATAATCTATTCATTTTTTTAATGGAAGAAAATAAAAATGCATGACTTTTCATGAAAAGATATATCATTTTACATTAAAAAAATATAGTCTTTAAAACAAGAGTCTGTAAATTTGGCATGATAGGGTTCATCTCTCACTTTCACATATAACATTCTCCTTCTTTTAATAAGAACAATCATATATTATTTGCTTATTTATTCCATTATAATTTTTTAGAAAAATCATCATAAATTATGTAAATTAGTATACTTATCAATCATTATTTTATTACAGAGGTGTCTTATATAGCGGTAGCATGGAGAGGGACTTCAACAGGCAACTTACATGGGCAGTGCCTTAAATGCATTTCCCAGTTGAAAATGACAAAGTTGGTAATTGACGCGCGCTCGCTGCTCCACCACAGTTTTCCTTTTCTGTTTGGGGGTGGGGATGGGCGGGGAAGGGTGGTGAAAGGTGCCGCACATGCAGCTGTGAGTGCTTTGGTTCCAAGTTGTAACATGCGATTGCTTGTTGTCTCAAGTGGAACAGCGACTGCTTTGGGTCTCATCTGCGCATGCTCTAATGTAAAAATTTCCCAAGTATGTATTTAGTTTTCCAACTTGATAATGACGACTAGCTGAGGATCAATTTGTTCTTCTGCCCATGGTGACTGAATCAAGGGGGGAGTTGCATTGGCCCTTCTTCCTAATATGTGGGAAAAATAACTGATCATGATATTTTAGAAGTGCGCTATTCCAAATGGATTGATATAATCCATGAGTACTATAGTTTTTGATTTGTGAACTTTTGATTCATTGTTTACAAATAACCTTAGACTTGAGCAAGTGGAGTAAAGTGTTGGAAATCTCTTCCGTGAAGAAGCTTCGGTCAACGGATGGTCAATATAGTTGACCAGCTGAAGAATCAAGTTGACCAATATGCTGAGGACTCTCAGAACAACTAAGAGGACGGTCAACGGGACGTTGACCGGTCCAAATGGGAAGACGGTCAACAAAGTTGACCATCTCATTAAGGCAATATAGAACACTTGCTGTGCCTGAAAGGGAGTAGGTTGACTTACCTGTTTAGGTAACCTTGAAAACTTAAGAAACAGGTCTGTCTTCTGATGCCGCAGGAGTTCGCCACCTGCTGTTGAGCTGAAACATGCTTTTTGGAAACCGTGCACCAACCATGAACGACGATGTGGTGGTCCAGTTGCTGCCAAGTCCTCTGTATATTCTTGTATATATATATATGTGTGTGTAAGCAGGCTGGGAGTGTGAGAAGTAGAGAAGTTGTCGTAAATAAAGAGAGTTGAGCAGAGTGTTAGTGTGTGAGAGTTAGAAAGAAAAACAGAGGAGAGGAAGAAGGCCTAACTCTATGTGTGTGTATTTTCGCCTCTTGTTTTGTAATCTCTATCTCATACATAGTGCAACTTTACGGACTGAAAGTCCCGTGGTTTTTCCCTTGATTCATAAGGGTTTTTCACATAAATATCGGTTGTCAATATTCTTGCTTTCATTTTCTTCTCTTCGATTCCTTTGTGCCTGTGTTAGTAGGCCGCCCCATTTCCGGCCAACAAGTGGTATCAGAGAGCACAAGGTTGAGAACTTTGTTCTAATGGCGTCAACATCATTAAAGAATATGCGGTTCAGCGTTGAGCAGTTCAACAGGTAGGGTAACTTCATTCTCTGGCAAGAAAGGGTGAAGAATGTTTTCACTAGAGAAGGGACGATAAAGGCGCTAAAGAAGAATAATGAGAAGCCTGTAAAATTGACCGATGACGAATGGCAAGACAAAAGAGATTTTGCAAATTGCTCCATCAAACTCTGTCTGGCGGACAACATTCTCCAGAAAGTGCTTGGCTTGACTGACCTGGCAGAAGTCTGGCAGAAGTTGGAAAGCCCGTATAAGTCAAAGTCCTTGACAATCAGGCTTCATGTAAAGAGGCAGTTCTATGGCCTACGGTTGTCGGAAGTAGGAAGCTTCGAGAAGCACTTGGACGAGTTCAACCGGATATTGATGCAGATGTTCGCCCTTGAAGAAGAGATCAAGGAGGAGGACAAGGCGTTGGTCCTGCTGGCTTCTCTGCTGACCTCCTATGATCTTATAGTCACAACCTTGTTGTTTGGCAAGGATACTTTAAAGTTGGATGTGGTTATTGCTTCTCTACTCATGAATGAGTCAAGGAAGTCACAAGGGACCTTGACGTCTGAGGTATTTGTGACTGAATCTAGGGGAAGAAGTAGAGGCCGTGGTCAAAAGTAAGGAGAGAAAGCCCGCAGCAAGTCAAGGTCGAGGTATCAAAACCTTGAGTACCACCACTGTGGCAAGAAAGGCCACATTAAGAGGCATTGCTTCAAATGGAACTGAAAAAATAAAAAAAAAGAAAAAGGTGACAGTGGACGAGCAGAAAAAAAGTCCTCCGTGTCAGTAGCAACAGTAGGCAGTCTCTTGCTGACAAGTGAAGGAGACGTGGCAAATCTGACGGACGAGGAGTCCGGCTGGGTAATCGATTCCGGTACCACCTTACACGTCACGTCCAGAAGGCAGCTATTCACATCCTACACTCTAGGAGATTTTGGAGTAATAAGGATGGAAAATGAAGGAACATCTCCTGTTGTAGGCAGGGGAGATGTCGTCTTGGTCACAAACAATGGGACGAAGCTGATGTTGAAGGATGTGCATCATGTCTCTGACATTCGGTTGAATGTCATCTCAGCTGGTCGGCTGGATGATGAAGGTTATTGTAATACCTTCTGTGAAGGTGAATGGAAGCTAACAAGAGGATCTCTTGTTGTATCAAGAGGAAAGAAAGCCTCCGGCCTATATGTGATGAAGGCTTGTGTAGTGGCTGGAGACGTGAACGCCACAATCTGAACTAGAACAATGGATCTGTGGCACAGAAGGCTAGGCCACATGAGTGATCAAGAGCTGTCCTACTTGGCCAAGAAAGGCCTAATCACTGGAGCAAAGGAGGAAGAACCAGAGCTGTGTCCGCATTGTTCGGCCGGCAAACAGAGAAGAGTCTCATTTCATGGAAACTTGTCCACCCCAAAGGCGCTCCTAGAACTTGTTCATACAGAAGTGTATGGGCTATTCAGAGAAAAATCATTTGGTGGAGCCCAATACTTTGCTTCTTTCATTGACGATTGCTCTAGAAGGCTGTGGGTCTACCCACTGAAGAGTAAGGATCAGGTTCTTGGTACCTTTGAGCAATTTCATGCTCTCGTGGAGCGTTAGACGGGGAAGAAGCTGAAGACCGTTCGAAATGACAACGGCAGTGAATACTTGGGGCCTTTTGATGCCTACTGTCGGTCACATGGCATTACGCACCAAAAGACACCACCAAAGACACCACAGTTGATTGGAGTGGCAGAACGGATGAATTGTACGCTCTTAGAGAGAGTACGTTGCACGCTCTCCAAAGCCAAGCTTCATGCTTTGTTCTGGGTAGAAGTACTCCGGACGGCGGCCTACATTATCAACAGGTCGCTCAGTAAACCCCTGATGGGTAAAGTGGCGGAGAAGTTATGGACGGGCAAGGAGCCGTCCTATGATCATTTGCGAGTGTTTGGATGCAAAGCATTCGTGCATGTCCCAAGAGATGCAAGGATAAAGATGGAGTCAAAAATGACACAGTGCGTCTTTCTGGGCTATGGGAAAGATGAACTGGGCTACCGGTTCTATGATCCAGCTACCAGAAGACTCGCCCGATCTAGGTACGTAACTTTCTTTGAAAATGAGACAATCGAAGACATTGGCAGGAAGGTAAAGTGAGACGATAAGCAAACGGACCAAGTAAGCGACGAAGCTATCTGTCCGGCATTATTGGAAGGAAAGGATCATGGTCAAGAGAAGGTTGAGGATAATGAAGGGGAGGTCATGGCTCCGGATGACACTATTTATAAAGTCATTCCTTAACCAGCAGGGAATGTCTTTGTTAGACGTTCCTCACGCGACAGACGGCCATCCGTCCGTCTGTCACCGAATGAATACGTCATACTCACTGATACTGGAGAGCCTGAGGATTATAAAGAGGCAATGAAGGATGACAGCAAAGAGGTTTGGCTGGAAGCCATGAAAGAGGAAATAAGCTTTCTTCGAGAAAATCACACCTTCGACTTGGTTAAACTTCCTAAGGGGAAGAAGGCCCTCAAGAACAAATGGATCTTTCGTTTGAAGCTGGATGAGAATACCAAGAAGCCAAAGTACAAGGCACGGTTGGTAGTGAAGTGCTTCAGTCAACAAAAGGGGGTTGATTTTGATGAGATCTTTGCCCTAGTTGTGAAAATGTCCTATGTTTGAGTTGTACTGGGCCTGGCTGCCGTCTAGGACCTGAAGATAGAACAGATGGATGTCTGGACTGCATTCCTCCATAGAGAGCTTGAGGAGGAAATTTACATGGAACAACTGAAAGGGTTCAAAGTCATGGGGAAGGAGAAACTTGTTTGTCGTCTAAGGAAAAGTCTGTACGGATTAAAGCAAGCTCCTAGGCAATGGTACTAGAAATTCGAGTCGGTCATGACCAGTCAGGGGTACCGGCGGACAACTTGTGATCATTACGTATTTGTACAGAAGTTCTCAGATGATGATTATGTTGTTCTTCTCCTATAGTGGATGATATGTTGATCGTTGGACGCAACAGTGGCCAGATAAAGGAGTTAAAGGAGCAACTTGGGTGGTCATTTGCCATGAAGGACCTTGGATCGACTAAGAAAATTCTGGGAGTCAGAATCTTATGCGATCGGAAGGCAAGGAAGTTGTGGATGTCTCAAGAGAACTATCTTGAGAAAGTGCTCCAACGATTCAACATGGAAAAATCAAAGCCTGTGAGTACACCGTTGGCGAATCACTATAGGCTAAGCACACGTCAATGCCCGACTACGGATGACGAGAAGAAATACATGAAAGGCGTTCCCTACTCATCAGCTGTGGGAAGCCTGATGTATGCTCTAATATGCACCAGACCGGATATAGCTCATGCCGTTGGGATAGTTAGCCGGTTTCTGTCCAATCTCGGAAAGGAGCACTGGTTCGCGGCGAAGTGGATCATGAGATATATTCGGGAAACTTCCAGGAGGTGCTTGTGTCTTGGAAGTGTTAAACCGCAGTTGGTGGGATACTCAGACGCGGATATGGTCGGAGATGTTGACACATGCAAATCCACATCGGGTTACTTGGTAAAATTTACGGGCGGTGCAGCTTCTTGGCAGTTCAAGCTACAAAAGTGTGTAGCTCTATCCACAACTAAAGCCGAATACATCGCAGTAATAGAAGCCTATAAGGAGATGCTATGGATGAAGGAGTTCGTTCAAGAGTTAGGCATTAAAGAAGAGAGATATGTGGTACTTTGTGATAGTCAAAGTGCCATTCATCTATGTAAGAACTCTTCATTCCACTCCAAATCAAAGCACATTGATATACGATATCATTGAGTGCGAGAGGTGCTGGAGGAAGGCCTACTGTCACTGGACAAGGTTAGCACGGAAGAGAACGGGGTAGACATGATGATGAAGATTCTACCGAAAGGAAAGAATGAAGCATGCTGCAAGATGGCCGGGCTAACAGATTTAACTTCCTCACGGTCAAAAGGGGAAGTTTGTTGGAAATCTCTCCAGTGAAGAAGCTCTGGTCAATAGATGGTCAACATAGTTGACCAACTGAAGAATCAAGTTTATCGGTATGCTAAGGACTCTCAGAATAACTAAGAGGACGGTCAACGGGACGTTGACCGTTTAAAATGGGAAGACAGTCAAGAAAGTTGACCGTCTCATTAAGGCAACACAGAACACCTGCTGTGTCTGAAAGGGAATAGGTTGACCTGTCTGTTTAGGTAACCTTAAAAACCCGTTGACCGTTCTAAATGGAAAGATGGTCAACAAAGTTGACCGTCTCATTAAGGCAACACAGAACACCTGTTGTGTCTGAAAGGGAGTAGGTTGACCTGTCTGTTTAGGTAACCTTAAAAACTCAAGACAACAGGTCTGTCTTCTGATGTTGCAGGAATGTGCCACCTGCTGTTGAGCTAAAGCATGCTTCTTAGAAACCGTGCACCAACCATGAACGATGACGTGGTGGTCTAGCTGCTACCAAGTCCTTTGTATATTCTTGTATATATATATATCTATGTAAGCAGGCTGGGAGTGTAAGAAGTAGAGAAGTTGTCATAAACAAAGAGAGTTGAGCAGAGTGTGAGTGTGTGGAGTTAGAAAGAAAAACAGAGGAGAGGAAGAAGGCCCAACTCTGTGTGTGTGTATTTCCGCCTCCTGTTTGCTAATCTCTATCTCATACACAGTGCAACTTTACGGACTAAAAGTCCCGTGATTTTTTCAATAATTCATATGGGTTTTCCACGTAGATATCGGTTGTCAACATTCTTGTTTTTATTTTCTTCTCTTTGATTCCTTTGTGCCTGTGTTGGTAGGTCGCCACATTTTCGGCCAACATAAAGTTGGTCATGCTACCCATTGATAGGGATCGCATCAACAATAACTGTGTGATGCCCTACACGCTCAAGAATACAAACCTTTTTAGGCTGAGGTTTTCACAGCTCGTCAAATGTGTTGGTCTATGGGTTGTTCCTGGGAGAGCCATTGCTCCCTCTGACGGTTGCTTAATTTTTTTAAAAAAAATAGAAATTTGTTAGGGTAATGGTTACCTGCTACGGCTAGACATGTTGTGAGGTTCCGGATTTAAGAACTTGATAATAATGAGGTGATTAGTATGTTAATGATCAATACTAATCCTATGGAAAGATCAAGGTTTGGTGTCGAAAGAAAAATTGAGAAAATTATTCGGGTCCGGGCTGCTGAAGCCTTGCCAGCAGGTTGCGCCTGCTAGGCGCTCGACCCGTGGCTCGAGTGCGGGTGCCAGAGGCACCCCTCGCCTTCTGTCCGCTCGAGCGGAAAAACCAAAAGCGAGGCCGCTCGCTGGCCGCTCGAGCGGTGGACAGCCCGTGGCGCTGCCGCCCACTGGCCGCTAGAGCTGCACTCGAGCGGTGCGCGTAGCATAAAAACGCGTCGTGCTTCTCTCTCTCCCATTTTTCTGGTGCCCGAGGGTTTGAGGAGAGAGAGAGAGTGCCAACTTAGAGAGAGAAGAAGGGACATCGAGCTCGGGAGTCCAGATCCGTCCGAGAGCCAGGTATAAAGGTGAAAGCACGCGTCGAGGCAAGTGTTCTCATACTCACTTCTCGTTCTCTTTCGATGTTTTATGTATTTTTGTTGGGTATTTTGTGTCGATACCCGCCGTGGATGTTAGAATCTTGAAACCCATGAGTATGGGCTAAGAAAAATGTAGTTGTTTGCCCGAATCGTGTCCAATTCGTCCGGGTGGGTTTCATCGACACCCTAACCCACAAAAAAATTGGGAATTTTTCATTTCCTGCTCGTGTATCATGAAATTGACCCCAAAATGTGAATCCCCACGTTCCAATGATGCATATATATCAGCCGCGGGTTCGATTTTGCACGTTTTGACCCGTTTGCGGTGTCTGGGCCCTTTAAATCGGCCCTGACACTGTTCACCCGAGACCGAAGGTGGAAAATGCATATTGTCACCTTCGTAAAATGTTGAATTGACCGTAGAATATGAACCCCCGTGTTCCAATTGTGTGTATGTATCGACCGGATGCCGAATCCCGCAAGATTTGACCCGTTCGTGGCATTCGGGAGCCTTAAAAGTTCCCCATTGTGGGTAATCCGAAAATGAATGGGAAGTTGCATATTTCCACCCTCGTGATAAGTTAAATCAAACCCAAATGTGAAATCTCATGTACACAGAGTGTGTATGAATCCACCGGACGTCCGATTTCCAAGTATCGAACCGTGTATGGCATCCGGGTGTTCAAAATGAGATCCGACCATGATCATCCAAAACGAAATGAGAAATGTAAAGTGATATGCCTTCAAAATCGTTGTGAAAGTAACATTTAACTGATTAAACGTAAATGTAAGCCCCGAATGTGAATCTGTGTACTGGAGGCAAGGGAATGGGTCTTTGAGGTTTCAAAGTGACAAGTGATCGTCTGAGATATGAAATCTAATCTCTGTTGTGAACTTGGAATGATTTGTTATGAATAAGGGAATTGAGTCCCATTGGATATTGAGAATTGTGACGTGAATGGAAGGGAGTCCACATTGTGCTTGTGATGATATAATCTCTTGGATGGAGATGTGTGTGATGAAATGATCTCCCGGTTGGAGATCTTGTGATGGGAATGAGATTTCCCGAGATGTGATTGTGTGTGTGACAAATGTGGGTTTCCCTCTCCAAGTGTTGAACTTAATCTTGAAACTAGGACCCTGAGTCGTATGGGTAGTATTCTTTAGTATACCATGTCCATCGCGGTGTGAACCGGAGGAATACTTGGCCACGTATTTCTACTGCTTGTGGGAGTGGGTGATGTATGTGGTATGCCTTAGGAAACTACTATGGAAGAACGAGGATTGCCCTGGTCCCCGGGGGTGTGGGGCGTGTCGATCGACGCTACATATTGAGATATAGTCGTCTTGGTGATTGTTGCATGGATGCAACCGAGGGTCGTGTGCTTCCGACCTAAAATAGTAGTCGTGGCTTTAGAATGTGTAGCGAACATATTCTTGTCCTCGTTCTCTCGCATCGTTGTTTAGTACGGTCTACTAGCCGAGGTCCGCAAAGATGATGTAATAATGAAAATGAATAACACTCAAGATATGAACCGCGAGAACTGTGTGAAACCAGTGATTTAAGATGTAGTCGTGTGAACTGTGGGAAGCTAGTGATTCCAAATGATGACCAATCAGTGTAACCGTGTGAACCGTGAGAATCAAGTGATTCCAGTTGTTTCCTGTCCCCTCTCCTGTTTCTTGATTATGGAGAGTATGTGTTTCCTTCCCCTGTTTCAGTTCTTGTACACGCCTTGGAGAATTGTTTATGATTACATTTGCTGAGTTGTTAGCTCACTCTTGCAGTTATTGTTTTTCCTTTCAGATGAGAACACATAGCTGACGCCGGATAGATAGAGCAAGGAGAGAGGCTTGCTTGATGAGATTAGCTGGACGGCGAATGCGCGAAAGCTCTGGACTTAGAGTTGGATCGGATTGCGGACGGCCACTCGGGGTTGAGCGTGGCTCGTTATAGTTATTGTTTATGGTTTTGTTATGTTTCCGCATTTATGATGATTTAGTATGCTTCTACGTCTGTATTAATGTTTTGAGTTTTGTTTCATATTAGATGTCATCTTTCTAGATCAGTATAGTAGTTAGGGGTACTGTATTGGAGCTATGGATGATATGGCAGATGTGTGATCCTGTGTGGTATGTTGTAAGCTTTGAGTTAAGCCTTTTAATTAGATGTGTGCTTGTACAGGATATTTAGACAGGTTTATTTTTAGTTTTCGTCTAGTTGCAGAGGAAACTCTACCGAAATTTCTGTAGAATCCATAAGCATTAATTATGGACTATAATTGTGTTGCCAATGACGGAGGTTATTCAATGGAGAATAATAGGGTCCTCACACATGTAACTTATTTTATTGAAAAGTGTTTCCTCTCTCTCTCGAAATTTCATTGTTTGTATTCAATCTTTACTCATTTACATTCTCTATCTCTCAAATCTCAACTTATAATATTTCATGTTAGTTGAGCAATAGTAGAGCTGAATTTATCAAACCAAGCTCTCAAAACTTGTTTAGGCAAAGTGAGGACCATGGAAATACATATCACTCATGGAACCTATATAAACCTGATGCAGACAGCAAGCTTTATGAGGGGGTTGAGTGTAATATATTGATTTTTGAACATTATAGTTGCGGATAATTAAATTAGCATAATCAAGATTGGGCTTAATGTACATGGAAAAATTAAGTTTTGGGATCGTGGGTCGGATCGGCAGAGTTGGCCCGTTGGCCACCTGAGCAAGTGGGCCAACGCCCGCCGGGTGCTTGAGCGCTAGCCCGTGATTTAAGCGGCTGAGGATTTTTCTTTGGCTATTTTTTGGGCGATTCTGGAGAAGGAGAAAGAGAGGGAGGAGGAGAAGAGAGAGAAGGGGGAATCTAAGGTTCTAGTTCGATTTCAAGCTTGAGCCAATTAGAGAAGTGATAGATCGGGTCGAGACAAGTGTACTCATACTCTCATATTTCATTTTCTTGCACTTTTAATCCATTTTCTTCAGGAATTATCTTTCTGATATTTGAATAAATTTAATTTTATATTACCCATGACCTTAGCATGAAAATAATTCGATTTCATATCTAATTTGTAAGATTTGGGCGGTTTTTTACACCGAAAAATCCTAATTCACATCCGGACCATTTTACCTATTTATTTTGGATTTTATACATGATTCGACTTTAGATAATGAAAACCGATGACTTGAGCATGTACATAAATGAATTTGATGCCTAATTTCATAGTTTTGACTAGTTTTCAGATACGGAACCCTAACCCTGTGCCCGAGATGATTTCACCGATTAAATTGAGATTTATGTATAAATTGACTTTAGAATATTATTATCCGCACTATGAACATGTTAATTTATCAATTGGGTGTCCGAATTGATAGTTTCGTATGATTTTATACTCATTGAAATCCTAACCTGCCCCCTTTGGGTTTTATCTGAATTAATCATAATTTATACATGATTTAGCTTCGAAAATTATGTTGCATGCTTTTAAAAAGGTATTTGATGTCTGAATGTTCTAAAGTTACGTTTAGCTTATGGTGATAAGAATTTTTTACTTGTTCCAAGCTTTATGATGATTTATATATATATTATGAATATGTTAATTTAATATGCTCCGAAAGCCATATCATAAATTGGTTGTCAAAAAATTTATTGGTCAGAAGCCCTATAATTCTATTTGGTATAAAATAAAAAGGAATTCTTAATCCTGCCAAGTTTCAAAGAAAAATTACACATGAACTTTGAATGCATGAGAACTTAAGCTCATGAGGAATATAAAAATATGAATCTGAATAAGATTTATAGAAAAAGAACCATGAAGGAATATTATGTAATTAAGTGATGAACTGATTGAACCATTATTCAGAACAAAGAATTGATAAACTGATTGAACCGTTATCCAATAGAGTGAGAATGAAGAATTTTATACTTAAGAGCAGAATTCTCTAAAGAAATAAGGAACTAAGAATGTAGACCGAGGATTATTTAGCAGATAGTATACTTTGACATGCCATAGATATTACAGTTTAAACTCAATGATCATCCTAGCTGTGTTTTATAGCAGGTGATGTTCCTTGACATGCCTTATTATATTATAGTGGAAGGCCGTTGTTTGTTTTGGTGCTGCTTGCTGCTATTGACCCCGTTTACAGGGCATATATGTAGACGACCCACATCTAGGTCTTAAATAGGAGAAGATAGCTTTTGGTTGTATAGGAGTATATACAATCCAAGCTACAACCGACCGCTCCTTTAGTGAGTAAGGCCTATTGGCCCTCTGTCCCTCAACGAAATAAGTTCTCGACATGATTTGATGACTGAGATAAGACAAAAGAAATGAACTAACGAAATTTGGAATGAAAGAAGAAAGCATTTTTTTTTTTTGAATTATATTTTATGATCTCATATGCATCTTTGTCTCCTCCTATATGGATTATTATGTTTTTTGAATATGAAATTTTGTGTATCCTTTGATATATATATATATATATATATGCCTTACTGAGTATTTGGTTCACCATTACTATTTTTCTCCACGCAAATGAGTATAAGCTACACTTGCTGAGGTAGGATAGAGGATTTAAGTCGGCTAGACTCGAAGACGTTGAAGATGACCCTATGGATTTAGTTATGTGATTTTATGTCCTATGATGGAATATTTGTATTTCTGATGGATTTATTCATAGATGTATACATATGATGATGATGATATACTCGTAGTATAATTTTTATTGTATTGATGAATATATATATTTTCGTAGGTTATTATAGTTAGTTTGGATACCTAGTGGTTTTTATTTTGAACCAATGTCGTACCGGAGTTATGACATTGGCGTCATGTGTGGTTGTGTGGCTTTTTGGATCTTGTGTTTATAAAAAGTGTGGATTATATATGTTGTACAGGATAATTATAGGTTTTTGTATTGGGCCGATGACCATATTACAGCTGAAACTTTGCCGAATTTTCGATTGAAAATAAGGTACGTCACAGATGGTATTAGAGAAGAGATGTCTTAGGTTTGATTGAAATATTACGGGAAAGTTTAGGATAGAATAAAGAAGATTGAATAAATAGATGAATGCGTAGGATGATTTAGCTAGACTGGATAGTTTTAGTTATTCTAGTTTTAATGGCTTAAGATAGAACTAAGCTAGAATTAGAAGATATGTTTGATTATCTAGTTGTGGTGATCCAGTATCTGAGAGAATAAAGATATATCATGGTATATGTTTGTGGATGATTTATGGATAAATATCTTTTCGAAGAGATTTTGGAAGAATGTTCTAAATCATAGACAGTTCGGTCATAGGATTGAAGATTGTCTATATCCCCTGACTGGACAGTGAAGAAGCCCAATGACTTGGATTGGGTTTTGCAGTGATGGCTTAAGTGTTAAGGATCACTCACTGTGATGGAAGATAAGATTTCTAAATTTTAATATTATAGCACATGTATTATTTGGGGATCTTAAATATATAATTTTCCTTTGTGATTCCTAAATTTATTTGTTTATTTAAGGATTTAGATTTGATACTAGCGGTATCAAGGTCTACGGTATTTTCTTGGGTCTATAGATATGATTAGTTAGATTGAATTGATTTATTTTGAGCTATCAAATTTTGATCTGACTTTGGTGGTAGTTTGGTGGGCAAACCATTCTATCAGCGTGAATTGGATTGGTAAGGATATTATATCTTACAATTGAGTTATGGGGTTTAGAGTATGAGTTCGAATTGATTGGCGTATCAGGAAATTAGTATCGTTTTGCTTGCAAATCATTAAGAAGGAATTTCGCCAAGTTCAACTAGTTTGTGAGATTATCTGAAGGTCATTTTGTGGTCACTGAGAAGTTTTGGTCATCTGAATATTTGAGGATATTTTTGGAATGAAGATTAAGTGATTGATCTTTTAATCGGTAATTCGAGATTGTGTCAAAATTAACACCGATTTTTAAGGATTTCGTACAGAATTGAGGAATCATCGGTTAGGTTCCGTCATTGGATCCTCAAAACCTTTGAGGTAGGTAAGATAAATCGATGAGGTTATCTGTAGATTTTTAAAAATTAGGTCGTCAGGAGAATAGTAATTTGATAAGTGGGCACAACGAATGAATAGGTGAATTATTTGTTCTATTGTAAGGGTTTGATGATTTTTAAGATTGATCTGTCCATAGCGTTATTGATTAGGGATAATTGAGTATTGTGACTGTGTCAATATTCGGGATAAGGATTCGGCTATTACAAATTTTAGTAATGCCATTTGAGTCTGAAGATTTGTTGGTATTTCAGTGGATGTAATCGAATGGACCTTTTGGCCACACTTGGGTTAATTTTGTGAAGGCCTTATTGAGAACTTTATGAGATCATAGGGATGTATAAACTTTGTTTGAGAATTATATCATGGATTAGGAAGGCCGATTGCCATGGGCTCGATTGAGTAGAGAGAGTAGCTATTGTCAAGGAACGTATTGTGTTGAGCATGTAATTCCTTCAATAGCGTAAATATGATTATGAAGAGCTTGAGAAATGGCTCATTTAAGAAGGATTGATTGATGTGGCAGAAGTATCCATTTACATTAGGTCTAGGTGAATCCGGAAAGAATGTCCATTAAGTGTTCATCGAGGTTTTGCAACGTCTGTGGGGCGTTTGGCTTGGAAGTGTTCAGTATTTGTTGGGATGAGATACATGAAGACAGTTTTCAAGGAATGGAGGATAAATTGTCAATCATGTCATTTAGATTGATCCCTAATAGATCCAATGAATTATAGTAGAATGTGATATTTTTAAAGAAGATCTAGGATTATGATTTTCCTGCATCGTATGTATATGGATGCCTTTGGATTAAGTGGAGGAGATGATCGTGCATCAAAGGAAGCGGATAAATTTGCTTTAGAAATGTGGGGAAGAATCTCTTGATTTTTTAAAGAGAATGAACATTAGTGCAGATGATTTGATATTGGGAGTGTAACGGAACGGGTTTTTATCTTCTAAAGACTTCCGTCAATAAACATATAAAATATTAAATTTAACAGAAAATTAAACAGAATTTGCTCTAAAAGTAGGCTAAAAATCATACAAACAACTTGTATTAACACAACATGCATAAATCATATACATAAATATTTCTCAAAAGTTAATCCACAAACGCCACTACAATTCATCCACATGATGAACATATGCCATATTGTGCATGGCTTTAGTACAGTATTCCTAATTACCATATTGATTCTAAAAGAGATGCCATTTAGGACAAAAACAAAATCTAAACTCCAAAAGAAAACAACAATGCAGAAGAACTTACAATCTATGTCAACTTGCGAAAGTATAAATAATACAACCATCATAATACAAAATACTACATCATCATAGTATCTAATATCTAGCATTCATTCAAAAACTATCCATATACATTCACAATTTTCAAAACATCCAAAAAATCTTCAAGGATCTTCAAGTCTAGGGAGCTTTCTTATTTCTAGCTAACTTCTACCTTCAATCTTTTTTATCAGATTTCAGCTTATTTAGAAGGAGGACGAAAAGTAAGGGGTGAATCGAAAGTTCAGTAAGGTACCATAAAAACAATAACATGAAATATTCATGTAAAACATATAAATAAATGCAGAAAGAGAAACATAAAGAAAACTTGAAAATTTAAACATGCATGTGAATGAGATTTAAAATAAAACAATGCATAAACATGAGGAAAGCATGTTCCTTGTTCTTATTCAAAAACTATTTGATCTGAGTTCCTCCTTATTTACATTCCGAGAACACGATGGTTCTCTTATTTCTCATTCCTTAGTTCTTGAACATCATTCACTTGGTCCTTACTTCTTATTCACGAACATCATTCACTTGATTCTTGCTTCTTGATTCTTAATCTCACACAGGAGATTCACTTATTCTTACTTATTGATTCTTAATCTTACATAGGAGATTCACTTATTCTTACTTCATAGTTCTTTGTTCTTAATCATCAGTTCCTTTATTTACATCCCGAGGGTAGGATATTTCCTCATTCATAATTCTTAGTCCATGGTTCATAATTCTTCATTCTTATTCATCAGTCCCCTCTTCATTTACATCCCGACAGAAGAATTGTTCTCTTATTTTTCTTCCTTCAAAATATAGGTTCTTCCTTATTTATATCCCAATGATAGGATGGTTCTCTTATTTCTTATTCCTTGGTTCTTGAACATCGTTCACTTGGTCATTGCTTCTTATTCTTGAACATCATTCACTTGATTCTTGCTTCTTGATTTTTAATCTAACACAGGAGATTTACTTATTCTTGCTTCTTAAATCTTAATCTTACACAGGATATTCACTTATTATTGCTTCATAGTTCTTGGTTCTTAATCGGAGGTAACCTCTCTAACGTTCCCAAGTCATTGTTTTGATTAAAATGATTATCCTAGGGAACCTTAAGTATTCAAATCATCTTGATCCTTATTATCCGATATGTTCTGTCAAAAATTTAAATTCATCAAGTCCGAAAAGAACCCAATTTATGAATTACCTTTCCAACCTAGTTCAAAACCTCAAACGGGTTAATGATTACTTATCTCTATTTGCGTTAAGCCTAAAAAATGATTAATCCTTCCGATCCTCAATTTAACCATAAATTACATGGGTCACCACATTTTTGCTGCGCAATTCTGATTAATCATCTATCTATACATACGACTGCAAGTCACTATCATATCTGATTTAACCTAACACCCAAAATTCTCTAATCGAGTTTGACCAAGACTTTGACATAAACCTCAATTCACAATTAAACCTCAAAGGTAGAGCACCTTACATTCTCATTATTTCATTGGTATGTCTTCAAATTGACATTTTTCTAAAATATAAAATCCATATTGACAAGAATGGACGATTATTAGCAAATTTAATAAATACCTACATATCCTTGCAACCCATGGCCATTCATTCCTAGCCTCTTCAATTACATCCTGAGACCTATGGAAGTTGTGAGTCTACACACGCTTTTGCTATTTTATCTAATCATTTATATTATGGCTCATGTAGGACACCCAGGCTATTCAGCAGTTATAACAAAAGTCCCAAGATATCGATACCACGAGGACAAAGCCCACAACTTCTTAAATTTCCGCCAGATTAAAAGCTACAATTATAACAGTCTCGCAAGAATTCGATATAGCTTTAAGTTATCACTTGAATCTCAAAACCTAAATACTAGCAACCTCAAGTTCTCGCTGGCATACCGATGAGCTGACTCATTAAATCCGCACATGTTTTCTATAATTCACAATGAGTAGGTCATTCTAATTGTCTTGAAACACAACCATGAGGATTTCTTATTTTAAAATTTTATAACTCCATACTTTGAATACGATTCTATTTCTCAATTTAAGAATACAACATCCTATTACCCCAACATTTGGCCTACTCACGATTTACCTTTGACATCTCCGACGAAGCTCCGAAGGTATATTAATTCTAAAGACTCCCAACATCATTTGCCAGCATCGAAGGTTCATCTTTGCAATCTTTAGATAGGTTTATCCACTTACAATATCATAGGATCGTCTTTTCTTAGTGACATAACTATTTTAGCCCTTAAAATTATTAGACAAAAGCTATCTCTAAAGGCAACACCAATAAGTTCTCAAAATGGAGACTTCAATTACTAATTTTGACTTACGGTGGAGTAACTCTAACTATGGCCTCCTCCTCCACTTAATCTAAGGACAACCATCCACATAAGATACAAGAAACATAGTCCTAAATTTTTCTCAAAAACGTCTCATTACATATCCCATTCTTCTTTTATAATACACCTCCTCAAACCTCCAAAATCATGGAACAATCACTATCCCCATAAACAACACCTATAATCCCTTAAGGTAAGGACCTCATCGGATAATCCCAATTATGGGCAAAATAATTTTACATCATAAGCTCCTCTCCCACTTAATTTGAGGGTAGCCACCTATTGCGATGTGAGATCAATGTAATTCCGTCCTTCCTCAAAAACATTACATTTTATCGTAACTTACCAGACCTATCAGGGGTCAACCCAAATAAAATTGCCAATAATTTACCCTTAATTCCTCAAAGGCTACCTTCACATATCTCATCCTTATGAATACTAATCACTCCTAAGCCAAACACCTCGTGGCTCTACAATACTTGAGAAATACTTGTCAGACCATTTATTAGATTTGGTTAAACCCAAAAAACCATTCCCCAATTAGCCACTGCTTTAGTCCTACATATTCAAAATCATGCTATCAAAGATGCCACATACTCTATAGAGCATTTCCTTAACTAAACTCGCATTCCTTCCTTCCAATAAACATTCAACTGACTGCCTTTCACAATTTATAAGATCCAAAAAAAGAATATGAAGATACAACTTAAAATTTTTAGGCCAGATATGATATAACATACAAATCATAGGAAAAATAAGAGAGTACATAAATCCCAAATGAAATAAAGCAGAAATCAAATTTTCATAAATAAAAGAATACCTTTATCCACATTTGAGGATATCTCAATGTCCTGAATTGTCGTCGTGAGTGCTTTAGCTGAAGTAGCGGGCTTCTTTGTTTTCAGTTTCTTGGGTAAAGGAAATCCTTTATTCGATAGTCCTATTGACCATAATTGAAAAGGCCCCCGTCAATCAAAAGCAAATTTCTCCCGAATGCTTTTTCCTATAGAGACTATAATTTACCACTGATACCTGAGAATCTGACACTGATTGAATTCTGATGCTAACTTTCCCTTTACTCAACACTTTCATCTTTTTGGCACGTTCCAGGGATCGCGAACCGGATCCCATACTAAAACTCACATGACTAGCTACTCTTTTAGTAAAAGATTTTTGAATCTCAAGTTCTCTTTCAAGTATTAGAGCCCTATCTAAAACCTTAGCTTAAGTTTGAAGTTCTTAGATCACCAACTGACTTCTAATCTCATCCCTTAATCCTTGTTGAAACTTTTTGGCTTTATTCAATTCATCTTCCATAATATATGGCACATACCGTCACAATTAAACAAACCTCACATCATATTTTGTCACAGTGCAATTTCTAGTATGTTAGTCATTCTCCCCAACATATTCAGATATTCAGCTTCTCAGTCTTGGGGAGTACTAACACCTCCACGAGTATTTCTTCTTCCTCTACATGCCATGCTATTTCTTATAACCACAAACATCACAACGTTAATTAACCTCAATTAATCAGATTAGAGGAAGGGGTTGGAATCATTCAATGCATTTCAAAAATAAAATCCTTAAGGACAATACCTAAATATTCCATTCAATTCTATCTATCCTTATCTCACCTTAACCCAAAACAAATCAACCTAAACCTTAAACCCAAATTGATTAGCCTAGACTTGAAATCAATATCAATCAATTTAAACACTAAATTTTGACTGAATTCTAATGCAACTTATACAAACTAGGATACCTGGGATTATCCAATCCAACTTAATCATCCTACGCCTTTATCTATTTATTTGATCAATCTTAATCAATCCTAAGCTTTCACATATAACTTAAATCAAATTTATGGTATCTCTTTTCTCTGATACCATTTGTAATGGAACGAGTCATTATTCTCTAAAAATCTCCATCAATAAACATACAAAACTAATACTCTAAATTTAAAATATTAAATTGTGTAGAAAATCGGACAAAGTTTCCTCTAAAAACAGGCTAAAAACTATACAAACTTGTATTAACTGTGACGGAACAAATTTTTTTTTTTTAAAAGCTTCCGTCAAACAGATAACATGATTAACGGTCTAAGTATAAGGCAAGACTTCTGTAGAAATTTCGGCAGAGTCTCCTTTATAACTGGTTGAAAACCCAAAAATACAATCCTGTATAACCATCCATAACAGGCACACAACTATCCATCATTTACAATTCCTACAACAAACATTCACAGGATCACATGTGCCATCCATGGCACAAACCCATAAAACATTTACTACTCTAACAGTTTATTAACGAGATGCCATCTAGGACCTGCACAATAAATCCAGAGTATATAGCGGAAGTAAACTAAGAACCTGCAGAAGTATAACTTTCTCCATTTCTTTTACAGACATACATTTCACATGCTTGATATACAAAAATCCACATGTTCTATAACATCAATAACCATGAGAGCAGTATACAAAAATCACGTTTCTAACTAAGCCTTTATATCAACAGGCTCCTCCAAAATAGCTCCAATATGTGGCGGTCCTCAAAAATCTTCAAGCAACTCTTCTCTTTTACTCTTTTTCATCAGGCAGTAGCTCTACTGTCTCATCTGGAGGGGGGGAAAATACTAAAACAGTGAGCCGAAGCCCAGCAAGGTACATGCATATGAACTGTAAAACGATTATGCCAAAACGATCATATAACCATACAAAACCATAATGTTTAATCAAACATCATCTGAAAAGAGAAACTGTAAAGACATGCTATAACGGTATTAAATCTCATGCTTCATAATTTATATCACTATAGGCTGTAAAACTATAACTATAAACTATACGGATGCATGGTAAAACTGAAAACGGTACTCTATACTGTTCACTGTCATCTTTTCACTGTATACGTTTCATTATCATCTTTTCATCCGATAATACTCTGTAATCTTTTCACTGTATACGTTTCATTATCATCTTTTCATCCGATGATACTCTATCATCTTTTCACTGTATACGTTTCATTATCATCTTTTTATTCGATAATACTCTGTCATCTTTTCACTGTATACGTTTCATTATCATCTTTTCATCCGATGATACTCTATCATCTTTTCATCAGATATCGTTTCATTATCATCTTTTCATCCGATAATACTCTGTCATCTTTTCACTGTATACGTTTCATTATCATCTTTTCATCCGATAATACTCTGTCATCTTTTCACTGTATACGTTTCATTATCATCTTTTCATCCGATATCATCTTTTCACTGTATACGTTTCATTATCATCTTTTCATCCGATGATACTCTATCATCTTTTCACTGTATACATTTCATTATCATCTTTTCATCCGATGATACTTTATCATCTTTTCACTGTATACGTTTCATTATCATCTTTTCATCCGATAATACTCTGTAATCTTTTCACTGTATACGTTTCATTATTATCTTTTCATTGTAGTATAGCATAACGGTAAAACATTAATCGGTACTTCATATTATTTTCCTCCTTGTACCAAGCCCCGAGGACGGCCATTGTTCCCTCCTTGTACCAAACCCCGAGGACGGCTATCGTTACCTCCTTGTACCAAGCCCCGAGGACGGCCATCGTTCCCTCCTTGTACCAAGCCCCGAGGACGGCTATCGTTCCCTCCTTGTACCAAACCCTGAGGACGGCTATCGTTACCTCCTTGTACCAAGCCCCGAGGACGGCCATCGTTCCCTCCTTGTACCAACCTCCTTGTACCAAGCCCCGAGGACGGCTATCGTTCCCTCCTTGTACCAAGCCCCGAGGACGGCTATCGTTCCCTCCTTGTACCAAGCCCCGAGGACGGTTATCGTCATATTTTTATTAAAAACCCCTTTTTCACAATTAGACTTATACAATACATTTTCAGCTAACTTTAAATCCACATGGAATTTTTGTCGGTATACGTTCGTACATATTTTCGAAAACAAACTATACGGGAAGCTTCATTTCAATGTCAATTAACTTTCATATAATAGAAGCTACGGTTAAAACTCATCAAAACCTCTTCATTTTCGTACATAGGGCTTCGCCAAAACCTTCGGATTCAAATCGGTCTCTTACTTGCACATATTTCATGAAATTAATGTCATAGATGCCATGCATGTACATTAAATCATGCAATTTACTCAAACTATACAACATTTTCGAGCTAGGGTTTCATCACATACTTTTCAAGAGAAATTGAACACCATCTTCATGCTTCTTCACGAAATCGAAGCCAAATTTTGCAATAAACATGGAAAAACACAAATCTAACCGAGTAATCGAAGTAAACATGCTTCATGTACTTTAAACATGCATCATCAACATTCAGAGCATTTTCAACGGTTTTAAAGTACGAGAAATCAGTACAGTGAAAAACAGCGTCTGAAGTACACTTGCCTGAGCTCGCTCTATAATTATTTTACCCAGATCGGATCGAATCGGAACGGTGGTCTCTCCCCTTTCTTCCTCTTCGTGCTTGCTGTTGTGCCTCAACTTTCTCTCTCTACAAATACATATCATTTAATCGGCATTTAAACAATGAAGTATTACACAATATCGTCCGATATTTTCGGAAGAGTAGCACCCATGTACAGTGCACGTGAACAGTGCACACGTGCACGAATCGGTTGATTCTCGAAATTTTGGACATCCAACAGGTAATCTATAGAACCCGAGGCATGGGTAACTATAATCTCAAATCAATTTATACATTTAACTCCAAATAGAAGCTCAAACGGTGTCTGGGTGCGGGTCAAGGGCTTCGCGAACGAATTTCTATTAAATTCCACAATTTCGGATAAACAATTACGGAATTCTTTCAAGGCTCCCGGATGCCACGAACGGGTCAAATCTTGCGAGATTCGACATCCGGTCGATATATATACACACAATTGGGACATGGGGATTCATATTCTAGGATCATTTCGTCATTTCACGAAGGTGACAACACGCGAAATCCACCTTCGGTCTCGGGTGAACAGTAACAGCTCCCCTTTAACGGGCTCGGACGCTGCGAACGGGTCCAAACGTGCAAGATCGGACCCGCGGCCGACATATATACATCATTGGGACGTGGGGATTCCAATTTTGAGGTCAATTTCATGATACACGGCCGGAAAACGGAAAACCCCCAAAATCCCGTAGGTTAGGGTTTCGGTGAAACCAAACCGGGCAAATCGGACACGATCCGAGCAACTAACTACATTTTCCTCAACCCATACCCATGGGTTTCAAGATTCTAACGTCCACCATGGGTATCGACACAAAATACCCAACGAAAATACATAAAACATCGAAAGAGAACGAGAAGTGGGTATGAGAACACTTGCCTCGATGCGTGCTTTCACCTTTTTAACTTGCTCGAGGTTGGATTCGGGCTCCTGGGTCTTGTTCTCCCTTCTTCTCTCTCTAAGTCGGCGCCCTCTCTCTCTCCTCAAACCCTAAAGTCGAGTGGAAATGAGAAGGAGAGAGCCGCGCGCGTTTTTATATATCGCGCAGCCGCTCGAGTGGCCAGCAGGCGGCAAGGCTTCGGCAGCCCACCGCTCGAGCGGGGCTCGAGCATGCATCGAGCGGGCTTGCTACTGGTTTTTGTGCTCAATAGGAGGGCTCGAGCACGCGGAGGGCGCTAGTCTGGCGCGCGTCAAGCCTGCAGCAAGCCTACGTTGCGTTTTCGCCATTCGGGACCCGTTTTGACCATTCTAACCCAATCTTTCACATCCTTGGACCTTATTTTTGATTATATAACCTCAATAAGTCATGATTATCACAATTTAAAACCGGAATCTTGTCAACGAATCAACATTTCACCACTTACGATTTCGGTTCCCGATTTACTAGTTCCGGTTCTTTGAGCTTTCCAATTCATTCCTCCCGTACCTTTTGAATACAATTTACCTATTTTAACTTAATTATCTCCCAATTATCATATCATATTCAGGAACTCGGGTCGTCACATTAACACAACCTGCATAAATCATATACATAAATATTCCTCAAAATTTAATCCACAAACGCCACTACAATTCATCCATAGGATCAACATTTTCCATATTGTCCATGACTCCAATACAACACTCCTAATTACTATATTGGTTCTAAAAGAGATGCCATCTACGACCAAAATAAAATCCAAACTCTAAAATAAAACAACATTGCGGAAGCAACTACAACCATATGTCAACCTGTGGAAGCATAAATAATACAACCATCATAATACAAAATAATGCATAATCATAATATCTAACATCTAGCATTCATTCAAAAACTAGCTACATACATTCACAATCTCCGAAACTTCCAAAAAATCTTCAAGGATCTTCAAGTCCGGCTAGCTTTCTTCTTTCTAACTAAATCTTATCTTCAATATTTTTTATCAGGTTTTAACTTATCTGGAATGGGAACGAAAAGTAAGGGGTGAGCCGAAGGCTCAACAAGGTATCTTAAAAACAATAATAGAAAATGTTTATGTAAATCATATAAATACATGCAGAGAAAGAGACATAACGAAAACTTTGAAATTTAAACATGCATGCGAATGAGATTTAACATAAAATGATGCATAAACATGAGGAAAGCATGTTCCTTGTTCTTATTCAAAAACAATTTGATCATGAGTTTCTCCTTATTTACATCCTGAGGATAGGATGGTTCTCTTATTTCTTATTCCTTAGTTCTTGAACATCGTTCACTCGGTCCTTGCTTCTTATTCTTGAACATCATTCACTTGATTCCTGCTTCTTAATTCTTAATCTCACACAGGATATTCACTTATTCTTGCTTTTTGATTCTTAATCTTATACAGGAGATTTATTTATTCTTGCTTCATAGTTCTTGGTTCTTAATCATCGATTCCCTCCTTATTTATATTCCTAGGGCAGAATGTTTCCTTGTTCGTAATTCTTAGTCCATGGTTTATAATTCTTGGTTCTTATTCATTAGTCTCCTCGTTACTTACATCTCGAGGGCAGGATAGTTATCTTGTTCTTTTTTCTTCAAAACATAGGTTCCTCCTTATTTATATCCCGATGATAGGATGGTTCTCTTATTTCTTATTCCTTGGTTCTTGAACATCGCTCACTTGGTCCTTGATTCTTGTTCTTAAATATCATTCGCTTGATTCTTACGTCTTGATTCTTATTCTCACATAGAATATTCACTTATTCTTGTTTCTTAATTCTTAATCTTACACAGGAGATTCACTTATTCTTGCTTCATAATTCTTAGTTCTTAATCATTAGTTCCCTCCTTATTTACATCCCGAGGGCAGGATATTTCCTTATTCGTAATTCTTAGTCTATGATTCGTAATTCTTGGTTCTTATTCATCAATCTTCTCTTTATTTATATCCCGATGGTAGGATGGTTCTCTTATTCTTCTTTCTTCAAAACATAGGTTCCGCCTTATTTATATCCCGAGGTCAGGATGTTCAATTAGGTATAATAATTGTCCTCCAAAATTAATACCCCAAGGAAGGCAGTCCACGCATCATTTGGGATGGGGTTATACCCCTGCATGCCAGTGAGCTTCGGGCTGAAGCCATCGAACAAGCTTGGAGCTCTCAATAATGTCGAACAGTGTAATATGTTATGACTTTTCAGAGGAAACTTGTTCGAATGGCCCACATAACTAATCATAACTTATCAAATAGCATTTTGTCTTCATATCTCGAGATATACAAATACCCTACTCTCCATTTTTGAGTTAGGGTTTGAAACAAAGTTTCTGGACATAAAACGAACACAAAATACATGCCAAATATCAAAATTGAACACAGAAATCATAATATTTATACTTAAGTATGAAATCTATCTATATAATTATGAAAAACATAGAAAACATGCATTAATCTTAGAGAGAGTGGGTTTTAGAGCATTAATATTGAAGTAGAGTTATTAAAAAGCAATAATAAGGGAAGAGAAAGCTTAGAATACACTTACCTCAGCCTATTTTACTGACTTTCTTAATCTGATTGGATCGAATGTGGCTTTATTCCCCTTCTCATTCTCTTTTTCTCCCTTTCTCCCTTCGTTCTGCTACTGCTCATGCCCATTTCTCTCTCCCCTTCCCTTTTTAAACACGAAAATAGTAAGTCAGTGCCAAACTTTCTAGACCCATGCTCGAGCGCCTAGCAAGCGCAAGTTTGTAGCACACGGCACCGACTAGATGGCTCGAGCGAGCAACAAGTTTGGACCATTCTTATTTTGGCGCAACTTTGGGCGCTTGAGCATGCAGCAAGCGCCATCCATTCTATTTTCAGTGCCTTCTTGGGCGCTCGAGCCAACGGCATGTGTGGGCTCTCCCGGAGTAAATTTGGTTTTGGTGCCCTCTGCTAGGCTTGAGCTTGCAGCGAGCCCAACACTGTAGTTTGTTGCACTAATGCTAATTTTTTATTTTTTTAAAATTTACTTTTCCCAAATTTAATGATATTAATTATATTAATTTAATTACTATGATTTACCATGTTCTTGAAACTGGGTCATTATAGAGAGCCTTTGGATTGGATATGTCTTCAATGCTTTATAGGGAATGTTGTAAGGCTAACTGTGAGTAGCTTTCAATATCGGAGCAAATGGGATGCTATGCTGTTGATTTGGGAAATAGAATTGTACTTGGAGCTATACAATTATGCGATGAAGAGTCCCTGTAGTCTTGCTTCAGGACTGTTAGCACGACAATAATTTTGAAAATTTATGTAATTCTGAATTAGCTAACAAGGACGGTCCCTTTATTGTGAATTTGAATGATACGATTGGATTTAATAAGTCAGCTAATTGGTATGCTAACTAGATGATAATTGCTTAGTATTTGAGTCTCAAGGTTTTAGTGGTAACTTGGAGCTATACCCAAATTTTAGGAAAATTATTTCGATCGTATTTTCTATGTTGGTTGTAATATGAGGAATATGGGTCTTGCCTTGGGCATATCGATATCGCTGGGATTTTCTTGAGTCTATAGGTGCTATATAATCTAGTTGTTTGATAAATCAATGGAAAAGAATTGCAGTTTATTTAGTGTACAAGTAAATGGTTAATCAGAGTAATGAAGTGGTAACATGTGGTCCCAAGGCCCAGAAATTTAAGGATAAGAATGAGATTCCATGTGATCGATCATTTACGAGGCTTAGGATGAAATGGGGTATAAGTCTATAAGTTCACTCGAGGTTTTGAATTAAATCAGAGGAATAGTCAATATATTTGGGTTGCCTTTAAATTTTGTGGATTGTTATGAAATCTCCTATGATTTAATGTATGTGATCAAATTAAGCCTTATGGGGGGATTAGAAATTTATCTTATGACAAGGTTCTAACCTGAGATATTAGGGTTTCAGATGATTCATTTGGTTAAGACCTTCAAGAATGAGTCGTTGATCACGAATGCGGCATAGGATCATGAAGAAGGAATTTTGAAAGGGTTCTCCCCAATTGTTGAGTTTTAAGGTTCATTAAATTTCGAGAACGAAATTTCTATAAGTGGAGGAGATTGTAATGTACAAGTTCCCAAAGAATGTAATTGTAGATAATTAAGTTAATATGATTAAGATTGTGCTTAATACACATGAAAAAATTAAGCTTTGGGACCGTGGGTTGGATCGGCGGAGTTGGCTCGTTGGGCACTTGAGTTAGTGGGCTAGCGCCCGCCGGGTGCTCGAGCGCCAGCCTGTGATTTAAGCAACCGAGGATTTTCCTTCGGCCATTTTCAGGCAATCCTAGAGAAGGAGAAAGAGAGGGAGGAGGAATAGAGAGAGTAGGGAGAATCCGAGGTTCTCAGTCCATTCCGAGCTTGAGCCCAGTTAGAGGAGTGATAGATTGAGTCGAGGCAAGTACACTTATACTCTCCTATTTTATTTTCTTGCACTTTAATTTTATTTTCTTCGGGTATTTTCGTTCTGATACCCAAATAAGTTTATATTTTGGATTACCCATGACCTAAGCATGAAAATACTTTGATTCCATGACTGATTCGTAAGATTTGTGCTATTTTTTACACCCGAAAACCCTAACCTGCACCCAAACCATTTTACCCATTTATTTTGGGTTTTATACATGATTCAACTTTAGATAATGGAAACCCATGATTTGAGCTTGCACATATATAAATTTCAAGTCTAATTTTGTAGTTTTGACCCGTTTTTAGACACAGAACCCTAAGACTACATCTCGGGTGATATGATCGATTAAATTAGGATTTATATATAAATTGACTTTAGAATATTATTAACCATACCATTAACATGTTAGTTTATCAATTGGATGTTTGAATTGATAGTTTCATATTATTTTATACTCACTGGATGTGACGGAACGGATTATTCTCCATTGAATAACCTCCGTCAATGCCTAAACACACCCTAGAGCCCATAATTAACCTATGGACTCTACCGAAAATCCGGCAGAGTTTCCTCTGCAACTGGATGAAAACCAAAAATACAACCTGCTTAAAATATCCTGCAACAAGCACACATCTAAACAAAAGGCTTAACTCAAAGCCTACAACACGCCACACAGGATCACAATACTGCCATATCATCCATGGCTCCAACACAGTACACAACCTACAGTACTGGATCTAGAGAGATGCCATCTAATTAAACAAAACTCCAAACATAAATATACAGACGCGGAAGCATAACTAAATCATCATACATCTGCGGAAGCATAATAAAACCATAAAATAACAATAATGAGCCACGCTCAACCCCGAGTGGCCGTCCACAATCCGATCCAACTCTAAGTCCGGAGCCTTCGCGCACTCGCCGTCCAGCCAATCTCATCGAGCAAGTCTCTCTCCTTGCTCTATCTACATGCGCCAGCTAAGTGTTCTCATCTGAAAGGAAAAACATCAAACAGCAAGAGTGAGCCAACAGCTCAGCAAATGTAATCATAAACACCCCTCCGAGGCATGAACAAGGACTGAAACGAGAGGGAATACATACTTTCCAAAATCAGGGAACAGGAGAGGGAACAGGAACAACTGGAATCACTTGATCCCTACAGTTCTCATGGTTTCATCTTGAATTACTGGTTTCACGCGGTTCTTACGGTTCGTATCTTGGGTCACTGGATTCATTCGGTTCATCAATTGGATATTATTCATTTTCATTATTACATCGTCTTTGCGGACCCCGGCTAGTAGATCGTACTAACCAACGATGCGAGAGAACGAGGACAGGAATGTGTTCGCTACACATTCTAAAGCCACGGCTACTACTTTCGGTCGGTAGCACACGACCCTCGGTTGCATCCATGCAACAATCATCACTGACAACTACATCTCAATATGTAGTGTCGACACACCCCACACCCCCGGGGTCCAGGGCAATCCTCGTCCTTCCACAAAGTTTCCTAAAGCGTACCACGTACATCACCCGCTCACACGAGCGGCCGGAATACGTGGCCAAGTATCCCTCGGGTTCCCACCACGATGGACATGGTACACTAGAGAATACTACCCATATGACTCAGGGTCCTAGTTTCAAGGTTAGGTTCGACACTTGGAGAGGGAAAATCCACATTTGCCATACAATCATATCTCGGGAAATCTCATTCCCATCACAATCATCTCCAACCGGAGATTACATCATCAATCACATCATCTCAAGCACAATGTGGACTCCCTTCCATGCACGTCAAGGATCTCAATATCCAATGGGACTCAATTCCCTTAATCCAAGTCATCACAAGTTCGCTTCCACTTTCTACGGGATCCAGTTCCCTTAGTCACCATAATCAACTCAAGTTCCCAAAAAGAGATCGATTCTTACCTCAAATGATCACAAGTCACTTTGGAACCTCCGAGACTCATTCCTTTGCCTCCAAAGACAAGGATTCACATTCGGGTTTACGTTCACGTTTAATCATTTAAACGTTCTTTTATTACAATTAGGATCACATTTCACTTTGCATTTCTCGTCTCGTTTTGGGTAAACATTATCGGATTTCTCTTGGAACACCGGACGCCATACACGGTTCGATACTTGGAAAATCGGACGTCCGGTGGATTCGCATGCGTACATTTTGTACACAGGGATTACACATTTGGGGTTCGATTTACTTGTCACGAGGGTGGAAGTACACAACTTCCCATTCATTTCCTGGATTATCGACAACGGGACATTATCAAGGCTCCCGATGCCACGAACGGGTCAAATCTTGCGAGATTCGGCATCCGGTCGATGTGTACACACAATTGGGATACGGGTATTCATATTCTAGGGTTCTTTCAACATTTCCCGAAGGCGACAACGCGTAAAGTCCACCTTCGGTCTCGGGTGAACAGTGACAGCGCCCCTTTAATGGGCTCGGACGCCGCGAACGGGTCCAAACGCGCGAGATCGGACCCGCGGCCGACATATGTTCATATTTGGGACGTGGGCTTTCCAATTTTGGGGTCAATTTCATGATACGGGGCTGGGAAACGGGAAACCCCCAAATTCCCGTGGGTTAGGGTTTCGGCGCAAATCACCCGGGCGAATCGGACCCGGTTCGGACAACTAACTACATTTTCTCGGACCTCAAGGCATGGGTATCGATATTCTAACATTCCCCGTGGGTATCGACACAAAATACCCAACGAAAATACATAAAACAACGAAAGAGAACGAGAAGTGGGTATGAGAACACTTGCCTCGACGCGTGCTTTCACCTTTATACCTGGCTTTCGGACGGAATCGGACTCTCGGGCTCGATCTCCTTCCTTCTCTCTCCTGAATCGGCGCCTCCTCTCCCTCAAACCCTCGGTCCCGATCGAAAAATGGGAGAAAAGAGGGCGCGGCGCGTTTATATCATGCCCGGCCGCTCAGCGGCCGTGCTCTTGCACGCGGCCACCGCTCGAGCGCCCCATCGAGCGGCTGGCGAGCGGCCAGCCACGGGCCGGTTCTCGTTTATCCGCTCGAGCCTCGCTCGAGCGCCCATCAGCGCTTGAGCTTTCTTTGGCGAGGGCTCCAGCGGCCCGGACCCGAGTAATTTCCCGATTTTTCTTCCGATATCAAACCTTAATCATCCCATGAGATTAGTATTGATCATTAACATACTAATCACCTCTTAATTATCGGGTTCACAAACCCGGAACCTCACAACTCTCCCCCACTTATAAAATTTCGTCCCCGAAATTTAACAAGCCTCAAACTCCCAAATCTGAGATGAACTCCTCAAAGACTGAAATCATCCTCGGACAACGCCTATTTTAGATCCTCAAGGATTGGAATCGTCCTTGTTCTCGTCACAAAACAAATCCTTAGCCTTTCAAAACGGCCCAATCCGGTCACTTATCAATTCTCTCATCCATCGATACAAGGAAGACCTCATAACGATTCTCCAAATTTCAAAAGTGACCTTCAACCATGCCGGACATCTTCCAACTCAATCCGACACTTCCAACGGATCAATGACCTTTCACTTGAATTCATTTCATGCCTCGAAAGAAATCGGTCACTAGAGCCTCAACCTTATTCAGGAATCTCTGGGCCACGGGCCCACAACGCTTACCCTGCGCACTCTGATTAATCCTCAAATCATTAAATTACGGTACAATCATAACAATTGCCCAAAAAGTTGACAAGACTTTCCATTCTTGCCCAGATCTCAAAATTCCGATCACTTAGTAACCTCAAGATCCTGTTGGCATATCAACGAGCCAACTGACCAAAACCGAATACGATTCTAACTTCCAGCAAGATCACGACATTCTAACATCCAATCATTTGGACTTACAAGCGATTTAACTTTCACATTACCTATGAAACTCCCAAGACAAACACGTCCAAGATTCGTAGCATCAATTTCCAACATCAATGCCTACTGACCCAAGGAAAACACCGAGGTTTACTTCCTCAATCTTTAGACAAATCTGACCACATGCAAGGCCATATGATCATCTTCCTATCTCCGAAGACAATATTCCTGAGTTTTCGAAAGAAAACCTCAATGGCCAATTTCCGACGTACACGTGGGAGGGTAACACTAATCCTGAACTCCTCCCCCACTTAACTCAAAGATATTACTTTCCACGAGAACTCATCGGACCCATTAGGGGTCAACCCAATGTCACGAACATCAATCACCCTATCCAATTAGATCAAAGATGATTGCACACACCATCGATATCCTTGAAATTCCCTGATTATCACATGAAGCTACTTCAACATCGACCCAGACGTGGTCGAAAGATCATCTCATAATACTTCATGAAACGCCATCGATCCAACAAGACCCAAACGGCGTTTTCTGGACTTCATAGTGGCCATATCCTTAACCTGGATACCATCGGGGCCACAACTTCTATTCATCCACAAATGTCCCGCTACGGACCCAGATCAATTTTAAAATTACTCAAGTCTTCACAACGGCCCACAAATTATGCCTGACCATTCACGAAATCTGGTTATCAAACCATCAATCTCCTAGGCAATCCCATTCCAAAATTCACGAACAACCTGATCGGTCCAATGATCTACAAGAAAAACGATATCAATTTCTTGATACCTCGATCAATTTAAACTCGTGCTTCAAATCTCACCACCTGACTGCAAGATGCTATCCTTTACTAAGCCAGTTATATTAACACTGCAGTTCGCCCACTGAACTACTATTAAGATCAGATCATGGCTTAACACTTTAACTATCTCAAGTTCATACCCAAAATTGCACGATTCAATTACTAGGCAATCAATCCGATAACTTACTGACCGAATCATTTAAACGTCACGACAAGATTGACACCACAAGACGATTCAAATTAACCCAACCAATCATATTCACAAGCTCCAATGATATCACAACCTCGATACCACTTGTATCGGACTTAGATCCTTAACCCCTGGAATCACAAAACCATAAACATACTCAGGGTCCCCAAGAAGCAAGTGCTGTGACATCACGCTTGAGAGATTTCATTTCCAATCTCGGCAATCCACAAATTTCTGCATGCACCACCATCGCCGAGGCTCGATCCTACGGTGCTGGATTTCCTCATTCCAAAATCAGAGGATACAACCATTCTCAATCCAACACCCGTACTATCTATAACTTAGATCCTAGTTTCCAAAATCTCTTCAGAAAGGCATTCGTCCAAGATTCATCCGTGAATAGCTGCTGCCATATTTCCTTTCGCCTTTCTGAATACTAGGTCGCTCTTGACATTACTGCCAAGCCTAGATCCTCCCAATTACACAATCTCAACCACAATCCCAACATGGGTTTGGAATCCTCAAAACAACATCAGATCACAATATTAAACCCATGAACCTTACCTCTTGCCACGACAGGTGACATTAACACATTGAGCTCAAATCTTAGGACTCCGATTTAAAACACCGAACCTTTTCACCACCGTCCAGACTAAAGATATCCTTAAATCTCGCGATCGGACTATCCACCATTGAGACACGCTCCCAAGAGCCTCATCGACACAAAATCAATTCAAGAAGCTTCCATAATACATGGGACCATATTTCTTAATCCTCGAGACCCAAGATCTTTCTCACGTCAACCACCCGAGGTCAACTTCACTTCCTATCTATCACGGGGCAGCACGCCGTGTCTTCTATCAGACATGGGTTCACCACAACGATATCTTTAACCTCAAAATCCACATCTCAATCTTAAGGATCTAGACTGCCCACAAGTCTAGACACTTCATGAATTTCCAACCTAGAGCTTCATATGCCCAAACTTAACTCCACCCAATTCATCACGCTTCCTAGGTTAGTCTAGCAACCCTTCGAAGCAAAACACCAACCTATGGACTTCAACCAAGAGCCGATCAACTTAATCCTCAAACCGAGATTAATTATCCAGGACCTCGAATCAACCCTGATCAGTTCAAAAGTCCAATCAACACCGATCAAATTCAACCACTAAGGTGTCTCGACACACCATCTTTCTCTCGACCTACAGTCGGCAATCCAATACTAGTAGTCCCCATTCAGGAGCCGCTACTAATATTTTCTTGAAACCGAAACAATTCGGATCAAGCCACTCCTAGAACACAAGCTAGGACGTGTAGGCTAGACATCCGAACTAAGTCACCGCTTCTAACTTAGTACTAGCCTAAGTTCTGGGATCGGGGTAACCAAAACTACCCGGACTAACTTAGTCCTCACCTACCTTCATTGGCGAAAACAATCAATCTTAATCAAACCTAAGCTTCCGCATATGATTCAGATCAAACCTAGGCATCTCTCTTCTTTCTCTGATACCAACTGTGACGGAACGGATTATTCTCCATTGAATAACCTCCGTCAATGCCTAAACACACCCTAGAGCCCATAATTAACCTATGGACTCTACCGAAAATCCGGCAGAGTTTCCTCTGCAACTGGATGAAAACCAAAAATACAACCTGCTTAAAATATCCTGCAACAAGCACACATCTAAACAAAAGGCTTAACTCAAAGCCTACAACACGCCACACAGGATCACAATACTGCCATATCATCCATGGCTCCAACACAAAGACACAACCTACAAGATCGGGATCTAGAGAGATGCCATCTAATTAAACAAAACTCCAAACATAAATATACAGACGCGGAAGCATAACTAAATCATCATACATCTCGCGGAAGCATAATAAAACCATAAAATAACAATAATGAGCCACGCTCAACCCCGAGTGGCCGTCCACAATCCGATCCAACTCTAAGTCCGAGCCTTGGCGCACTCGCCGTCCCAGCCAATCTCATCGAGCAAGTCTCTCTCCTTGCTCTATCTACATGCGCCAACTAAGTGTTCTCATCCGAAAGGAAAAACATCAAATGTTAAGAGTGAGCCAACAGCTCAGCAAATGTAATCATAAACACCCCTCCGAGGCATGAACAAGGACTGAAACGAGAGGGAATACATACTTTCCAAAATCAGGGAACAGGAGAGGGAACAGGAACAACTGGAATCACTTGATCCCTACAGTTCTCATGGTTTCATCTTGAATTACTGGTTTCACGCGGTTCTTACGGTTCGTATCTTGGGTCACTGGATTCATTCGGTTCATCAATTGGATATTATTCATTTTCATTATTACATCGTCTTTGCGGACCCCGGCTAGTAGATCGTACTAACCAACGATGCGAGAGAACGAGGACAGGAATGTGTTCGCTACACATTCTAAAGCCACGGCTACTACTTTCGGTCGGTAGCACACGACCCTCGGTTGCATCCATGCAACAATCATCACTGACAACTACATCTCAATATGTAGTGTCGACACACCCCACACCCCCGGGGTCCAGGGCAATCCTCGTCCTTCCACAGTAGTTTCCTAAAGCGTACCACAGACATCACCCGCTCACACGAGCGGCCGGAATACGTGGCCAAGTATCCCTCGGGTTCCCACCACGATGGACATGGTACACTAGAGAATACTACCCATATGACTCAGGGTCCTAGTTTCAAGGTTAGGTTCGACACTTGGAGAGGGAAAATCCACATTTGCCATACAATCATATCTCGGGAAATCTCATTCCCATCACAATCATCTCCAACCGGGAGATTACATCATCAATCACATCATCTCAAGCACAATGTGGACTCCCTTCCATGCACGTCAAGGATCTCAATATCCAATGGGACTCAATTCCCTTAATCCAAGTCATCACAAGTTCGCTTCCACTTTCTACGGGATCCAGTTCCCTTAGTCACCATAATCAACTCAAGTTCCCAAAAGAGATCAGATTCTTACCTCAAATGATCACAAGTCACTTTGGAACCTCCGAGACTCATTCCTTTGCCTCCAGCACAAGGATTCACATTCGGGGTTTACGTTCACGTTTAATCATTTAAACGTTCTTTTATTACAATTAGGATCACATTTCACTTTGCATTTCTCGTCTCGTTTTGGGTAAACATTATCGGATTTCTCTTGGAACACCCGGACGCCATACACGGTTCGATACTTGGAAAATCGGACGTCCGGTGGATTCGTACGTACATTTTGTACACAGGATTACACATTTGGGGTTCGATTTACTTGTCACGAGGGTGGAAGTACACAACTTCCCATTCATTTCCGGATTATCGACAACGGGACATTATCAAGGCTCCCGGATGCCACGAACGGGTCAAATCTTGCGAGATTCGGCATCCGGTCGATGTGTACACACAATTGGGATACGGGTATTCATATTCTAGGGTTCTTTCAACATTTCCCGAAGGCGACAACGCGTAAAGTCCACCTTCGGTCTCGGGTGAACAGTGACAGCGCCCCTTTAATGGGCTCGGACGCCGCGAACGGGTCCAAACGCGCGAGATCGGACCCGCGGCCGACATATGTTCATATTTGGGACGTGGGCTTTCCAATTTTGGGGTCAATTTCATGATACGGGGCCGGGAGACGGGAAACCCCCAAAATCCCGTAGGTTAGGGTTCCGGCGCAAATCACCCGGGCGAATCGGACCCGGTTCGGACAACTAACTACATTTTCTCGGACCTCAAGGCATGGGTATCGATATTCTAACATTCCCCGTGGGTATCGACACAAAATACCCAACGAAAATACATAAAACAACGAAAGAGAACGAGAAGTGGGTATGAGAACACTTGCCTCGACGCGTGCTTTCACCTTTATACCTGGCTTTCGGACGGAATCGGACTCTCGGGCTCGATCTCCTTCCTTCTCTCTCCTGAATCGGCGCCTCCTCTCCCTCAAACCCTCGGTCCCGATCGAAAAATGGGAGAAAAGAGGGCGCGGCGCGTTTTTATACTGCGCCGGCCGCTCGAGCGGCTGGCGAGCGGCCAGCGAGCGGCCGTGCTACTGCCGGCCACCGCTCGAGCGCCCCATCGAGCGGCTGGCGAGCGGCCAGCCACGGGCCGGTTCTGGTTTATCCGCTCGAGCCTCGGCTCGAGCGCCCATCAGCGCGAGCTCACGGGCGGGCTCCAGCAGCCGGACCCGAGTAATTTCCCGATTTTTCTTCCGATATCAAACCTTAATCATCCCATGAGATTAGTATTGATCATTAACATACTAATCACCTCTTAATTATCGGGTTCACAAACCCGGAACCTCACACTGGAACCCTAACCCGTGCCCCCTTTAGGTTTTATCTGAATTAATCGTAATTTATGCTTGATTTATTTTTGAAAATCATGTTGCATACTTTTGGAAAGATATTTGATATCCGGATGCTCTAAAGTTATGTTTGGTATATGGTGATAAGAATTTCTTACTTGTTCCAAACTTTATGATGATTTATGCATATATTATGAATATGTTAATTTAATATGCTCCAAAAACCATGTCATGAACCGGTTGTAAAAGAATTGATCGATCGAAGCCCTATAATTTTATTTGGTATAGAATGAAAAGGAATTCTTAATCCTCCCAAGTTTCAAAGAAAAATTACATATGAATTATGAACGCTTAAGAACTTAAACTCACGAGGAATATAAAAATATGAATCTGAATAAGCTTTACGGTGAAAAAATTGAGAAGGAATATTCTATAATTAGGTAAAAAACTGATTGGACCCTTCTCTGAAACAAAAAATTGATGAACTGATTGAACCATTCTCCAATAGAGTGGAAACGAAGAATTTTATACTTAAGAGCAGAATTACTTAAAAAAATAAGAAACTAAAAACTTAGATCGAGGATCGTTAAGCAAATGGTATACTTTGGCATGCCATAGATATTACTTGGCCGTATTACTTGGCCAAGTATATTTCTTTGTACTTGGTATGTCATAGATATTACCTGGCATGTCATAGATATACAATGGGAACTCAATGATCATTCTGGCCATATTTTATAGTGGGTAATATTACTTGGCATGCCTTATTATACTATAGTGGAAGGCCGTTATCTATTTTGGTGCCACTTATAGCTATTGGCCCCGTCTATAGGGTGTATATATAGATGACCCGCTTTTGGATCTTAAATAGGAGGAGATGGCTTTTGGTTGTGTATGATATACACAATCCAGGTTATGACAGGTCGTTTACTTAGTTAGTAAGGCCTACTGGCCCACGGTCCCTCAACGAAATAAGTTCTCGGCATAATTTGATGACTAAAAAAAGAAAAAAAAACTAATGAGATTTGGAATGAAAGAAGAAAGCATTCTTTTTGTTTTTGAATTATATTTGGCGATCTCATATGCATCTCTATTCCCTCCTATATGGATTATTATATTTTTTGAATATGAAATTTTGCGTGTCTTTTGATATATATATGTGCTTTGCTAAGCTTTTAGCTCAGCCTTACTATTTTTCTCCTTCCAAATGAGTATTAGTTGCACCCGATGAGGTAAGGGAGATGATTTTAGTCGGCTAGACTTGAAGACGTTGAACATGACCTTATGGCTTTAGTTATGTGGTTTTATATCATCTGATGAAATATTTGTATTTCTGATGGATTTGTTCATAAATATATGCATATGATGATGATGATATATCCATAATATAGTTTTCGTTATATTGATAAATGTATATATTTTCGAAGGTTATTATTATTAGTTTGGATATCTAATGGCATCTATTCTGAACCAACATCATACTAGAGTCATGACATTGGTGCCACTTGTGGTTGTGTAGCTTTTTGGATCCTATGTTTGTGAAAAGTGTGGATTATGTATATTGTACAGGATAATTATAGGTTTTTGTATTGGGTCAATGACCTTATTACAGTTAAAATTCTACCAAATTTTCGATTAAAAATATGGTACGTAACATTGAGCAATGTGGAGGAGGATGCATGCAGACCTCTTCTATGAGAAGATTATTAAGAAAGATTTTTAACATCTATTTGAACAAGCTTCCATTTTAAAATTGTAGCAACTACAGTCAACAATTAAATAGAGGTAAGATGAACTATTGGAGCAAACGTTTCTTTGTAATCAATTTGGTACTCTAGAGTAATGTCTTTTGACAACAAGGCAAGATTTGTAGCGTTCAATAGAATAATTAGCTTTGGTTTTAACCTTGTAGACCCATTTGCTTCCTACAATGGATTCTCTAGGACATAAATCAACCAAGTCCCATGTAAAGTTATTATTCAAGGTGTGGAGTTTTCAGTCACTGCTTGCTACTAATGGGGGTTGGGATAGGCTTCTTTATAAGTGTTGGGTTCATATATAGAGGTAAGAGCAAAAGAGTTACGATAATTGCATAAATGAGTAGGAGGTACACTAACCCTTGTAGAGAGACAAATTGCTGCATTGATAGGTGAGGGAAAAGCTTCGTGCGAAGGATTAGTGGACTAGTCTTCTTTGTTAGGAGTATCGGTAAGGTAATTATCAGTCAATAAAGAAGGATGATCTAGGTTGAGGTTTGTATCAATAGTAGTATTGAGGAAGAAGTTAGGGGTTAGTTCATTGAAGATGGCATAGGAACTTATGGAGCAGAAGAAAGGGTGAATAAGTTGCTAGACATCTTATGTTCCTAAAAAATAATATGATGAGAGGTATGGAGTTGATTAGAGATAAGATTAGAGTTGTGAGGTTCCGAAACAAGAACATAATAATTAGGAGGTAATTAAAATAATAATAATCAAGATTAGGTTTAATATACATGGAACAGTTTGCATTGGAAGTAAAATTGAGGAAAAAGGGGTTGCTCTTTGCTGGTTCACGACAAGCAGTATGGCGCCTGCCGTGAGCTTGAGTGCGGCAGGCAGGCACCAAAAACATATTGCCTCGGAAGACCTTGCGCTCGCTGCTCACTTGAGTGCAGAAGGAGGCACCAATTCCAACAAGCTTGAGCTCGCCGTGTGCTCGCTAGGCACTCGAGCGTAAGTTTAGAAACTTCGTCACCGACTTTAAGTTTTATGATTTAAAAGGGGAGAGAGAGGGGGTTTTCAGACAAAAAAGCACGGGGAGAGAGAGAGAGGGAGAAAGAAGAGAGAGAAAGGAGGAGATCAAAACTTTGGGGTCCGAATCTGTTCGAGAGCTAGTTATAAAGGTTATAGTATGCATTGAGGCAAGTATTCTTATATTCACTTCTTACTCTCTTTTGGTTTTTGTTTGTTTTCCTTCAGATATTTTCGTCTTGGTATCCACCCAAAACATGAAAAACATTTAACTCATGATTATTGTTCAAGAAATTTATAATTTATTATCTGATTTGCACTCCAATTTATTCGGTTTGGTTTCACCAAACCCTAACTCATGCCCAATTTGGGATTTCACTTTTCTCCTATGTATTATGTTAAATTGACTCCAAAATATAAATCATCACGTTCTATTTATGCATATATATCAGCCGGACATTTGATCTCACAAGTTTTGACCCGTTCGCGGCGTCCAGATGCTCTAAATCGCCACTGTTACTGTTCACACGAGAAATAATGAAAAATTTGCCTGCTTCCATCCCATTTACTTGTTATGAAATCTATGTCTAATTGTAAGCCCTGAAAATATGTATTTATGCACTGTTGTAAAGAAATATGTTCCGGAAGGCTCTAAAATGATATCTGTCCATCGATGGTAAGAAATTCCTATCTTTTCCATGAATTTTGATATTCGTACATATAAATTGAATCGTCAAAAGAATCCTAAGAAAGATAAGAATCGTACAAGTGATTGGAGGAAAATCCATAATGTGCGATATGCTCGAATTGATCTCCTGGATGGAGATGATGTGAATGAAATGTGGTGGATCCTCCCTTAAAGAGTAAGTGATCATGAAATTAGGACCATGGACTTATGTTCATTGGGTAATATTCACTGGCTTGCCATTAACGTCATAGTGGAAACCCAAAGGTTACTTCGGCTGTGTATCTTGGCCATTTATGTTAGTGGGTGATGTTTGTGGCACGCCTTAAAATACTACTCTAAAAGAATGAGGATTGTCCTGGTTCCTCGGAGATATGGGGTGAATTTTATAGCCGAGTTGCTGCAGGCCTAAAATGTAGCCGATGGCCGAGCTGTTGCAAGCCTAAAATGTAGCCGCATGCTTTAGAATGTGTAGCAAATACATTCTTTTCTCCGTTTTCTCGCATCGTTAGCTAGTATGACCTACTAGCCCTAATCCATAAAGATTAATGAAATAATAAGTGCATAAAAATCGTGCCTAGTGACATCATGCATCCCCATATGTCTCAATCTCATTATCGTTTCATTTGCTTACATTGTTGTGTATGATATATTTGCTGAGTTGTAAGCTCACTTTTACTATTCTTTCCTTTTAGATGAAAATACATTGATACCCAACGCGACCAAGTAGGCCATAGGAGTGTGATAAGCAGCCGATATCGAGTGCGGATCTTGGGACTTGTTTGATCATTGTGTATGAAACAAGAATCTTGCATTTTATTTTGAGAACTTATATATATATATATCATGATAATGATGATGTTTTATGTGGATGGATGTACGGTTAGCTTCCACTATATATTATGATCATTATGCTTCCGCAGGTATTCTTTTGTGGACACGATGAGTTTTCCTAGTTGGCATCTTTTCTGAACCGGTATTATATTTGAGTTATGATATCGGTGCCACCTGTGATATTGTGGTGGCTATGAGATGCTGTGATTTTGTGTAATTGTATTTGTGAAATGTTGTACAGGGTTTGTGTAGGTATTTGTATTTTGGTAAACGTTCGATTTATAGATGGAACTCTACCCAATTTTCTGTAAATATTTTTATTATTAATTATGGACATTAGTTGTATATGGATATTGACGGAGGTTATTATTAAAAAAATAAAAAAATAATAAAATAACGGTCTGTCACAAAAGCATTAATATCTCTTATGTTCAACACTATATCTAAGAAAATAATACAAATAAGCATGAGGCTTGAGATTACAACTTTTATAGTGTTGGAGGAGGACAAAATAGGCATACCCAAAAACTCGAAGAAGTCTATAATTGGGTTTTTCTCCAAAAAGGGGCTTATAAGGAGTTTGATTCTTAATGATGCTGGATGGAAGATATTTGATAGCATATACAGCAGTGAGGATAACTTATTTCTAATAATCAATAGGAAAAGTTGCATAAATAATAAGAGATTTGATAGTGTTGAGAATATGACCAAGTTTCCTTCTAGTATAACTATTTTGATAAAAAGGTTTCAAGGCAAGATTTTTTTAAGATGGTATCATGAGATTTGAGGGTGCTAAGGAATGAAGAATCGTAATATTCCTTAACATTATCAAATCAAAATATTTTAATATGCTTTACAAACTTAATAAAAATCATGGTTAAAAATTTACAACAGATTTGTAATAGTTGTGAGCGATTATACATAAGATAAATTTATATATAATGGGAGAAGTTATCCACAAAGATCACAAAATATTTATTTCCCCCCTTAGAGCAAATGGTGTAGGACCTTAGATGTTAGAATGAATAAAATCAAATGCAACATATGAAATAGAGTCATTGTTATTAAACAGTATTACCTTGTGTTTACCATGGCTGCTTGACATAAAATCAAAATTTTTATTTCTAATAGATCCTAAACAACTAATAGATGCTAACAATTGAATTTTGTTGGATGAGTGATGACCAAGATGAGAATGCTATAACTGGATAGATTTGGAAGATCTTGAATAAAGGGCAACATATATAGCAAAAGGTGATGAAGTATTAAGTATGCTTAGTTTTGAGAATAGCTGTGAGGTCCCGAAATCAAAGTAAAATATTACTACCTAAAAATCAGAATATTTTGATTTCAACTTAAACCAGAATGGCCATACACTACTAGAAGATCGAAAATAATGGTAATAAAAAATGTTGACCGGTGTCATAATATTGACTGGCGTCAAAATATTGACCAACGTTGGGATATTGACCATTGTCAAAATGTTGACCGGTGTTAAGACGTTGACCGGCGTCAAGATATTGGCTGAAAGGTTGACTGATTTTTAAAAATATTGACTGACCTTAAATAAGAGAAAAGAAACGTTGGCTGGCTTTGAGTAAAAGTTAGTCGAGTAAGAAGCGTTAACCAAAAAAGTTGACCAATAGAAAGGTTGACCGACTTTGAAGAAATTGTTGACCAGCTAGAATTGGCTATCAAATTCAGAAGACAAGGACCAACTTTGTTGTTAGATCCCAACTAGATCCCAATCCGATCAGAGCAAGTAAACTACTCCGTTGACCTTTTAGGTGAAAGTACCAAGTAGGTAACTTACCCTACCCACTCCCACCTGACCCCTAAAGGGAAGTACCAAGTAGGTGACCCACCTTACTTACTCCACCTAATCCCTCCTCTTTATATACTGAGCTCCAATTGAGGGACGGGTGTGCAATTCCCTGACGAGGAGAGAGGGTAAGGAGTAAACAAGGAGAAAAGTTTCAAGTCAGTCGGAGTGGGCGGTCAACAGTCAGGCAAATGTAACCCAATTTTCAAGCTTAAATTGTAATAATATTTTAATGCAAGTGTACCTTTCTCTTTTAACTCAGATTTTACTTCGGTTTTGAAGTTAAAAACTGCAAGTGTTCTCCTCAGATTTAAATACTTCAGCATGTAGTGTATTAGACTTGCTGTTTTAATTACTACTTGATAAGCTGCATTTCTGACATCATGCTTACCTTACGATCGGATTGAAAATATGGCTTTGATTTCATGGTTAATTCATGCTTTCTACTTTTTGTTTACCATTTTCTTCTCAACCATGATTGAACTTAAATTGCATAAGAATGGAAAGGTAAACCAGCTTTGAATCATGACGTTATAATTATTGACCGGAATGAGATTTCGGATTTGAAATCGGCTTCATATTGACTGAAAGTCTTTATACTTGACTGAAATAAGAAAGATGAATTTGAAATCGACTTTGTATTATTATGACCTAATATTTTATGCCCGTTCGTGATGTAAACTAGAAAAAAAAGTAAACCGGCCTTGTGACAAGATGAATAATATTGGACTTTAGCATTGGGCGATAAAGTTCTCCGGCATGCCTTAGAACACTATTGTGGTAATCGAGGATAATGAAAGGGAGCCGTCCTTGGGGCTTTGTACAAGAAGGAAATGAGAGCCGTTATCGGGGATTTGTACAATGAGGTATTGCTATGATTGTGAGGAATGTGCACAATCTATCCTCGATTATTGCCCCCTCCGCTAGCGATGTCTTTTACCTATAAAAATAAAAGAGAAGTGAAATTTTTATAATATGACCGACTCTGTTTTCTGTTCCGATTTTCAGAATTTGACTGCTCCATCCTTCCTGACTTCCTTACATTAATTGCCCAGTCAGCTGTTGTTTTATAATATTCATACTGTTTATATATTTGTTTGGTCAACTGTTGTTTTATAATATTCATGCTGTATATGTAACTATATCCGCCTTACAGCTTTATGGATGATCTGCATGTACCATGTTGAGCTCCAACTCACTATTTTCTATTTCTCTCCTCTCCAGATGAAACTATAGAGCTCGTGCCTGATGAGATGGAGTGACTAGAGCTCCGTTTGAATAATTCTAAGGATTGGGACGCATGTTTTGGAGTTATCCAAAAGAAACAGTTTTATTGTAATGATCCAGTCAAAATATATGCATTTTGGTAATTGGACTTTTATGATTATGCAAGCAAAAGAATGAGTTTTATAGGTATGAATATAAATGCTTCAACAGGTTAATAGATTGGCTTCCGTTACATACTTTATGTATATCGTGTATGGGTCCTAGATGACATTTGTGATCTTGTGATTGGTAGGCATAACCGGCTCGGACCAAATCACCAACACATTGGTGTTAATCCCGAGAGGTAGCTGGTGGAATGCAAAAAAAAAAAAAATCTGTTCCGTCACAATAGTCCAATCTTATGGCCTATCCCGACAAGTTGACCTATCTAGGGATCCTCCACATCCAACCATGAGAATAAAAATGATGTTTTAAACCTTGGTCAGATTACTATTTTACTGACAATAGGAAAAATGAGTAGGTACAAGATATTTGTCGAAAAGGAAGAATGAAGGTATCCAATGCAATTAACATATATGCATATGAATAGTTGGTGCATGGGACAAGGGAATTTTTGTGGAAAATTAGTATACATTAGAAGTCATATTATTGTAGTAAGTATAATCAATTGTCCAATTAGTGTTACTTGAGGTGGCAAATAAGATAGGGGTAGTAGGAGAACTTGTATAGGATAGAACTTGACTAACAATTGGCTTAAGGTGAGACACAAAGAGAGTAGTGGGTTGAAAGGTCGAGTTCAGTGGTGCAAGACCGGCCTCAGTGACAATAGCAATACGGAAGGAAGTTAAATCCTGTTTTTAACATTGTTATGTTTCTCTTAGGATTGTTATTTTTGACGTAGCCTTATGCATGACAATAATTGTAAGTATCATTAAAATTATTCTTATACTAAGAGTTAAAGCTAGAGAATTTATAATCAATCTGCTGATGGGATGATGCAGGAAAAACCATGCGTGCTTGTCGTGATCATTTGGTGCGAATTCTCATCTCCTTAGAAATAAGCTCAGCAATGACTAAGAGATGGGCAAAGATGATGATACAATAATGAAACTTGAGTCCATTCAAACTCATCACTAAAATCTATGAGAAATTAGGTCAAATGAAGGTCATCACAATACTTAACAAAGATATTGATTTTAGTTAGATATTGTCTCATCCCTGGTCCCAAATATATAAATATATAACAATCAACACTTATCCCAAAGTCAAGATGTAATCTTTCTAATGAATACTATTAGACAATTCTAAATATGTATAATAAAGCCAAAATCCAAAAGCGATGTTCGAAAGGTAGCTTCAGGATATACCATCTGAATATCCAACTATAAGGAAAAACATTCAAAAGTAAAATATCAATTTACCAATAGTACAAACCATTATAAATTAAAAATGACTTAGCCATAAATATCTTATAACTTGAAAAACTCATCAATTGTTTAAAATTACAACAAAATGATAGCTGAAATAAAACATAATATTATTCTTTCGAAATCATCTTCCTTAATCCTATAAGATATCTGAGCTTGTTTATATAAAAGGTTAGTAAAATGTCAGTATGAGTAAGATTAAAACTCAATAAATACATATATTTATATGCCATGAATAAAACATGTAAAAGTATAATAATAATAATTAAATATTAAAATACTAAAAATGTTAAAATATCGATGAAAACATCCCAAAATTATATGAAAATATAAGAACCAAAGATCAGTGATGATCTCAATAACAAAGGTTAAATACTGAAGATTAGGTTATAATTGCTTCTACATAACTAAAAGTATATACTACTATTCACAGTTTGTGGTTGGGTCAATTTCATATTATTTTCTATAGTCGGGATTAGATACTACTTTTCTAACTTGTGGATATTATGTTTGGTTATTAATTCACAAATAATATATCAAGACATCTCTTAGTGTGTTTTGTCAATTCTTTATAATAATTTTTATTTAACCAATACAAAAAACTTTAATTAAAAAATAAATATATGACTTTTTACTCATATTTAAAAAACAAATTATCTATACAAAATTAAAGTAGAAGTCTCATTAAATACTTGCATGAAAAGAGCCATGTAAGGACAATTGCTCGAGGATTTTACGGTATTAAGATAATATGCTTAAATTAAGGTGCAAGCCTTCAAAATATTATAAAATGAAAGTAAATCTAGTATGCATGTAATATAACTTAAAAGAAGTAGGAAAATACCTCATGAATAAATATTTAATAAGAAATGATAATAGTTTTATAAAAAAATTAAGCAACAAAAAAAGAAATAGGATTAGATATACTTGCATTAACTTAAATTTATCAAAAATTTGCTTGAAAATATTTAAAATTACTTCTTCCTACTTTGTCTCTCTTCTTCTCCCTCTTCTCCTCTTCTTCTTTCTCACTCTTCTTTTAAATTTTGAGAGAAATGCATAAAATATTATCAGAATGTCCTTAAATAGGTAGTGATGCACACCGAGCTCATAGGATAAATTGGCAAGGGGCACTTGCCGGGTGCCTTGGGCGGCCCCATGAGCGCCAGAGGCAGAATGGCCCTGTGATGTACTATATTTTCAACTAAAAATCTGGCAAAGTTTCGATTATAATACGGACGTCGACCAAATACAAAATCAGTGAATATCATTTATAGGATATATAATAAAGCCACAACATCTCAAACACAGGATCCAAAGCCACAAAACTATACGTGGCATCAACGTCATAACTCTGGTATGATGTTAGCTCAGAATTGATACCACAAGGTACCCAACTTTTCATAAACAAAATCTGCGAAAGCATATACATTTATCGATACAGTGGAATCTATACTACGGTTATATCATCCTAATCATATGCATACATCTATAAACAAAATTTATTAGAAATACAACATAATCTATCAGAAAGCTTAAGGCTACAAAACTAAGTCCATAAGATCATTTGCCATTGTCTTCAATGCTTAGTTGACTTAGATCTTCTACCTTGCCTCAACAGGTATAACTCCTGCTCATCTAGAGGGAGGAAAAATAGCAAGGGTGAGTTAAAGTTCAGCAAGTCATAATATTTCAAAGGATATGGAATACTTTATTTTCAAAATAGAGTAATATGAATAGGAAGATAATAAAGGCGTATGGGAGATCATGCATCAGAACATAAAAGAATATGCTTTCGTGAATGTTTTTTCCAATTTCTTCTATTCTTTTTCCTTTTTCTTTTCTTAATCATAAACTCATTATTGAAAGCATATTTCGTTGAGAGATTGGGGTTAGTAGGCCTTATTGACCAAAGGAATGGTCGGTCGTTGCCTGAATTATATTCAATCCACACTAGGCCGATGTTCTCCTATTCTTGACCCAGAGGGGGGCCATCTACATATCAATTCTATAAACGGGGCCATAACCATAAGCCGCAAGCGGTATTCATATCAGACAACGCCTTCCACTATAGTATACTAAATGTTGCCAAGAAAAATCACCCGCTCCAAATAAGCGGCCAGAATATGTGGCTAGAGTATTCCTTGAGTCTCTACTATAATATCAATAGTAGGCCAAAGTATACTGGCCAATCATCGGTCCAAGTTATTAGTTTCTTATTGCTTTAGGGAATTCTGCTCTTAAGCACACAATTCTTCATTTCTACTCTGTTAGAGAACGTTTCATAATTCAATCAGTTCTTTATTCTTTGTTCTGGAGAATAGTTCGTCGGTTCATCATTTAATTGTAGAATATCCCTTCTTGGTTCTTTTTCCATTAAGCTTATACATATTCATATTTCCATATTCCTCGTGAGCATGATTCCTCATGCGCTCATAGTTCATGCGTAGTCTTCTTTGGAGCTTGGAGGGTTTAAGAATTGCTTTTTCATTTCGTGCCAAATGGTATTATAAGGCTTCCGATCGATAAATTCTTTTGCAATTGATTCATATCATAGTTTCAGAGTATATTAAATTAACATATTCATAATATGTGCATAAATTAAGATTAATTCAGATAAGACCCAAAGGGAAGTGTGGGTTAGGGTTCCGTAGGCATAAAACTATATGAAACTACCAATTCAAATATGAGATTCACATATGTGCATGAAAATGAAAGATGAGGGTATGAGTGCATTTGTCTTAACCTTATACCCCATAGATCGGAAGAAAGGATGGTCTGAAACACCCAAACGACATGTTTCTCTCTCCTACCGTGCCTTCTCTCTCTACCAGAATGCTTCCTCTCTCCTCCACGTTGCCTCCGGCACCACTCAGCTTTTTGCATGCCGCCTCTTGTCACCGTCGACCACTCGTGTACCACTGCCGCCACCGACGTCTTTCTTAGCTGCCGACGGTAATCCCGCGCACTACCCCTCTCTCTCCTATGCAGGCCCGCCTCACCCAACACTGCCATTGATCTAACCGCCTCGCATAGCCATCACCAGCCTTCCGGCGTCATCTCCTCGCTGTCGGCGCCTTTTGTTGCTCTTCCATCTCTCTCTCTCTATGCTGTTCTCTCTTTGCGCAACCTTCACCGCACATCGTTGCCAACCACTCGTGCATGGCCTCCTCTGTGTACCATCGACGACCACCAACACAGCCCTCTCTCGTCGCACGTCGTTGTCGCTTCCCTCTCTTTCGCGCCACCCTACGCCGTGCTCACTGCCTCTCTCCCCCATTTTTTTCTGATTCACCAATTTTTTTTCAAAATCGGTACATGGAACCTCAAATTCAACATTTACAAAGGAATGGAATGATTTATTTATCTCAATTTTACTTGATTCCTTTGGTAATGGTGGCAAAAGCGGCGGCTCCTCCTTCGGCCTGCTCGATTTCCTCCTTTCCTTCATACCACGGTACATATCGGAGAGAAAGCTTCGCCGGGCTTCCATTTCCTATGCCAATTTGCTCCGGCGACGAGCGCCAGCGACCTCTTGTGATGCCTTCTCCCCGTGAAACACTCCTCTCTCTCTCTCTCTTTCCTTGAGTGTGCATTCTACCTTTTATCTTCTTTCTCTTTTTTTTTTGTTTTTGTTTTCATTTAATATATTATTATTATTATTATTATTTTATTTTATTTTTTTACGTTTCTTTTATTCCAAAATCTAAATCAATCCTCGGACAACAGCACGGGCGCGCTTCGGGCACCATTTCAGAATTCCGATCATTCTTTAAAATCTCATAATATTTAATTAATTATCATCATACATATATTATTCAATAATAATAGCAGATAATATCAATTAATTTGGATGAAATATTCGGGATATTATATTCTCCCCCACTTATAGAAATTTCGTCCTCGAATTTTGACAAACCTCAAGATTTACAATTGAGAAAAAATCTTTTTAGAATTTCTTCTTCACGATCCTATATCACATCATTGATCAAATGACTTATCCTCGGGGGCTTTTTCGAAATGAATCATGGTATTTCTCAATATCTCAGATTAGAACCTCATCATAAGATAAATTTCTATTCTCCCACAAGATTTAATTTGATCATGTACTTATTTCCTTAATCATTAAATTATGGGAGACTTCATGATAATCCTCAAAATCTAGATAACCAAGATTATATTGGTTATTCCTCTAACTTAGTTTCAATCCCTCAAACGGCCAATGAACTTTCTACCTCGGTTCATCTTAAGCCTCGAAAATGATCCATCACATGGAACCACAATCTTATTTTGAAAATTTTAGGCTATGGGCTCACAACGCTTCAGTTGCGCTACTCTGATTGATCATTTACATGTACCTTAAAATCATCTGTGATTCAGTTCATTGATTCATATCATACACCTAGGTTACATAGCCGCTATGGGCCTAAGAAGGTCCTAAAGATATTGATATGCTCATGGCAAAACTCATAATCCTCAAATTACAACTAGCATCAGAAATACGATCAAGCAATTAACCCAAATATGGTACTCCCTTGAGTCACCACTAAAACCTCAAAACTCGAGTATTTAACAACTTACTATCGCGTTGACATACTAACAAGTCAACTTGCTTGCAGTTTACCTTTCACAATGCCTATGGAGTATTGAAAATATCTTAAGTCTAAGGACTCCCACTTGCTAACTCAAAACCATGGGCATCCACCCACATATGATGCAGAAAAATCATGACCCTAGATTTCTTCAAAAGTATCACATTCTACTATAATTCATTGGATCCATTAGGGATCAATCCAAACAACTCATTTGATAATTTATTCTTCATTCCTCGAAAACTATCTTCATGTATCTCGTCCCAACAGATATTGAACGCTATCAAGCCAAATACCTCACGGACGTTACAAAATCTCGAGGAACATTTTAACGAATATTATTCTGAATTCACCTAGACCCAAGAGAAACACATGCATTTCGTGACATCAATCAATCTTTCCCAACCGAGCCATCACTCTAATCCCTATGGAACCACTTTCATGCTCTTGAAGAAACTATATGCCCAACATAACATTCCCTTAATCAAACTCATATTCTCTCCCAATTGAGCACACGACCAATTGTCTTTCTAATCCATGATACCGTCCTTAAACAGAGTTCATACATCCTAAATCAATAATGCTATGGATACAAATCAATCTTAGAAATCATCAAGCCCTTACAATAGATAAAATAATTTGCCTATTCATTCACTATGTCCACTTATCAAATCATTATTTTCATGATGACCTATAACGTCCCCAGACACCCGCTTGTAGATATTGTTTGTTTTGGGCCCAACTTGCATGATTTTGTTCCTGGTAGGCCCACGGCCCCCAAAACGCGTCTACAAGGGAAATGTCTCCACGGCTTATAAAGCACGCTTCGTTTCCTTCCCTATTCGATGTGGGATCTGACAATCCACCCCCCTTGGGGGCCCAGCGTCCTTGCTGGTACACCAAGCCGGGCCCTATCTCCGATATCATTTGTAACGTCTTCGGGCAGCCGCTTGTGAATATTGTTCGCTTTGTCACATAGGCACACGGTTTTATCCCTGACAGACGGCCTCCACTTCCCCCAAAACGTGTCCCCCAGAGTGGCACAGCGGCGGCACAGCGTGGCGAGATATTGTCCTCTTTGGCCTTGGAGAACTTCCGGTGTCTCCAACCATACACAGGCTTCAAGGTTTTCTCCTAGTGAACCTCCACAGGCTCCCTTGTATCGATAGTTGAGGAAATTAGTAAGTATTTGGGTTAAGCCGTTTGGAGACTAGGAATTTGTCTTGAGATAAGGGCCCCCTAGGATAACTTGTTTGATCAAGGATGTAACGTAGGATCGTGAAGAAGGAATTCTGAAAGGATTTTTTCGCAATTATAAATCCTGAGGTTCGCCAAATTTTGAGGACGAAATTTTTATAAATGGGGGAGAGTTGTGAGGTTCCGGGTTAAGAACATAATAATTAGAAGGTAATTAAGTTAACATAGGTGAATTGTGATCAAAAGATACAGTAGGAATCGGATTGAAAAGCTCAAAGAGTTGGAATTGGTAAATCGAAAACAAAAATTGTAAGCTGTGAAATATGAATTTGTAAATAAGATTTTGGATTTTAAATTATGATAATCATGACTTATTAAGGTTATATAATCAAAAGTAAGGTCTAAGGATGTAAAAGATTGGGTTAGAATGGTTAAAACAGGTCCCGAACGGCAAAACCATGAAGTAGGCTTGCTGCAGGCTTGCTACGGGCCTGACCCGCACCCTCCGTGGGCTCGAGCCCACGGAGAGCATAGAATCCAAATTGTTTGTGCTCGCTACATGCTCGAGTGCCAACCCCCTTTTAAAGCCGCGTGTTGCTTTGCGATTTTCATTTTCTCCATGAACCAAACCCTTCTAGAGAGAGGAAGGAGGAGATCGAGCCCGTGGAGTCCGAATCCGTCCGAGAGCTAGTTATAAAAGTGGTAATATGTGTCGAGGCAAGTGTTCTCATACTCATTAACTTTTCTATTTTGATGTTTTTCATTTATCATTGGAAATTTTTATGTCAATACCCACCCAAACCATGGAAAATGCATTACCCATGACTTGAGACTAAGGATTTTATAGTTAATTGTCCGATTTACTCATCGATCTGGTTGGTGGAGTTCCACAAAACCCTAACCTACGGGAATTTAGGGGTTTTTCGTTTTCCCATCGTATTTCATTGAATCGACCCCAAAATATGAATCACCACGTCCTAAATAAGTATATATGTCGGCCGCACATCGATCTTGCACGTTTCGACCCGTTTGCGGCATCCGGGAGCTCTAGAAGCCCCCTATTACTATTCATCCGAAATGAAATGGGAAATTTGCATGTTTCCACCCTCATGTTAAGTTAAATTGACCCCAAAATATGAATTACCATATCCTAATTGTATGTATATATCGAACGGATGTCCGATTCCGCAAGAATCAACCCGTTCGCGGCATCCGAGAGCTCTAAAAGCCCCTGTTACTGTTCACCTAAGTTTGAATGGGAAACTTTGCATGCTTCCATCATTTTATACTTATAAAATTTGTGTCTAATTAATCATGTTAAATTATAAGCCCTGAAAATGTGTAAGTGTGTACCGGAAGCAAGGGAATGCATCTCGGAGGCTTCTAGGGTGGTATTTGATCACCAGAGGTAAATAAATCCAAACTCTCTTCTGAGCTTGAATTGAATGGCTAATAAGGTTTAAATTCCAAAGAAAGGAAGGAACCGAGCAAGTAAATGGAGAAAAATCCACCAAAGTACAATATGATGGATTTGATTTCCTGGATGGAGATATATGATGGATTTGATCTCCCGGATGGAGATAAGGATGGGAATATGATTTCTCGATTAGAAAATATGATGTACTTGTGGTGGATCTTTCCTCAAGGAAGGATTAATCTTGAAACTAGGACCATGGTTTATAGGGGTAGTATTCTCTAGTTTGCCATGTCCACCACAGTGTGAACCGAAGGAATACTTGGCAACGTATTCTGGACGCTCGTGGAAGCAGGTGATATTCATGATACGCTTTAGGATACTATTATGAAAGAATGAGGATTGCCCTGGTCCCTGGGGGATATGGGGCTAGTTGAGATGGCCGAGTACTGTAGGCCTAAAATATAGCTGATGGTTGAGTGTTGCAGACCTAAAATATAGCCGGCTTTAGAATGTGTGGCAGGCACATTCCTTTTCTCGTTTTCTCACATTGTTGGTTAGTACGACCTACTAGTTCGGGTCCGCAAAGATTAATGAAAGTAATGAAAATGAAAAGAAACATAACCAAAACAAATATACGAACCAGATGATCCCAGATGTCCCCTCTCCTCGCATGCTCCCTTTTTATTCAAGTTATATATTTTCCCTACCCAGTTATTATTTTTCCTGTTATTTGCTGTAGTTAGTGATGTACGATTACATTTACTGAACTGTACACTCACTTTTACTATTTCCTCTTCCAGATGAGAATATTAAGCAAGTGCCCGATTAATTAGAGTAAAGAGAGAAACTTACTTGAGGAGATTAGCTGAATGTCGAAGGCCTAAAGATTTAGATACGTCTGTTGTAATAGAATGTAAACAGTCTAGTAGTTTAATACAATTTGTTATTATTTTATGGTTATTATTGTGCTTCCACAGGTTTCTGGATTTAACTATACTTCCGCAATAATATTGGATGCTTTGGATTTTATTTATCCTTGATGGCATCTCTTCAGACCCAATACGGTAGTTAAGAATACTGTGTTGGAGCCATGGATGGTATAGTGATGTGGTCCTGTATATTGTGTTGTAGGCCAAAATATCTAAATTAGATAGTTGTGTGCTTGTACAGGTTATTTTAAATAGGTTGTATTTTTTATTTTTTGCCCAGTTGTAGAGGAAACTCTGTCAAAATTTTTACAGAATCCATAATGATAAATTATGGGTATAAGTTTATATTACCATTAACGGAGGTTATTTAAGGAGAATAACCTGGTCCGTCACACGACCTAATTTTCAACAAAAAATCCACAGATAACCTTGATCAATTCGGACTCATACTCCAACCCCACAATCGAATTGTAGGGTGTAATATCCTTATTATTCCAATTCATGCTAACATGATGATTCACCTATCAACTACCATCAAAATCAGTTCAGAGCTCAGTATCTCAAAATAATCAATTCAGCCCAGCTGATCTTATCTACAAAGAATGTCGTAAACCTTGATACCGCAAGTATCAAGCATAGATCATTAAATAAATGAGTAAACTTAGGAATCATAAATGAAAATATAGATTCGGGATATGATAAATGTGCTACAATATCAAATTTTAGGAATCTTACCTTCTATCATGGTAAACAATACATTTACCTTATGTGCCATTATTACAAAACTCTTACGCAAGGCACTGGACTTTCCCACTGCAAGACCAAGGGATACGAATAATTCTCAATCCAATGACTGAACTGTCTATGACTTTAAAAATGCTCCTAAAATCTTTTCGAGAAGATATTTATCTATAGATCATCTACAAATATATACCACGATGTATGTTTATCCTCTCGGATACTGGGTCACCGTAAACACCATTTTAAACCTCAAGGTCCATATTCCAACTTACATGAGGTAAACATTACCATATCTCCTTTCGGATATGGGTCACCACGGCTAGATGATCAAATCTAACTTCTAACTCTAGTTTAATTCTAACCTAAGCCACTAAAATTAGGATAACTAGAACTGCCTAGTCTTAATTATTCAATCTTTTATATTCTATCCTAAGCTTCCGCATGAGATTCAGATCAATTATAAGGCATCTCTTTCTCTAATACCAACTATGACGTACTGTATTTCTAACAGAAAAATTCGATAGAATTTCGACTGTAATAGGACATCGGCCAAATGCAAAGCCTGTGAATATCATTTACTGGATACATAATAATGCCACAACATCTCAAACACAAGATCCAAAGCCACAAAACTGTACGTGGCACCATCGTCATAACTTTGGTATGACATTGGATCAGAATAGATACTACTAGGGATCCAACTATCAATAAATAAAATCTGCAAAAGCATATACATTTATTGATACAGCGGAAACTATATGATGATTATGTCATCCTCATCATATGCAAACATTTATGAACGAAATCCATTAGAAATATAATATAATCCATCAGAAAGCTTAAGGCTACAAAACTAAGTTCATAAGATCATTTGCCATTGTCTTCAATGCCTAGCCGACTTAGATCTTCTACCTTGCCTCAGCAAATACAACTCATATTCATTTGGAGAGAGGAAAAATAGCAAAGGTGAGTTAAAGCTTAGCAAGGCACAATATTTCAAAGGATATGCAATATTTCATTTTTGAAACAGAATAATATGCATAGGAAGATAATAAAGGTATGTGGAAGATCATGCATCATGAACATAAAAAATATGCTTTCGTGAATATTTTTTTCAATTTCTTATGTTTTTTTTCAATTTTCTTTTCTTAATCATAAAATGTTGCCAAAAACTTATTTCGTTAAGGGATCAGGGTTAGTAAGCACTACCCAATAAAGGAGCGGTCGGTCGTTACCTTGATTGTGTTCAATCTACATAATCTAGGGCCAATATCCTCCTATTCTTGACCCAGAGGAAGGCCGTCTACATATTAATCCTATAGACGGGGCCATAACCATAGGCCACAAGCAGCATTCATATTTGATAACGCCTTCCACTACAGTATACTAAAGCTTACCAAGGAATATCACCCGCTCCAAATAAGCGGCCAAGATACGTAGCTAGGATATTTCTTGGGTGTCTATTGTAATATCAATGGTAGGCCAAAGTATACTGTCCAATCATCGGTCCAAATTCTTAGTTTCTTATTCATTTAGGAAATTCTACTATTAAGCACATAATTCTTCGTTTCCACTTTGTTGGAGAATGTTTCATAATTCAATTGATTCTTTGTTCTTTGTTCCGAAGAACAATTCGCTGGTTCATCACTTAACTGTAGAATATCCCTTTTTGGTTCTTTTCCATTAAGCTTATTCATATTCATATTTTCATATTTCTCGTGAGCTTGATTTCTTACGTGTTTAGAGTTCATGTGTAGTTTTTTCTGGAGCTTGAAGGGATTAAGAATTCCTTTTTCATTTCTTGCTAAATGGAATTATAATGCTTCCGATAGATAAATTCTTTTGCAATTGATTCATGTCATGGTTTTAGAGCATATTAAATTAACATATTCATAATATGTGCATAAATTATGATTAATTTGGATAAGGCCCAAAGTGTGTGTGGGTTAGGGTTCCGTGAGCATAAAACTATATGAAACTACCAATTCGAACATGAGATTGACATATGTGCATGAAAACGAAAGATGAGAGTATGAGTACACTTATCTTAACCTTATACCCCATAGATCGGAAGAAAGGATGGTCCGAAACACCCAGATGGCACGTTTCTCTCTCCTTCCATGCCTTCTCTCTCTACCAAATCACTTCCTCTCTCCTCCACGCTGCCTCCAACATTGCTTAGCTTCGTGCATACCGCCTCCGGTCACCATCGACCACTCGTGCATGGCTGCTACCACCGATGCCTTTCTCAGCTATCGACGACAATCCTGCCCACTGCCCCTCTCTCTCCTATGCGAGCCCGCCTTGCCCGTGACCGTCATTGATCTATCTGCCTTGCATGGCCATCACCAGCCTTCTGGCATCATCTCCTCGCCCCCGACGCCTTTTGTTGCTCTGCCGTCTCTCTCTCTCTATGCATCCCTCTCCGCATGGCGTTTCCAACCACCCGCACACGGCCTCCTCTGTGTGCCACCGTTGACCAGCTTCCAGCCGCCGATGACCACCCACATAGCCCACTCTCACCGCATGTTGCTACCGCTTCCCTCCCTTCCATGCAACCCTACACCGTGCTCACTGCCTCTCTCTCCCATTTTCTCCGGATTCACCTTATTTCTCCCAAAATTGGTACATGCAATCCCAAAATTAACATCCACGAAGAGAATGGAAGGACATTTTTTACCTCAATTTTATCCGATTCCTCTGGCAATGGTGTTGAGACCGGCGGCTCCTCCTTTGGCCTGTTCGATTTCCTCATTTTCTTCACACCACGTCACATATAGGAGAGCAAGCTTTGCTGGTCTTCCATTTCTGGCATCAATTTGCTCCGACGATGATGGCTGGTGGTCTCCTGTGCCACCTTCTCCTCGCAAAACCCTCCCTTCTCTCTCTCCTTTTTCTCTCTCCCCAAGCTCGCATTCTACTTTTTATCTTATTTCTCTTTTTTCTCTATTTTTATTTTCGTTTAATATATATATATATATATATATTTATTTATTTTTACTTTTTTATTCTAAAATCTAAATCGGTGCTCGAACAATAGCATGGGCGTGCTCCAAGTGCCACTTCACAATTCTGATCATTCCTCAAAATCTCATAATATTTAATTAATGTTTATCACACCTTTATTATTCAGTAATAATAACAGATAATCCCAATTAATTCAGATGAAAAATTTTGGATATTACAGGCCTACACTAGTCAGGCACTCGAGCACCCGAGCAGGTGCTGGTACCTGTGCAGGGCACACCTGCTATGTGCCGACTGACGTTGGTGCACTGGCCCACGATATAAATATTCTGTGAGGGTTTTGAATGGTCATTATTTGGCCATTTTCATTACAAAGAGAGAGACAGAGCTTGAAGGAGTAGAGAAAGAAGGAAGAATTCAAGCTTTCTGAGTCTGATTTCAACTTCAAGTTGGTTAAAAAAGTTATAGATCGGGTCGAGGTAAGTGTACTCATACCCTTTTCTCTCATTTTTTACACATTCATTTCCTTTTCTTTGGGTATCATCATTTCAATACCTGATTAAGTTGTTATTTCGTATTACCCATGATGATAGCATGTAAATACCTTGATTTCATATCTGATCTGTGAGATTTGTATGATTTTTGCACCCAGTAAACCCTAACTGTGCCGCTCTTCGAAATTTCCCTATTCCCTTGTAATTTTTACATAATTTGGCTTTAGAAATTGGGAACCCTAACTTTGTAGTTGTGGGTATCTTGATTTTTTGGTATTTGTTCACATATATTATTATATGTTAATTTTAAGTACATCGAAAATATTATTGGATATGAATCGGGATATTTATACGTATGTATATTTACCATGTTATCTTGTATATACTCCAAAAATTACGTTATATGAAATTGTGAAGAAAAATTATTATCTGGAAGCTCTAAAGTTGTATTGGGCTCTCGGCAGAAAGAATTTCAATTTTTCTCTACGCTTTATATCGATTGGGCATGTTGTCTAAGTCATGAGAAAATATAAACTCCTTAGAATTATACAAAGTATGAGAAGTATAAGTAGGAAATTTCATAATGTGACATGTTTGATGAACCGTTCTCCCGAAATGAGAATAATATTTTATGAATAAATATGAAAATTTTCTAAGAATAAGAAATCATGAAATCTGGACCACGGATTTATATTTTAGAGGATAGTATCTCCTAACATGCCATTGATATTACAATAAAAATTTAAAGATTATCCTGATCATGTATTGTAACGGGTGATATTTCTTAACATGCCTTAGAATATTGTAGTGATAGATCGATTAATGCTCCAGGACCACAAGAGAAGTTCTGGTGGGGCATCTATTTTCTAGCTTTAGGTATCAGGCACCGTCCACCATGGGATATTAAAGTTGCATGGGTAACATATCTGTTATCTGTTTTTTAGCCCTAGGTATTGGGTACCGTTTGCCACGAGATGTTAAAGTTGAGAATCGTTGGTAGCACTATAGAATGTGCGGGTACAAACATATTCCATTATTCGATCAGCTACTTTGTTAGCTGGTAAGACTTAATGGCTCTGGTCCCCGAAGCAAAAGAAGTTCATGCATATTTTAGAACTTAAAGAAGAATAAGTACGAGTGAAAGATAAATGTTGTGAGATTCTGGATAACGAAATATAATTAAAGGATAATTAAGTGAATATAATGAAAATTTAAGCCAAATTCATGGGAAAATCTAGTTTCAAAACCATAGGACATTCAACAGAATGGGCACGCCAGGCGCCCGAGGCGGCATCGCGAGCACCCAAAATAGTGGGCTAGTGCCTGCCGGGGGCTCGAGCTACAGGGGTGGGCACTGGGTGGCAGAATGGGTGTGCTTGCCGCATGCCCGACTAACACTCTAGTGTCGGCCCAGAGAATAAAAGCACTGTGAGCGCTTTTCTTTATCATTTTTTGGCTGCTGCATGAGCAAGAGAGAGAGAGAGAGCGCATAAGAAGAAAAGAGAGGAAGAGGAATCCGAGGTCCTGGGGTACGATTTTGAGCTAGAGTTAGTTGGAAAGGTGATAGATCGGGTCGAGGTAAGTGCACCAATACTCTCCTCTTTCGTTTTCTTGCACTTTTATTTCGTTTTTTTGGGTATATTCATTTCGATCCCCAAATAAGTTTATATTTTGTATTGCCCATAACCTAAGCATGAAAATACATCAATTTTATATTCGATTTGTGAGATTTGAGTGGTTTTTTGCAACCCAAAACCCTAACCTACGCCCGGACAGATTTTATTTAGGGTTTTATGCATGAATTGGCTCTAGATTATTGCAACCGATGACTCGAGCATGAACTTCTATTGATTTGGTGACCGAAATTTTGTATTTTGTGTGGTTTATGCATACCGGAACCCTAACCAGCACCCTTGCCTTCCGATCGATTTCTCACAAAACTCATGCATTAAATCGATATAAAAAATTGGTCGCCGACTTATGAACGTGATTAATTTGTATTTAACACTATAATTTATGAATTATGCATGAAATTATGAACACATGAAAATTTAAGCCCATGAAGAAGGTGGAAAAATGTTCCCGAACAAGTTTAATGAAAAAAAAAATCAAAAAGGGATATTCTGCAATTAAGCGATGAATTGATTGACTTTTGAATCGTTCTTCAGAATGATGAACTAATTGAATTGATAAATCGTTCTCTGGAATGAAGAATTTAGTACTTAAGAGCAGAAGTTCCTATGAAAATAAGAAACTAAGAACTTGGACCGAGAATTATTTAATAGATAATATATTTTGGCATGCCATTGATATTATAGTGGAAACTTAAAGACTATCTTGACTGCGTATTGTAGCGGGTGATATTTCTTGGCAAGCCTTCATATACTGTAGTGGAAGCCGTTGTCTAGTATGATGCCGCTCGCGGCTAAGCCGCTTGCGGTCAATTGGCCCCGTCTATAGGGTTTATATGTAAATAGCCCCCCTCTATTTCTAGAATAGGACGACATTGGTCTTTGATTGTGTGGATTGAACATAATCCAGGCTACAACCGACCACTCATTTGGTCAGTAAAGCCTATTGGCTCCGATTCCTTAACGAAATAAGTTTCAGCACGAATTAATGATTAATAAAAGAAAAAGAAAAAAGAACAGAAGAAACATGGAAAAATATTCACGAAAGCATATTCTTTTTATGTTCATGATTCATGATCACTCTTATGCCTTTATATCCTTCCTATACATATTATCATGTTTTAAAAATGAAATATTGCATGTCCTTTGTTATATTGTGCCCTGTTGAGCTTAGGCTCACCCCTTGCTATTTTGTCCCCCTTAGATGATTAACACGAATTCCTACCCAACGAGGAGTAGAGGACCAGCACCTAGTTTAGGCCTAGAGATGATGTATTTTATTGCTTTTGGGGATTTGTATCATGTATTTTTGGCTTAGCTGATGATTCTTTTGGGAATAGAAAAATTATATAGCCATATATTTTATACTTTTGTTGGAAATTAGCAATAGTGATATGCTTGTTGGAATGTGGAATTTTGGATCTTTAGTTTTCTTTCACATGTTTATTGAAGAGTACTTTGAGGTTTAGAGGTATCTCTCTGTTCCAACCTGGTGCTCGTGGTCTTATATTGGTGTTGCAGATGTTTGTGAAAATGTTTGTGGATCCTATGTTTGTATTTGTGTGGATTTATGTATATTGTATAGGATGATTACAGGTTTTATATTAGGCTGATGTCCGTATTATAGTTGGGACTCTACCGGATTTTCGATTGGTAATATGGTACGTCACAATTGTATTCCGCAAGTGCACTTGATCCCGCTTCATGATTTATGTATTTATATTATACTCTTATACCCTCTCTCTGCTTTACACTACGTATATCATTTTGCTATCTTTGACTTTATGCACTTGCTGAGCAATTAGCTCACCCATACTACTTTTCTTCCTCTAGATGAGCACGCCTTTATGCCTGATGAGGTAGAGTGAGAGCTTAGGAGCTTACTAGACTGCGCATCTTGATAGAATAACCTTGAGGACATAATTTTGTGAATTTTCCTATTTTTGGAGCATTTTGTATTATTATTGATGGATATGTATAATGATGTATGTGCATGATGATCTCGTATACGTAGCACAGTTTCCGCTATTTGTGTTGGATGTGATTACTTCTGCAGGTACTTATGGTTTGTCTGGGGATTTAGTTGCATCTTGTCTGAGCCAATATCATACCCGGAGTTATAATGTTAGCGCCACGTGTAGTTTCGTGGGTTTTTGGATCTTGTGTTGTAATATCTGTTGTTATATTATTCTGTACAGGGATTATTTGTACAGGTTGTATCAGTCGGATGACTGTTTTACGGTCGAAACTCTGCCGAATTTCAATCAGAAAAATCGGTCCATTACACTTTTTATGTAAATCGAGTGCATCGATTTTACCTTAAGTGCTTAAGTGTGTTCATGTGTGATTCTTGCACCCATCATGTGTCCTCTCAAGCAACTTTATATTTAGTTTTCTTAACTAAACCAAAACTTTTTATTAAAATTTTTACTAAATCAAATTAATTACTGACATTTTAAAACATCATCGGTCTTCAGGTATTACAATTATCTTTTTCTTATTGTCCTTAAAATTTACGTACCTTAATAAAGAAAATAATGGGCGTATTGTTCTTAAATCTCGTTTTCTCATTCTCATGTAATTTTTTCAAAAGAATGATTTCTCCATTGTGCTTTGGCTAAAGAAATGACTATTGTGTATAGCATTAGATCACATCGTCCAAGAATTTGCATAGATTTCTCGATATATAAGTCTTCATTAATTTGTTTGGGTTTTTGATCGATCACATGTGAATGGTTGTAAACATCCTTATTGTGAGGTTCCGTATACACAAAATATAATAATTAAAGGATAATCAAGTTAATATAATTAAGATTTGGGCCTAATTTATGTGGGAATTTAGTTTCGGGACCGTGGGACAATTCGACGGAGTGGGCCCACTGGGCACCCGAGGAGGCATCGCAGGCGCTCGAACCAGTGTGCCAGCGCCCGCTGGGTGCTTGGGCGCCAGCCCGCAGAATAAAAGGGCCGCAAGTGCCCTTTTTTCGTCATTTTGGCTGTTGCGCAACAATAAAGAGAGCGCAAGGAGAAGAGAGAGGAAGGAAAATCTGAGGTCCCGACGTCTGATTTCAAGCTCGAGTTAGTTAAGAAAGTGATAGATCGGGTCGAGACAAGTACACCCATATTATCTTCTTTAATTTCTTTACACTTTTATTCCATTTTCTTTGGGTATCGTCATTTTCGTACTCAATCAAATTTATATTTTGTGTTACCCATGACCTAAGTATGAAAATACATCGATTTTGTGTCTAATTAGTGAGATTTGAGCAATTTTTTAAACCCAAAAATCCTAACCTATGCCCAGACCAATTTTACCGTTTATTTCTGGTCTTATGCATGATTTGGTTTAAGATAATTGAAACCCATGACTTTAGCATAAAATTTCATTGATTTGGTAACCAAATTCCCGCATTATGTGCAGTTTATGTATACCAGAACCCTAACCTGTGCCCCGCGCCTTCCGACTGATTTCTTATAAAACTTATGCATAAGATGGACTTAGAAAATTGAACCCCGACTTATGAACGTGATTGCTTTGCATTTAATTTCATAATTTATGATTATGCTAATTTGTATGTTCCGAAATCATGATACAAATGTTGTGAAGGAATTTATTATTTAGACTCTCTAAAAATCGTACGTGGTTTAAGACAGTAAGAAATTCTTAACTCTTTGAAGCTCCAAATAATCTATGTATGTGATTATGAAAATGTGAGGATTTAAGTTCACGAGGAATATGAAAATTTGTATCGAAATATGCTTATGGAAAGAAATTTAATGATGGAGGAAATTTTGTAATTAAGTGATGGACTTATGAACCGTTCTCCAGAACGACAAACTGATTGATTTATGAATCACTCTCTAATAGAGTGGGAACAAAGAACTTTGTACTTAACAGCAAAATTCTCTAATGAAATAAGGAGCTAGGAACTTGGACCAAGAATCGTTCAGCAGATAGTATATTTTGACATGCTATAAATATTATAGTGAGAACTCAATTATTATCCTGGCCGTATTTTATAGTGGATAATATTTCTCGGCATACTTTAGTATATTATAGTTGAAGGTCACTATTTGATTTGGTGCCGCATGTAGCTATTGGCCCTATCTATAAGGATTATGTGTAGGTGTCTCGCTTCTGCGTCTTGAGTAAGAGGAGATGGCTTTTGATTGTATAGGAGTAAATACAATTCAGTCTACGACTGATTACTCCTTTAACAAGTAAGGCCCACTGGCCTGGGTCCCCCAATGAAATAAATCTTCAACATGAATTGATGATTAAGAAAAGAAAAAGGAAAAGAATTGAAGAAACTTAGAAAACATTCACGGAAGCATATTCTTTGTATATTCATGATGCATGATCATTCATATGCCTTTACTTCCTATACACATTATTATATTTTAAAAGTAAAATTTTACATGTTGTTTATTATATTGTGCCTTACTGAGTTTTGACTCACTACTTACTATTTCATTAACTCCCCTCAGATGATCAGCACAAATTCCTACCCGATGAGGAGTAGATGATCAGCACCTAGTTTAGGCATGGAGATGATGTATTTTATGCCTTGGGGGATTCGTATTTTAGATTTTTGTCTTAGTTGATGATTCTTTTGGGAATAGCAAGATTGCGTATTTTTCTGTTTGTTCTTTTGTCAGTATTATAGTTGTAGTGATATGCTTAGTTAGATTATGATATTGTGAATCTTTAGATTGCTATCGCAAGTTTTGAAAGGCACTCTAAGGCTTAGTGGCATCTCTCTGTTTTGACCTGGAGTTCGAAATTATGTTGTTGGTGGAGCTTATGTGTTGTGGCAAAATTTTTTGGGATCCTATACTGGTGTTTGTGTGGATTTTTGTATATTTTAAAGGATATTCATACATTTTGTATTAGACCGACGTCCGTACTACAGCCAAAATTTTATCGAATTTTCAATTGATAATACGGTAAATCATACTTATAATGCATTGTGACATGAAAAATATTATGAAAATCAACTAATTTTTGAGGCAATGCTAATTTATAAGCCACTTCTTCAATCATTTCTTCAATTCTTTTTAGAATAAATAGTTTAATAAACTTTGATTTCAATTTTTTTTTTATTCAAATATGAAGGGAGATATCTTTAGAAACACATAATCATTGACCATAAAGCTCAACTTGAATCTCTTATAGTCTATATAACTCTTTTGTTGGTGTTGATCAACTTGGAGTCGATTTTTGATCAGTTAAATCTTCTCTAAGTTTATTGAACTACATGCAGTCCCATATATCTTTGCTTTCTAATTTTCTCTTAACAGTACGTTTGATTATTGAAATGGAATAAGGTGAGAATAGAATAGTTATTCCAGGGAATAGAATAGGATTGAAATAGAGTTAAAATTATTATTTTCATATTTGATTGTTAGAATAGAATAAGATGAAAATAATAATAATAATAATAATAATAATAATAATAAAATGTAATAATAATAATAATAATAATAATATGTAGGAATTGTTATTCCCACATGTATGAAATAATAATTCCCACATGAATGGTAGAAATTGTTATTGCCATATGTGTGGAAATTACAATTCTTAGAAAATATTTATTCCTGATTAAATTTATAACCAAACGGAAAAAATTCTATTTTCAGGGAATAAAAATTCTATTCCCTCTAACTAAATATGCCATAATTGATTGGGGAATGCCACTTTTCTTCATAGAGCAATTTAAAAGATATCATATAGATATTTATTTGGTAACTATTGTTATAGATAAATTTGGCTGGTGATAAATAGTCATCCCAATTTCATTTTATGTCTGTGAAGATGCCTGCAATATATATTTCAATATCTGAATCATTCTCTCTAACTATATATCCGTTTATGAATTATATGCTCTCATTTTCAATTAGAAACTAGCATATGTTGTAAACGTCCTGATAGCTTTTTATACTCAGCCTTCACTTATTGACATATGATACATTGTCAAACAAATGTTACAATTTATCTTTCAATGCTTCATCACTAGAAAATCTTTTATAAATCTTGATATATCTTGTAAACTCCCAAATTGATCATATATTTTGATTAATGGGTTTCATTAAGAATCTCCACTTTTAGCCCCTCAATATTTGGTATGTAAATGGAAACCTTAAATCTTAAAAGCTCCATCAGCCCAAATGTTAAATTTAGCTCTTGATCTGAGATTCAAATCCTTAGCCATGTCAACAAAAAATGGACCATCCATTTGCTTTCTCTTAATCATTTCTAAGATTTTTCATTGAATATAAAAATATGACAATATTAGATGTGTACCCTAAGAATGGCTTCTAATATCACACTCTATGCCATCAAGCATCCCACTTCATTAATCATCAGAAAGGACATCAAACTTTCCCACTTATAGCTTGGTATATCTGCTACCACATTTGCTTTTTCTAATTGATGTTGGATTTCAAATCAATAGTCATTTAAAAGGTCTATACATATTTTTTGCCTCATATTCAATTATTTTTTAAAAAACAAATACTTTAAACTCTTATAATCCAAATACATCATAAATTTCTCTTCATATAAGTAATATCTTCAAATCTTCAATACAAAAATTATTATTGCTAATTCTAAATAATAGATAGGACAATTCTATTTATATACCTTGAGTTGTCTTAATCCATTAGCAATAATCCTTTTGTGCTGCATTAAGATGCAACCCAAACTTCATTTGGAAGTATCCCAATAAATGGCATAGCCTTTGAAGCCTTGCAAAACAGATAAAATTGGTGCGGTTATTAGATAATTCTTCAATTATTGGAAGCTTTTCTCATGGTTTTCTCTCACTGAAATGCCATCATTTCTGTGTTAAGAGGTCCAACGAAGTCACATCATTGAGAAATTCTCCATGATCCTCTAATAGTACCCAACCAAATTAAAAAAATTTGCAATTCAATTAAGTTCATTAATCAACTCCAAATTGTTATCGCTTCAACCTTTTGTGAGTCCATTGACACACTTCTCTTTAAAATCATGTAGTCTACGAAAGCTACTTCCTCGAGCAAAAATTGATATTTTTCTCAACTTGGCATACAATTATCTTTTCCTTGTATTTGTAAGATAATTCTTAAATGAGTTTTATACTCATCATAGCTCCTTGAATATATGAAAAAAATCATTGATAAAAACAACTATAAATTGATCAAGATAGTGTTGAAGCACTTGGTTTACTAAATCTATAAATGTCGTAGGCACATTCATCAATTCAAATGGTATTACCAAAAATTTATAACTACCATACCTTGATTAAAAAGTTACTTTCACCATATCTTCCTTCTCAATCCTTAATTGGTGATAATAACACTTAAAATGAATCATAGAGAAAATCTTAACTTATTGTGACTAGTTACAAAGATCATCAATTTTTGGCAAAGAATATTTATTCTTAATTGTTATCTTGTTTAGCTCTTAATAATCTATACACAACCTGATAAACCTATCTTTGTTCATTATAAATAAAGCTGGTGTATCTTATGGTGATATACTCCATCGAATAAAACTTTCTCTAAAAGCTCCTTCAATTGTTTATTTAACTTCTTTAATTCCAAAGGAGCCATCCTATATTTAGCATTAAAAATCTGTGTAGATCTTGGCATCAATTATATCTCAAACTTGATCTTCATATTCGACAGCTGTTTAAGAATATTTTTCAAAAAAACGTCTTGAAATTTTCTCATTACTAGAATTTTCTCAACTGGTACACCATGACTTTTGGTAGTAGTAATATAAATAAGGTAAGCTTAACATCCAACTTTTATTAAATAATTAGTATGCAAAGTCGAAATCACATAGGTTGATTTTTTGTTCTTATTCCTTTGGAAATAAAGTGGTTCACACCTTAGAATCACGAAGTGAACCCTTTGGTGAAAATAGTTTATATTAGCATGATAATATATCAACCAATCCATATTTAAAATTATATCAAAGTCATGCATGACCATCTTATATGGGATTCATTTGATCTTATACTTTGCCTTCTTGGCTAGCATTTTTTTTTTTTCAAAATATTTTACTCTTTCTAACTCTAGCTCAAAAAGTAAGGTCTGATCAAGTAATTTTCTATAGATTTAGCAGCAATTTTACTCTCTAACTTCTGACAAAGTCACCAATTGTCTCAGAAACATTGTCCTCGAATCCTTGAAGGAATTTCCCTACTCTCTTTGTCTTACCATCACAACACGTAGTGCAAATTGAGCCAATTTTATAAATTTGACATTATATTTTACCACAGTATAATTCCACTGTCTCAATGGAGCAAATTTGTCCTCCTACTTTGGCAAACTTGTTGAAAAGTACTTGCTCAAAATTTGCCTCTAAGAAAGCGATCTATAGAGCATCTTCATTCTTCAAATTTAAAATTCTGTTCTTCTTTTTTCATTGATGTTCGACTTCACCATTAATTTTACATGTAAAGACCGAGTTTCTAGGATTTAATCACTCACGACCTTAATAGTTGTTAGTGAACGAGAAAGTTGATAACTAGGCGAAGTAGTAAGATAGGGAAATTTTGAAGTACTGTCCGGAAATTTAGTGATATAGTGTTTATGGAAAATTTTGAAGTGTTGACCAAAAATTTGGTGATAAAGTGTTGACTAAAAATTTTAAAGTGTTGACCAAAAATTTGGTGATATAGTGTTGACCGAAAATTTAAAAATGTTGATTGAAAATTTGGTGATATAAGTTGACCGAAAAGTTTGAAGTATTGATAAAAAATTTGATGATATAGTGTTGACCAAAAATTTTAAAGTTAACCAAAAATGGTCATGAACCATAGTTTATAAATGAACAGTAACAACCACGGGCTATTAGTAAACAATAACTAACCAAGAATCAATTCATGGCTATATCCTGCTCCTACCTACTCCGTTGACCTTTCAAGAAAGGAAGATTGAGTGAAAAAAAAAAGTACGAGAAAGTACCAAGTAGGTGACCTACCTTCACCTACTCTCACTTACCCCATTACCTATAAATACCAAGTTTAGAGGTTAGAGGGAGAGTACGAATCTGTGTGAAGCATGAAGGAAAAGAAGAAGGGAAAGGATTTCAGACTAAGGAAATTTATAAGCCCCAAGATCAGGAAAGTGTACCCTTGTGTCGTGTCCTTAGCTTTTTCTCGTCTGAAAGTTGATATCATTCAAATGTTCTTCCTTCTTGTCATGTTCTATGAGATGCATATCATGATAACATGGCATGTTTGTGAAGGTTTTCTAAGATCAATTCATGTGTTATGTTTTAATATGCAAAATTTTGTTCCGCGGCTTTTACTTCAAAATTGTGCACAAAAAGGTTAACTTGCATATCCCACTCGGTTGCATGTATTTACTGTTTGTAAAAGTAAGACCGCATGCTTTTAAGTAACATGGACATTTGAAAATAGTTTTGGATGGCGGAGTAGCTGTAGGCTTTAAATGTAGCCATTTCTGATGTATGATGACCAAGTAGTTGTAGGCCTTAAATGTAACTGTTTCTGATATATGATGGCCGAGTAGTTGTAGGACTAAAATGTAGCCATTTCTGATGTACGATGGTCGAGTAGCTACAGGTCTCAAATGTAGCCGTTTCTAATATATGATGGCCAAATAATTGTAGGCCTTAAATGTAGCTGTTTCTGATATATAATGGTCGAGTAGCTATATGCCTAAAATATAGTTGATTTTTAGCATTTGATTTTGGATTTGCATTCATTTTTGAAAAACTAGTATGCTTGAAAAGGTCCTTGTCCATATATTATGCTTCTGTATGCTAACCGCATTTATTTCGGTTCTTTAATTTGTGCACAGCTATATTTATGCATATTTTTATTTTACTGTACATTGCTGAGCTATTACTCACTCCTTATCATTTTTCTCCCCTCAGATGACCAAGAATTTACGCTAGACGAGAAAGAGTGAGGTCGGACGGCCTTGTTATGCAGGAAGGCCGCTCAGATTTGTAGTAGTGCATGACTGGTCTCGATGAATATTTTGGGGTTATCATGAGGATTTTGTTAAATGTGTCTGCTATGTAAATAAAGGAATATATAAATGCTTCCGTTAAATTTTTTTGGTTTAAGTGCTTATGGGTTTTTAGTGGCATTTCGTACGACTTTGCTGGACCAACCAAGTATCTTGGACGGCCAAGGGATGACCGACCTAGATTAGGCCGACTTAAGTTGTCTAGCCACTTGTGATCTTGTACTCGCTAGAAAAGGAAAATTTAAGTCCACAAAGTATTATAAGTCTATGAGTCGCATTGCTTATCCTGTCTATATGTACATTTTAGATCCTTATTGACAAAGGTCATATGGTAGACTATGACTCATTCCATCACATTATAAGAAGTAAACTTCACCTTGTCCTTCTTTGGTGGATCTAATTCTTAGCTTTTGTTAGATCCATGTCACCCAAAAATTTTAGCACATGCTCATTAGTGAACTATCATAACTTGTCAACGCATTGCCAAGATTTTCAACCGCTTGCTATAGATTAGTTTGACTCTAGACTGAAAGGAATAAATCGTTCAGAATCAGAATAAAGTTTTGACCCTTTAATAAATTCACAAAAGTAGTAAAAATATAATATTTAATATACGTGAATAATATTTGAATCTAGATGATAAACAATAATAATCATAAAAGGTAATGTAATAAGTAATAAAGATATTTTTTTGGTGACAAAGAAAAAATTCAATAATCACGACTATCAAAAAAAACTTTCTAGATTTCAATAACCAGGGAAGATAGTCACTATGAAAATTAATTTACAGATCGAGTGGTACAGACACGGTAATTTAGTCGACTTATTCTCATCTTGTAATCTCTATTAAGAAACTTCTTGGACTTGTCCGTGGTAACGGAGCCGAACGCTTTATGGTCTTCACGTTAATCTTTCTTCATGAACCGCTTGAGTTGCTGTACACCACTGGAGCCCGGTATCTATACCACCGATATCGCCACGAAGGTTAACAGGAGGAAAGAGGTGTAAAGGATAAAGGTCAAGGTGGTGAGAAAACTTTATCGAGGAAGTACAAAATATAGAAGCCAAGTTTTCTCAAGTGAAGAAATAAAAAGCACCAATGAGAGCGTTTTCTCCGTTGAAACGGCCGTCCAAAAAGTTATCCAGGAAAATTATGGTAAAGAAATATAAGACTAATATATATATAGAGGCTCAAAAATACGGTTAAAATTATAATTGTTGAGATATGCACGCCCCAGCGAATGAGCTCCGCTCGGGCGCAAATGGGTGAGCCTAGGGTTTTCCTGGCTCGCACCACGGCGCTCGAGTGTGGGTTCAAGCACGCCTGTTCTTGAAATTGTACTTGAGCACGGGTCAAGCGATCGTCAGATGTGGGGTTACTAGATACGGCACTCGAGTGTAGATCGAGCATCACTCGAGTTCGGCTTATCGGGAATTGGCTCTCAAGCGAGATTTGAGCATACATTGAGCTCCGGCTACCCTATAAGTAGTACTCGAATGCGGGTCAGCCATTAAGCAACCGTGGACACCGAGGGAGGTGCAATGACAATCCTCGAACGGAAATCTGATGAAAATCTTCCAAACACGTAAAAATGCACCAATGATCACCAAAACGACTAATCTAACACGGTTACGGAATATGTCAATAAAAAATACGACTAACATAGACCATTCAGTCTATCACTTTAGTCATCATTACCATAATGACAAGATACTCGTTCTCCTAACCAGAACCAGCACAACCTTGATCTCCCAATATTACAGTACCTTTCATGATACAAATATTAAATTTAATTCATTAAATTGTGGAGGACATTTTCCTTATAACTTTATTTGATACCAATCCTGTCACATCCTCAGCCCCAAATAGCAATAAATATGCAGACAATCAAAGCTTAACAACCTATTAGCATAAATATATACACTATTATGCATAAAAAAAAGAATTGTATTCATGACCTGAAAATTATCCTATGATACTCCTCTTTTTTGAGGTACGTATTATGTGCCCTTAATAAACTAGACATAATAGGCCTTGCGGGTGTTGTTATAACCACTACTGCAACTATTGGCTGCAATCTTGCAAAACAACCCATTTCCTCCCTATTTCTTGTGCATCATCTGTCATTATCACCCAGTACAATTTGAAAATTTATCTTATTTGTTTTTTTTATTTAGAATTGACTGCCCTCAAATGTTTTTCCAAATTGCCAATTCGCAGGGACAATATTGTAGCTCGTAATAGTCCTTCCATCGCTGGTGGTAACCATGAAGGAGAGGCTCTGTCCATTGAGGTAGGAGTTGCTCTGCCAATTTTGTCCCCAATTTCTGGACATGGCTTTCCACCCTGTCTTTGATCCTTTAATCGACACTGCGTGGATGTCCCCTGCACCAGCGACGTTTGTGATGAGCACCAAGTTGAAGTAGGAGTGCCCGTTGATTGTGAACCTTATTCCTCCTTTCCTCAGACATGGCACCCTCCTGAAAGACACGGGCACAATCCCAGATCTGTATTGAGCGATCTGCAAGAAGGCAGGCTCGGCCATATCAAAGTGTTGCAGCGGAGGATTGCACCATCCACCGTTGTTATTAGACAAGGCATAGTTTGGAGGGCAGAAGTTTGTAGCGGTGACGATGATGGTGGCAGGCAAGCACCACTTAGGGTCATCGTTGCATCTGATCGCATAGCATGCCCCGCAACTCAACCCATTGTTGAATAGTGCGGTGCTCAGTGCCGCTGTGCTTGTCCCATACCCTTGACTGTACAAATTTCCGTACCCACAAGCTCCCCCTGCCATGCATATGCACCAATTAAGGATCAAGTTTACGGGAGTTCTAAGTTATGAGTTGCAATATTAATAGAAACTAAGACTGACGATTGGCTCACCCATTGTGCCAGAGGCATCACTTCCGCCATAGAATGTTGCATGAGCAGTTTTCCCGGCACCATAGTCGGCGTAAGCCCCGAAGAGGCAAAGATTGATAAGGATGAGGACAAGTGAAGCAGCAGAGAACGAGGGGTTAATTTCCATTGTTTTACTCGTCCACGTTTTCAGAAAGAGAACAATAAGAGGGAAAAGAGAAGATATTGAGTCTAGGGTGTTTTGATATTTGATTTGCAGATAGGAAGGCAAGGGAAGGAGAGTCTGTTTATATAGAGCAACGTCGGGCCACTGTAAGCAGCATTAAAAGTTTTGAATGCTCCTATATTACTTGAAAGTGGATTTATTTTATCATATTTTGCCGTATTTAATTTATATTTATTAATGGGGAAAGCATGTGAAGGGTTGCACATGCAGTTGTCTGTGGTCTCCAGTCGATACCACCTGCTAAGAGTAATGGTCCCATCTGCACGTCCGCTTTCAGCCATTTTTCTTTTCAGTGCTTTACTTGGCATATTGTATTGTTTTCCATTGCGTTCAATGTGTTTCCATAGTCAATGTATTTTCGACGATAGTGATATATGTGCTTGATTTACTACACAAATTGGTTACTTCCATTTCTTGGACCGGAAATTTACGAAAATTGTGCATGTCGTGGCAATTAAGAGGTTGAATAAATAGGCTGTTATAGCCCATTAATTACTACTACGTATGCTTAGAACTGTGATGGCTGGCAGCAGTAATGGTGTGATGCTGAGAAGCCAGGAGATGACGGTACACTCAAATGAGTTTCTTATTGGATTTTGACTGCTGGAGGATGCTATACATGTATAAGCATACATGCCTACATATACATACATACATATATGTATGTATACGTGCGTGCATATATATATATAGATATATATATATATGAACATAGGCACAAGCACAGACATATATATATGAAAGACTAGGACTGCCGTAATCAACTACCATTTAAACGCTTTGGTATAGCAAAAATATAACACATATAATATTTAATACAAATAAACAATATTTGTTTCTAGACATTATAAAGATCAATTAATTATCTAACAAGTTAATTATCACAAATTATAGTAATATATAGAGTGCATAAAGTACAATCAACACAAGTATTGGTGATGAATGTGAATTATGAAAACCAACTAGTTTTAAGTAAATGTACCATGTTTATCTAGCCAATGAAAGCAAAACACACATGAAAGTTAATTTTATGTAGATGCACTGAACAATACCCAATTTATTCCCAATTCATAATCTATACTAAGAAACTCTTTAGATTTGTAAGTTGAAATGAAATTAGATAGCTTCTAGCCTTATTTTAGATTTTGCTTTGTCCATTAGTGAATTTTTAAACCCTACCAGAAACAAATGTCCATAATACCAATGAAACTATAAAGGCATATAGGTTGGGATAAGTTTTTAAAAACTATAGAAAATTTTTAGATGAGAAAACCTTGTTAATTTATTCTCAAAAGAAAATTAAAGGTTTTCTCCTTGGAATTATCTCTTGTGCTATATATCTCAAAGCTTAATGTATCAATTATGGTCAGCAAGGATCAGAGAAGAGAAATGTATAGTGTGGGTTGAAAGCAGGGCAAGAAAACCCATCTAAATAGAAACTAGGATGCGGTGCATATGTAGGAAACAAGGCTCATCAAGGATGAGGCCTTTAGCAAATAGTGCACATGTGCCTCTCAAATGCACATTAGGTATGGAGCATTGGGGAGAAACATGCATATGCATAGGTCAAACGTATATCAGGTATAAAAATATTAGATAAAATACACTCATGCACTAGGTAGGCATGCCTCATGTATGTATAGGGATATTGGAAGAAATATGCTTATATGTAGAATAGGTGTGCATTTGGTGTGACACCTTATACATGTATTGCTTGTGCATCCTTCAGGCAGGAATCAAGCTACTCATTTTCTAATCATGAAATTTTCTAGTTAAATATATTTCTAACAATATATCTTAAGAGGGATACCAATATGTCTTGTTTAACTTGAGAAGTTTGTTGTGCAAAGTTTTATTGTTGTTGGCTGTAAGAGAGTTTTTACATGACTCTCAGCACATATGCTTGAGCGAAGTTGTATGAACAATCATCTGTAAGCTTTCCACAAGATTTAGTGATTTTAGGTGAAAACCCATTCGTCAAAACCCTAGGATGTGTCCGGACCACATTTGATCAATTATATTGGGTTTAATGCATGAATCGACCTTAGATAATTGTTACCCATGGCATGGGCAAGTGATTGTATGAATATTATGTCCGAATTTGTGGTTTTAATCCATTTTCGAATAAGGAACCCTAAACCCACGACTCAAAAAAAATTAACCAATTAAATTAAAACTTATGGATAAATTGGCTATAGAATGTTATTACATGTGCTATGAATAAGTCAATTTATTGATTGGGTATCCGAATTTGTGGTTTTGTGTAAAATTTCGTTCTAGGAGACCGTAACCTATGCTTGGACCCCGTTAACGGATTAAAATTGGTTTTTGATTCAATGATTGGCTTAGGATAATAATTATCCATGCCTTGAATTTCATGATGTACCCATTGGATGTCCGAAAATTCGAGGATTAACCAATATGTGCATCCGGACACTGTTTACGCTAGTACTATTTACCCGAGGATATTGAACAATATTTTATATAATTTTTTATGTTTAATTGCTGATTAAGTGATATATATTTATATAAGTTCAATTGTATAATCTAAAAGTTTCAGCATGTGCAATTGCGAAAGAAATTTGTATTCGAAAGCCCTTCAAATTAATTTGCTTTTTGATTGTAAGAATTTCCTAATTGTTCTAATTATACGATGAATTATGCACATATCATCAACACAATGATTTGTACATTTAAAGAATTATACCATGAACCATTTATAAAAGAATTAACGATCGAAGACTTTAAGAATTCTATCTGGCATAATTAAAAAGGGATTTCTTAATTCTCCTAAATTTCAAGAAATATTATGTATGAACTATGAATATGTAGGGATCTAAGCTCAAGTCATATGAATTATAAACATGTGAGGATCTAAGATCACGAAAAATATGAAAATATGCTTATAAAAAGAAAATCTAATTATGGAGAAAATTTTGTAATTAAATGAAGGACCCATGAACTGATAGAATTATAAAATGTTCTCCAGCAGAGTTGGAACGAAGAAATTTCTTTTGCGCTTAAGAACAAAATTTTCTAGTGAAATAAGGAACTAAGAACTTGGATCAAGAATTATGGATAATAAATTTTGACATGTCAGGAACATTGTAGTAGAAACTCTATGATTACTTTGGCCGTGTACTCTGGTCGTGCTATGTAACGGGTGAAGTTCCTTGGCATGTCTTAGTGTGTTATAACGAAAGGCTGTAATCTATTCTGGAACCACTTACGGCTAGGCCGCTGTGGCTGATTGGCCCCATCTATAGGGATGATTATGTAAACGACCTGCTTCTGGACCTTTAATAGGAGGAGATGACTTTGGATTGTATAAGAGCAAATATAATTCAGGCTACGACCGTTTGCTCCTTAGTCAGTAAGGCCTACTGATCTAGGTTTCTTAATTAAATAAGATTTTAGTAATGAATTGATAACAATGAATATACAAGGAAACGAATCAACGAAATATGGTACGAATCATGAAAGCATTCCTTCCCTGAATCATGAATTAAATCTTATATGCACTTTTGTCTTTCACGTATGCATTATTATGTTTCGAAATATGAAATTATGCTTGTCCTTGATATATATATGTTGCGCTTGCTGAGCTTTTAACTCACTCTTGCCACTTTCTTTGTCTCCAGAGTAGCACAAGCCTACACTTGATCCAACAGAGTAGAGGATTATTAGTTGAAGACTTGAAGATACTAAAGGATAGTTTGAAGTCTTAGTTTATGAAGTTATTACTTTTGGAAACTTTTTATTATTTTGATGGTCATGTATATTCATAATGATGATGTAGTTTATGTAATTTAGTTTCTGTTCACTTGATGAGTATAGTTGCTTTCACAGGTTCACATGGTTTGATAATGTACCTAATAATATCTTGTTTGAATCGACGTCATATCTAAAGTTATGACATTGGTGTCACATGTTGTTAATTGTGATTTTTGGATCCTATGTGGTTTGTTATTGTTACTGGATGTGTCGGAGTTGATTGGGATAAAATTTTGGATGTGTTAAGGTTGTATATCTGATGTACTGGTTTATTTTAGATTTTGTATTTTTGCCGATATTCGTATTACAGAGAAAACTCTACCGAATTTTTGGCAGAAAATACGGTATGTACATTATCCTTTTAGTTTGATTCATTTACTTATTTTTGCATTGTTAATGCACTTCTTTTGTAGTACTTGGAGATGGTGAAAATAAGAAATTGCTTACTTGTTTAGATCTTATATTAATTGAATTGTTATTAGGGGTTCGGAGTGTAGAACTATGGTAGCCAAAGCTAGAGCATTGATCCCTGGGGATACATTTGTTTACCTAGAGGAAAAAAATTGGTTGAATAGATAAGTAGAGCTCAATATTCCACAAGTTGAGCTACTGTTGTAGTAGATAAGGATATTTCTTTCATTGATAGAGCTGTTAAAGTAGAATGATGCATTTTTGTGGCTGTGATTATCATAGAAAGACTGCAAGTAGATTGTTTACAACTCGAGGAGTCACTAAGGAGGAGTATCTAACAAGGAAAATGTAAGGTGCCGATTTTCAAAACATAGTTATTAGGAGAAATTAAGTTAATATAATCAAGGAAAATAGGAAGGATGCTCAATGGGTGCCCGAGGTGTCGCTGGGGTGCATATTCCAATGGTGTGGCACCCGCTGCCACTCGAGCCCAACAGGAGGTGCAAATTCCATTGTAGGTCTACTTGATGCATGCTGTTGGCACGCTTGAGCGCCACTTCCAGTGTTGCTACACCCAAAACTTGCCTGATTGACGCTCAAGCGCCAATTTGCGTATTTAAGCACGCAATCAATTTTCTTTTGCCATTTTTTATGGAACTGAGAGAGAGGAGAGAGGCAGAGAGAGAATACGGTGATGAAAAGGGAGAAGTGTGATGGAATAGATCCTAAACTTTATAGGACCCTCCGTCAGACGGATACAAAATAGGATCTATTAATTTAAATCCTCTAAATTGTACAGAAATTTAGACAAAGTCTTCTCTATAACTAGACAAAAATAAGAAATACAACCTGTATATTTAATAACCTATACAATACAAATCCATATAGAATAGCCTATCTAAGCTCACAATTAATTAAACATCATAATTCTCATCTTATAACACGCATTTACAGGATCTCAAATGCCATCCATGGCTTTAGATCAATTATTCAATTTACTACATCAGAACTCGTATGAGAGATGTCGTCTAAAACCTGTACAGAAATTAGAAAAATATATAGCGGAAGCATCTATAATCTTAACAGAAATCTGCGAAAGCATAAATACGGTTTTAATAGTTTATAGAATAAACTACAATTACTTATACATAATTTCCTTTACAAAACTCTATGGCACATGCAAAACTATCAGAATCTCTCAAAACATTACTCTAAGGTAATGTTCAAGGCTTTGCTAGGGCTCCAAAACCTTCCTTACTAAACTCTAGCTGCCTGATCATCTAGTATCTTCATTATATCCTTATCGGGAGGGGGAAAAATAGTAAATAGTAAGTCAAAACCCAACAAGGTACTAAAACATGTAGAATGTAATGATCTCATGCAAAACATAGTACAGTAAAGCAGGTACAGTTACATTTAAAGTATAAATATGATAAGGCAATGATTACAGAAATATTAGCAGAATATAATTGCAGAAGTTAATAAAAATGCTAGGGGAAAACAGAAACATATACTTGATTCATCAGAAAAGCATGATTCCACATGAACAGGTTTTCAGAAATCATTAATTATGCTTTTATGCAGATCATATGGGCAGATGAGTAGGAACACGTGCAATAATCATGAGGAAAGTATGATTTTCTTTATAAATAGGTCTCAAAAATCATAAATCATGTTAGGGCAGAAAATCACATTAATATCAGGTTAGAAAAACAGGAGCAGTTCATGGAAACAGGAGTAAAACACGATTCTATTTAAACATGTATTAGGGTTCATAAAACAATTCCAAATCCCATTTGTTTCTTCAGAAAACTCCAGTTTAATATCCTAGGGACCCAATTAGCATACCCTACTAGACGAGGGGGTAAATAATAGGGGATAGATTGTGTTTACTCCAAACAATCTAGGGCCAGTATCAGTGCTGTACAGGGACCGCTTGTGTTCTATAGCACACAACTCAAAGCCGACGAAAGATTATTATTTCCTCTAGGAACGAAGGATTATCATCCTCTAGGATCGGTATACTACCCTCATTAATTAACGCCCCGATGAATGGTGGACTACGTATAACTCCATGGACGGAGTTATCCTCGATTACCACTGTAACGTCCTAAGGCATGCCGGAAAACCTTACTAGACCGTATGTCAGTCCTGGGTCCAAATTAACAGTATTAGAAACAGTTTTCTTCTCATTTTCTTAACTAAAAATCCTTTTCCAGTTCAGAAATCAGTTAGAATTTCATAATAACTCTCTAGTCAATTTTGGAATAAACAGTAATAGTTTGAAACCTTTCAGATTCGTGTCATAATATACCATAATAGTTTATAATCCCTTAGTTTTACTTCAGAATATACAGAAATAGTTTAAAAACCCTTCAGTTTATCTCCAGGAGTTTACAATAATTTATCCGTATAAGTCCGTACAAAACTTTCAGATACAGAATACATTAGGAGCTTTATTTCAGTACAGGTTAACTTTTATATAATAGAAATTGCGGATAAAGTCATTAAAACACTTCATTTTCGTACCTAGGGGTTCGGTAAAATAATTTGGATGATAAACAGATACCAAATCCATGCAGTTTCATGAAATCGATACCATATATTGCAGTATACATATGTAAGCATGAAATCTATCCGATTAATTTACAGAAACAGGCAGTATTTATGAAGAACATGGAGAAATATAGATTTAGAGCACAAATACAATATTTGAGGTATTAAAACTTTATAAAAACGGTAAATAACATCCGGAGTATTGTGACGGATCAGATTATTTTTTCAATAAATAACCTCCGTTAATGATAACACAAACTAAAGCCCATAATTAACCTATGAATTCTACAGAAATTTCGATAGAATTTCCTCTACAATTGGACGAAAACCAAAAATACAACCTGCTCAAATACATCCTATATAAGCACACATCTAACCAAAATAATCAATACAAAGCCTACAATACAATACATAGAATCACATAATCAGCCATATCATCCATGGCTCCAATCACAGTATCCCCAACTACGGAACTGGACCTAGAGAAATGTCGTCTAGGAAGAAACAAAATTCAGAAACGTCAACACAAACGCGGAACATAACTAGATCATCAAAAACCTGCTGAAGTATAACAAAACCATAATATAACAATAAGCCACATCCATCCATGAGTGGCTGTTTACATTCTAATATGATAAACATAATCCAATCTTCAAGCTTCGATGTCCAGCATCTCCCTTCAATGAAAGTCTCTCTCCTTACTCTAACTAATTTGACACCGGCTAAGTGTTCTTATCTGGAAGGAAAAACAGCAAGAGTGAGCGTACAACTCAGCAAATATAATTATGCTCAATACTCGTAGGCAAATAATAGAACAACTGGAATAGGGGGATACAAGTAATCTCAATAATCATGAATCAAGAGAGGGAACAGGAAACATCTGGAATCATTGGATCCTCACGGTTACATCGATTAGGCATTATTCATTTTCATCATTATATCATCTTTGCGGACCCGGGCTAGTAGGCCGTACTAATCGACGATGCGAGAGAACGAGGAAAGGAATGTGTTCGCTACACATTCTAACGCCCCGGTAACATTTTAGGTCTGCAGCACTCGACCATCAATTGCATCTCCACTATGGAACACTCAATGAACGACTACATCTCCACTATGTAGCGTTCAACCAACAGCTACATTTTAGGCCTACAGCACTTGGCACCTCAACACGCCCCATATCCCCCGGGGACCAGGACAATCCTCGTTCTTCCACAGTAGTTTCCTAAAGCGTACCACGAATATCACCCGCTCCCACGAGCGGCCAGAATACGGGGCCATGTATTCCTCGGGTTCACACCGCGATGGACATGGTAAGCTAAAGAATACTACCCCTATGAATCATGGTCCTCGTTTCAAGGTTAGTTTCCACACTTAGAGAGGGAAATCCACATTTGCCATACACATTCACAACTCGGGAAATCCCATTCCCATCCCATCATTTAGAAGCCTCCGAGACTCATTCCCTTGCTTCCGGCACATGGATACACATTTCGGATCTTACATTACATTGAAACAATTAGACATCACTTTTATAACAGTTAAATGAGGTCAACACATGTACCTTTCCCATTTCATTTAGAGTGAACAGTGTTATGCTTCTTTTAGAGCATCCAGACGCTGCAAACGGTTTAATACTTGTGAGATCAGACGTCCGGTGGATACGTATGCACAATTGGAACATAACGATTCATATTTTGAGCTTGATTCAACATAATACGAAGGTAGAAGTATGCAATTTTCCCATTCATTTTTGGATGAACAGTAACAGGGGACTTTTAAAGCTCCCGGATGCCGCGAACGGGTCGAATCTTGCGGAATCGGACATCCAGTCAATATATACATACAATTGAAAAGTGGGGATTCATATTCTAGAGTCATTTCAACACTTTATGAAGGTAAAAACACGCAATTTTCACTTTATGTCACGGGTGAAAAGTGTCAGCGCCTGTTTAGAGGGCTCGGACGCCGCGACGGGTCGAAACGTGCAAAATCGAACCTGCGGCCGACATATGTACATCATTGGGACGTGGGGATTCACATTTTGAGGTCAATTTCATGATACACGGAAGGGAAACGAAAAATCCCCAATTTCGTGGGTTAGGGTTTCGGTGAAACCAAACCGAGTGGATCGGACACGATTCAGACAAATAACTACATATTTCTTAGACATTAATCTTGGGTTTCATGTTTTTAACATTTATAGTGGGTATCGACACAAGAATGCCCAATAAAATCAACCAAATATCGAAAGGAAATGAGAAGTGAGTATAAGAACACTTGCCCTGATGCGTGCTTTCACCTTTACAATTAGCTCTCGGACGGATTTGGACTCCACAGCCTCGATCTCCTCCCTTCTCTCACTAGAATCGGCGTGCTCTCTCTCTCTAGAAGCTTCTGGGCTCAAGGGAAAATGAGAAAAAAGAAGCACGATGCGGCTTTAAAACGAACTGGCGCTCGAGCACGCGGCGAGCGCAAGCATTCGACCATGGTCAGCTCGAGCATGCAGTGAGCGCGGGCAAATCTAGATTTTGGGCTCGATAGGTGGACTCGAGCGCACGGAGGGCGCGGGTTTGGCCCGCGGCAAGCCTGTAGTAAGCCTACGTCGCGTTTTTGCCGTTCGGGACCCGTTTTGACCATTCTAACCCAATCTTTCACATCCTTGGACCTTATTTTTTATTATATAACATTAATAAGTCATGATTATCATAATTTAAAACCGAAAATCTTATTTACAAAGTAACATTTTACGGTTTACAGTTTTCGTTCCCGATTTACCGATTCCGGCTCTTTGAGCTTTTTAATCCGATTCTCCCACACCTTTAGACCACAATACACCTATGTTAACTTAATTACCTTCTAATTATTATAGTCTTAACCCGGAACGTCACAACTCTCTCTCACTTATAAAAATTTTGTCCTCAAAATTTAACGAATATCAAATTCCCATAATCATAGGTAATCTTTCTCGCATCCAGAAATCATCCCCTCAGACAACGATTATTCTAGGAAACTTCAAGCATTGAATCGTTCTAATCCTCATCACAAAACAAATCCTTAGCCTCTCAGAACGGCTCAACCCAGACACTTACCGATTCTCTCAACCATCGATACAAGGAAGACCTTATAACGATCCCTAGATATTCCAAAAGCGACCAACAATCATGCCGGACATTCTTCCAATTCAATCCGATACTTCAAATGGACCAATAAACTTTCACTTCAATTCATTCCAAGCCTCGAAAGAATTCGATCACAAGGATCTCAACCTTATTTAGAAATCTCTAGGACATGGGCCCACAACGCTTACGCTGTGCTACTCTAATTTATACGATTCTAGGATAGTCATACCATGAAGACAAATCCCTCAATCAACCAATTACGCCACATTCAAAACTATAATCATAATGATCACCCAAAGAGTTGACATAACTTGTGACGGAACAGATTTTTTTTCCTCAAAAGCTTCCGTCAAGACAGGAATAGGATTAATAGTACTAAAATATAAGGCAAGACTTCTGCTGAAATTTCAGCAGTCTCCTTTGTAACAGGATGAAAAACCCAAAATACAACATATATGATCATCCATTGCAAGCGTACAACTATCAATTATCCACAATTTTTCCTACAACATACGTACACAGGATCACATGTGCCATTCATGGCATAAATCTATAAAAGCGTTAGCTACACTAACAGTTTAATATCGAGATGTCGTTTAGGACCTGTACAGTATATCCAAAAGTTTAGAGCGGATGCTAAACTAATAACCTGCAGAAGTATAGTTTTTCCTTTTTACTATCTCATACATTATGCATTCTGTACAAAATCCACATGTCTATGAACATCCATAAATACAAGATCAGTATATAAAATCGCATGATCAGACAAGTCTTTACGTCAATAGGCTCTCCCAAAAATAGCTCCAAATGCCTCAGGCCTCAAAAGTCTTCAGATTTTTTCTCTTGATCACTCTTTCTCGTCAGGCACTAACTCTACTGTCTCATCCGGAGGGTGGAAACAATAAAACAGTGAGTCGGGGCCCAACAAGGTACATGCACATGAGCAGTAAAACAGTGATGCAGAACGGTCATGTAACTATGCATAAACAGAACGGTTAATTAGAATATAATCCAGGAAATAGAGAAAACATACTTTGACGGTATTAAGCTTCAGAACCAAAAATCAGTAGTGGTAGTCGATGTCGATGGCGTTAATTGTAAACGTTAATTAGCAAACGGTAAACGGTAAGTGAGTCGGTGTTCGGTATTGAAATGGCGTAAGCGATGTCGATACTCGGTAGATGGTAAACGGTAAATGGTACTCTATAATCGGTAATCGGTACGGTAAACGGTAACGTAACATACCGGTAACAGACCCTGCCAGTATTCCCTACTAGCCTGCAACTGTAATAGGGGTACCCATCTCATGGGGTTGGTACGGTATGCCACCCAAAGGTAGGCCGGTAACTATAATTCCTCCTGACCGTAACGCCCCGAGGAAGGGCGGACCACAAATAATTCCATGGACAGAGTAATCCTCGATTACCACCGAAAAGTTCTAAGGCATGCCGGAGAACCTATCCGGACTGTAGTCAGTCCTGGGTCTTAAATAACAGTAACGGAAATAACCTCTTTATTGAAAACCTTCTTTCATAATCATGGTTTCACAATTTTCTTTCGGTTAAATTCAAAACATCTGGTAACGATCTAAAACTCCTTCAGTTTTACTTAAATGGTGCATAAAATTTTCATCGGTACAAGTCCGTGCAAATTTTCAAAAACAAATTATACAGGGAGCTTCTCTTCAATATCAATTAACTTTTATATAATTGGAGCTTTGGTTAAAAATCACTAAAACCCCTTCATTTTCGTACTTAGCGCTTCGCCAAAACTTTCGGACTCAAATCGATCTCTAAACACATGCTTGCTCCTGAAATTAATGCCATAAATGCCATGCATATACATTAAATCATGTAATTTACTCAAACTTCACAATATTTTCGAGCTAGGATTTCATCACATACTTTCCGATACAAATCGAACACTATTTACATGCTTATACATGAAATCGAAGCCAAAACTTTCAATAAACATGGATAAATATAAAATCTAACCGAACAATCGAAGGAAACATGCTTCATTTACTTTAAACATGCATCAACATCATTTTAAAGCCTCTTTATCAACTTTAAAGCAAGAGGAAATGGCAAAAACGAAAAATAACGTCTGAAGTACACTTGCCTTTGCCTGATCTACCGTTATTTTCACCGGGAGTGGATTTGATGAAGTGATTCTCCTTTTTTTTCTTTTCTGGTTCTTCCTCTTCTTCGTTCGTGCCTCTTCACTTTCTCTCCCACTTTCTTTTTCTCCTTCTATTTATAAATAAATGAAATCAGAAAGCGGGTAAAAGTTGGGGCCGCGCTCGAGCGCGGCGCGAGCGCTCAGCGAGCGGGCCATATTCTGTTTTTTGCGCTCGAGTGGCCAGCGGGCGCGCGATGAGCAGGGCAGCTACTGGATTTTGCGCTCGCTGTAGCGCCTCGGGTGCACAGCAGGGGCCACAAGGTTGCTTGTTGATCTCTGATATTTTAAGAACTTTTTACTTTCAACCATCATTTTTCACTATAAGTTTGGCCTCCTAATAATACTCATCGTTTTAATTACTTCCAATTTTCACGTTTTCGGTTCCGGGGTCTCACACCCTCCCCCACATAAAGGAATTTCGTCCTCGAAATTAAATAAACCATATACCTCAAGAGAATAAGTGGGGATACTTGCTTCGGATCTCTTCTTCGCGTTCCCAAGTGGCCTCCTCCGGTGAATGATTTCTCCAAAGCACTTTCACCAGGGGGATGGTCTTCGTTCGCAACTTCTGATCCTTTTGGTCTACAATTTGCAGCGGTTCCTCAATGTAGGACAAATCCTTGTCAATAGACAAAGATTTATAGTCAATCACATGCGCTGAATTATGGACGTACTTTCGAAGCATCGATACATGAAACACATCATGTACGCCCGTCAGATTAGGTGGTAACGCCAACCTATAGGCTACCTCCCCGATCCTTTCCAAAATCTCAAAAGGGCCAATGAACCGGGGCTTTAGTTTCCCCTTCACTCCAAACCGGAACGAGCCCTTGGATGGTGAGACCTTCAAAAACACAAGATCTCCTACCTCAAAACTCAATTCTATCATTCGCCTATCCGCATAGCTTTTCTGTTGGCTTTGAGCAATCTTCAAATTTTTCATGAATCACCTTAATCTTCTTTGCTGTCTCTTTCACAATTTCTGGGCACAAAATCCTTTTGTCTCCAGTCTCCTCCCAATGAATTGACGACCTACACTTTTTCCTATACAACGCCTCAAAAGGTGCCATGCCGATACTAGTTTGGTAGCTATTATTATAAGCAAATTCAGCTAATGCCAGATAAGTATCCCAAGTTCCTTTCATCTCCAAAATAGAGGCCCTCAACATATCCTCAAGAATCTAAATAGTACGCTTAGATTGGCCATCGGTCTAGGGGTGATACGCAGTACTGAACTTCAACTCTGTCCCCAACTCCTTATGCAAGCTCTCCGAAAATCTCGAGACAAAGCGTGGATCTCTATCAGACACAATGGAGGCAGGAAGTCCATGAAGCCTCACGATCTCATTTACATACAACTGAGCCAACCTATCACGCGAATAGGTCATCCTGATCGCCAAGAAGTTGGCTGATTTCGTCAGCCGATCAACTATAACCCACACGGCGTCATGATTCCTAGGAGTCTTCGGCAAACCTGATACAAAGTCCATAGCAATGTCCTCCCATTTCCAGCTCGAGATTGGCATTGGCTGTAATAGTCCAAAAGGCTTCCTCCTTTCAGCCTTCAGTTACTGACATACCAGACATTTCTCCACGTAAGCCATGATGTCTCTCTTCATATTTCTCCACCAGAAGGTTTTCTTAGATCCTGATACATTTTATTCGTCCCCGGGGGGATTATATACCAAGACCGATGAGCCTCCTTCAAAATTTTCTCCTTCAACCCTTTATCATCCGGTACACATAATCGATCTCTAAATCTCAACACACCATCAGCCCGGATGTTAAAATCGGCTCGAGACTCTTTACTCAAATTACTAACAATATCCATGAGGAATAGATCATTCACTTGCTTCTCTTTAACTTCACTAACTACCTCTGGTTGAATCTGAAAGTACGACAGGAGCATCCTACCACCTTTGGTATAACGTTGGATATCACACTACTTCAGATAATCCAACATCTCCATCTATTTGACCTGTACATGTGCCACATAACCCGATTGGCGACTTAATACGTCCGCTACTATATTGGCTTTTTCTGGCTTGTACTATATCTCGCAGTCATAGTCTTTTAAAAAATTGAGCTATCTCCTTTGCCTAATGTTGAGTTCCTTTTGTAAAAATAGGTACTTCAAACTTTTGTGGTCTGAATATACAATCAACATATCCCATATAGATAATGTCTCCAAATTTTTAATGCAAAGACTACATCAGCAAGCTCGAGGTCATGAGTAGGGTAATTTTTCTCATACACCTTCAATTGTCTAGACCTATATGCCACGACTTTACCGTACTGCATCAACACACACTCTAGACCCACCTTAGAGGCGTCGCAATACACCTCAAAGCCTCCTGAACCCTCCGGAATGATCAGCACCGGAGCGGTGGTCAAACGATCCTTAGCTCCTGGAAGCTCAGATCACACTCCTCTGTCCACACAAACCTAGCCTCTTTCTTCAGCAATTGAGTTAGAGGCATAGTAATCTGCGAGAAATTCTCTACAAAACACCTGTAATATCCCACCATACCCAGAAAGCTTCTAACCTCGGTCACAGAAGCTGGTCTGCTCTAATCTGTAACCGCCTCTACTTTTCTGGGATCCACAGAAATGCTACCATCAGAAATCACATGCCCTAAAAACATCACCTTTTCGAGCCAGAACTCACACTTACTCAGCTTGGCATACAGTTTTTTCTCGCGGAGCACTTGAAGTACCTTCCTCAAATGAATTTTGTGCTCCTCATGATCCTTTGAATAAATCAAGATATCATCAATGAATACCACCAAAAATTTATCCAAGTACAGCCTGAAAACCCTATTCATGAAATCCATAAAAGCAACTGAAGTATTTGTAAGGCCAAAAGGCATAACAAGAAATTCATAGTGGCCATATCGTGTCCGAAAAGCTGTTTTAGCCACATCCTCCGGCTTGATCCTTAGTTGGTAATAACCAGACCTCAAATCAATCTTTGAAAATACTCGAGATCCTTGCAACTGATCAAATAAATCATCAATGCGCGGTAGAGGGTATTTATTTTTAATCGTGATCTTATTCAACTCACGATAGTCAACACACAACCGCAAAGACCCATCTTTCTTCCTTACGAACAACACCGGTGCACCCCAAGGAGATACACTCGGTCTGATAAAACCCTTGTCTAACAGCTCCTACAATTGTAACTTTAACTCCTTCAATTCAGCCGGAGCCATATGATAGGGGATTTAGAAACTGGGCTAACACCAAGAACAATGACAATCTCAAACTCGATTTTTCGGTGTGGAGGCAATCAAGGTAACTCCTCTAGAAATACATCCTCAAAGTCACAAACAACCAAGATATCCTTAGCCGGCACAGTATGACTCCCAGTAGTACAGGCATATTCCAAGTAAGCTCTACATCCACTTCTCATCAAATGCTTAGCATGTAAAGCAAAGATCAACACAGGTACCCCCTTTTTTTTAATGCCCTGAAAGAAAAAGATCTCCACTCCGGGAATATTAAAACAAACCCGCTTCGGAAAACAGTCAATACTGGCATGGTATTTAGCCAGCCAGTCCATTCCTAGGATCACGTCAAAATCACCAATATTCAACAATACTAAGTCTATAACCAAACGGTTCCCATTCACCTCAACTATACATTCTGGATACATAACATCTGTAATCACAGAAGATCCGGCGGGAGTACACATAGATAATTCACAATCCAAAATACACGGGACAGATACAATACAGCATGCAAATCGCAGGGAAACAAAGGAATGGGTAGACCCCGAGTCAAATAATATGGATGCAGAAACTCCACAAATAGAAATGTTACCTTCCACAACATTCGGAGATGCCTTCGGATCATAAACAGTCACCGCGAAGGCCTTTGCCGAGACAGTAGGTTTCTTTCCTTCTAGCCTCGGGGGTAGCGAACAATCCTTGATAATGTGGCCTTGCTGCCCACATCTGAAACACGCTCCCGACATCTTACGACATGCTTGTCCCGGATGTTTCCACTCACAGAAGGTACAGTCATCAGCCGACGCTCTAGTACTGGTTACTGACTGAGTCGGTACAATACTCTTTCCCTTATCAGCCGCCCTAGTCTTCTTGGATGGTCTAGAAGACCCCGCAGCTGATCCGATACTTACTCCCGCTGGGCTGGCGGTCCTCTTTGCATAGAATCTCTCTGTTTCCGCCTCCTTCTCATAAATTACTGCTCTGTCCGAAATCTCGGCATAAGTTTAGAGTTTTAAAACAGACAATAACTTTCTAATGTCATCCCGTAGCCCTTGTAGGAACTTCTTTGCTTTCCTCTGCTCATCCTCTACGTAGAAAGGTGCAAAATGGGACAACTCCGTGAACTTGGAATCATACTCTTTGACCGTCATGTTCCCTTGTCTCAATCTCATAAATTCTTACTCCTTCTGATCTCGGAGACTGGATGGGAAGTACTTTTCTAGAAATGCATCCTCAAACATCTCCCTGGTAATGGCGTAATGAGGTACTCCTATCGCCCTTTTTTGCATATCCCACCAACTATCAGCTTCACCTTCCAGCTTGTATGCCGCAAAGGTGACCTTTTCCCGTTCGTACAGCCCAAGCATAGCGAATATCTTCTTCATCCTTTTCAACCACACGTCTGCTTCATCCGGATCAAGCTTTCCTAGGAAGCCTGGTGCTCGTTCAGCTGTGAATCTATCATATGTCGTAGGACCAAGAAGCGTCGGAGCTGGCTCGGGTGCAGGAGTCGGAGCCATGTGCTTTTACACGATAGATTCTACTACGTTGGTCATCCTCTCCAATAGATCAATATAAGAGGCTAGCGCCACCGCGGTCATTCCTTCTACCTCTTCTACTGGCCATCCTATAATCAAGGTAAACACAAGGCTATAAGGACAAGGATCCAATGGAAAGAGAAAGAAATATTCAACAGTTTTAAGAAATTTTCGACCTAGTCTAAGAACTAATATCTTAAGGGTCTTAATTGCCTTAACTTTCTCAACTTATTCCTATGGGAGTTCTATTCGGAGATTCAAACCTATACTTTCGCTTTTCTATCAATTAATTCCTCAGGCATCTCAACTCTCTGATATCCAATATGACGGAACGGATTTTTTTTTCCTCAAAAGCTTCCGCCAAGACAGGAACAGGATTAACGGTACTAAAATATAAGGCAAGACTTCTGCTGAAATTTCGGCAGAGTCTCCTTTGTAATAGGATAAAAAACCCAAAATACAACCTGTATGATTATCCATTACAAGCATACAACTATCAATTATCCATAATTTTTCCTACAACATACATACACAGGATCACATGTGCCATCCATGGTATAAATATATAAAAGCGTTAGCTACACTAACAGCTTAATATCGAGATATCGTCTAGGACCTGTACAGTATATCCAAAAGTTTAGAGTGGAAGCTAAACTAATAACCTGCAGAAGCATAGTTTTTCCTTTTTACTATCTCATACATCATGCATTCGATACAAAATTCACATGTCTATGAACATCCATAAATACAAGATCAGTATACAAAATCGCATGATCAGACAAGTCTTTACGTCAATAGGCACTCCCAAAACCAGCTCCAAATGCCTCAAGTCCTCAAAAGTCTTCAGAAATTTTCTCTTAATTACTCTTTCTCGTCAAGCACTAACTCTACTGTCTCATCTGGAGGGGAGAAACAATAAAACGTGAGACGGGGCCCAGCAAGGTATATGCACATGAGCAGTAAAACAGTGATACAAACGGTCATGTAACTATGTATAAACAGAACGGTTAATCAGAATATAATCCAAGAAATAGAGAAAACATACTTTGACGGTATTAAGCTTCAGAATCAAAAATCAGTGGTCGATAAATAGTAATCAGTAAACGTTAATTAGCAAATAGAAAACGGTAAGCAATAGTCGGAGTTCAGTATTCGGTAAATTGTAAACAATAATCGATACTTGGTAGACGGTAAACGGTACTCCATAATCGGTAATCGGTACGGTAAACGGTAATGTAACATATCGGTAACAGACTCTGCCAATATACACTACAAGCTGAGGGGGCGAATAATCGAGGATAGATTGTGTTCATTCCACACAATCCAAGGCCTGTAACTGTAATAGGGGTATCCCATCTCACGGGATTGATACGGTATGCCACCCAAAGGTAGGCAGGTAACGATAATTCCTCCTGACCTTAACGCCCTAAGGAAGGGTGGACCACCAATAACTCCATGAACAGAGTTATCCTCGATTACTATCGAAAAGTCCTAAGGCATGCCGGAGAACCTATCCGAACTTTAGTCAGTCCCGGGTCTTAAATAACAGTAACGAAAATAACCTCTTTATTGAAAACCTTCTTTCATAATCACGGTTTCACAATTTTTTCTTTCAGTTAACTTCAGAACATACGGTAACGATCTAAAACTCCTTCAGCTTTACTTAAATGGTGCATAAAATTTTCATCGGAACAAGTCTGTGCAAATTTTCAGAAACAAATTATACAGGGAGCTTCTCTTCAATATCAATTAACTTTTATATAACTGGAGCTTTGGTTAAAAATCACTAAAACCCCTTCATTTTCGTATTTAGCGCTTCGCCAAAACTTTCGGACTTAAATCAATCTCTAAACACATACTTGCTCAAGAAATTAATGCCATAAATGCCATGCATATACATTAAATCATGTAATTTACTCAAACATCACAATATTTTCGAGCTAGGGTTTCATCACATACTTTTCGAGACAAATCGAACACTATTTACATGCTTATATATGAAATCGAAGCCAAAACTTTCAATAAATATGGATAAATACAAAATCTAACTGAACCATGGAAGGATCTACCGTTATTTTCACCGGGAGTGGATTGGAATAAGTGATTCTCCTTTTTTTTTCTCTTCTGTTCTTCCTCTTCTTCATTCGTGCCTTTTCTCTTTCTCTCCCACTTTCTTTTTCTCCTTCTATTTATAAATAAATAAAATCAGAACGCGGGTAAAAGTCGGGGCCGCACTAGAGTGCGACTCGAGCGCTCAGCGAGGGGACCATATTCTGTTTTTCGCACTTGAGCGGCCAGCGGGTGTGTGACGAACCAGATTATTCTCCATTGAATAACCTCCATCAATGGCTACACACACTCTAAAGCCCATAATTAACCTATGGACTCTACAGAAAATCCGACAGAGTTTCCTCTGCAACTGGACGAAAATAAAAAATACAACCTGTTCAAAATATCCTACACAAGCACACAACTAATGAAAAGGCTCAACACGAAGCCTACAACACACCACACAGGATCACACATGTGCCATATCATCCATGGCTCCAATACAGTACACAACCTACTATACTGGATCTAGAGAGATGCCATCTAAGTGAAACAGAACTCCAAACATCAATACAGACACGGAAGCATACTAAATCATCAAAAATGTGGAAATATAACAAAACCATAAATCAATCGCAGTAATGAGCCACGCCCAACTCTAAATCCAAATCTTTTTGCACTCGCCGTCCAGCCAGCCTCAACAAGCAAGCATCTCCTTGCTCTAACCAATCCGGCGCCGGCTAAGTGTTCTCATCTAAAAGGAAAACAACAACAGCAAGAGTGAGCTAACAGCTCAACAAATGTAATCATAAACACATCTCCAAGACACGAACAAGGACTGGAATGGGAAAAGATACAGGAACTCTCCCTAACCACAAAGCAGGGGAGGGAACAGGAACATCTGGAATCTCTTGATTCTCACGATTCTCACGATTACTTTGGTTGGTCATCATTTAGAATCATTATATTCTCACGGTTACTTCTTGAACATGATTCATTTTCATTATTACATCATCTTTGCGGACCCCGGCTAGTAGACCGTACTAGCCAACGATGCGAGAGGACGAGGATAGGAATGTGTTCGCTACACATTCTAAAGCCACGGCTACTATTTTAGGTCGGTAGCACATGACCCTCGGTTGCATCCATGCAACAATCATCACAGACGACTACATCTCAATATGTAGCGTCGACAGACACACCCCACACCCCCGGGGTCCAGGGCAATCCTCGTTCTTCCACAGTAGTTTCCTAAAGCGTACCACAGACATCACCTGCTCCCACGAGCGGCCAAAATATGTGGCCAAGTATTCCTCGGGTTCACACCGTAATTGACATAGTATACTAAAGAATACTACCCATACGACTCAGGGTCCTAGTTTTAAGATTAGGTTCAACACTTGGAGAAGGAAACCCACATTTGCCACATACAATCACATCTTAGGAAATCTCATTCCCATCACAAGATCTCCAACCAGGAGATCGTCTCATCACACACATCCCCATCCAGGAGATTATATCATTACAAGCACAATGTGGACTCCCTTCCATTCACGTCACGATTCTCAATATCCAATGGGACTCAATTCCCTTAATCCACAACAAATCATTCCAAGTTCACAACAGAGATTAGATTTCATACCTCAGACGATCACAAGTCACTTTGAAACCTCAGAGACTCATTCCCTTGCCTCCTGTACACGGATTCACATTCGGGGCTTACATTTACATTTAATCAGTAAAATGTTACTTTCACAATGATTTTGAAGGCATATCACTTTACATTTCTCATTTCATTTTGGGTGATCATGATCGGAACTCATTTTGAACACCCGGACACCGTACACGGTTCGATACTTGGAAATCGGATGTCCAGTGGATTCGTACACACTCTTTGTACACAAGATTTCACATTTGGGTTCGATTTAACTTATCACAAGGGTGGAAGTATGTAACTTCCCATTCATTTTCAGATTATCCACAACGGGGAACTTTTAAGGCTCCCGGATGCCACGAACGGGTCAAATCTTGTGGGATTCGGCATCCGGTCGATATATACACACAATTGGGACACGGGGATTCACATTCTAGGGTCATTCCATCATTTTACGAGGGTGACAACGCGCAATCATCACCTCCAGTCTCGGGTGAACAGTAACAGCGCCCACTTAGAGGGCTTGGACGCCGCAAACGGGTCGAAACGTACGAAATCAAACTCGCGGCCGATATATATGCATCATTGGGATGTGGGGATTCACATTTTGGGGTCAATTTCATGATACACGGGCTGGAAACAGTAAATACCCAATTTTTCGTGGGTTAGGGTTTCGGTGAAACCCACCCGGACGAAACGGACATGATTCGGCCAAACAACTACGTATTCTTGGACCTCAAGGCATGGGTTTCATGATTCTAACGTTCACCATGGGTATTGACACAAAATACCCAACGAAAATACATAAAACATTGAAAGAGAACGAGAAGTGGGTATGAGAATACTTGCCTCGACGCGTGCTTTCACCTTTATACCTGGCTCTTAGATGGAATCGGACTCCCGAGCTCGATCTCCCTTCTTCTCTCTCCCGTCGCGCCCCTCTCTCTCTCTCTAAAACCCTCGGCCGATCAGAAAATGAGGGAGAAGGGAAACTCGGCGCGTATTTATACTACGCGTGCCGCTCGAGCGGAGCTTGAGCGGCCAGCGGGCGGCCACGCCACCGGCTGTCCGCCGCTCAAGCCCTACTCGAGCGGCCAGCGAACGGCCTCGCTTCTGGTTTTTCCTCTCGAGCGGCCAGAAGGTGAGGGGTGCCTCTGGCACCCGCGCTCAAGCCACGGCTCGAGTGCCCAGCAAGCGTAAGCCTGCTGGCAGGGCTTCAGCAGCCTAGACTCGAATAATTTTCCCGATTTTCTTCCGACACCAAACCTTAATCTTTCCATAGGATTAGAATTGATCATTAACATGCTAATCACCTCATTATTATCAAGTTCTTAAATCCGGAACCTCACAGGGTGCGCAGCGAGCGGAGCAGCTACTGGATTTTGTGCTCGCTGCAGCGCCTCGGGCGCACAGCAGGCGCCACAAGGCTGCTTGCTGATCTCGGATATTTTTTTAACCTTTTACTTTCAACCATCATTTTTTACTATAAGTTTGGCCTCCTAATGATACTCATCATTTTAATTACTTCCAATTTTCACGGTTTCGGTTTCGGGGCCTCACAAAACTTTAAATCATTACCCAGAATCTTAAGATCCCAATTACTTAGTAACTTCAAGATCCCGTTAGCATACCAATAAGCCAACTGATTCCAGCCGAACACGTCTTCTATGATTACGATAAGTGGGTCGCCCTAATCGTCTTGAAAAAAATCATAAGGACTTCATATTTCACAAACTCCTAGCTCCCAAACATCGAATACGGTTTTGTCTCCCAATTCAAGAACATGGCATCCTATCACCTAATCATTTGGATTTACTCGCGATTCATCTTTCACATCTCCTATGAAACTTCAAAGACATACAAGTCCAAAGACTTGCAGCATCAATTGCCAACATTGATGCCTGCTTTCCCTACAAAAACACCGAGGTTCACTTTTTTAACCTTTAAACAGGTCTGTCCACATGCAATATCATATGATCATCCTTTTTAATGGTACAACTATTTTGGATCTTAAAACTTTAGGTAATGACTATCTCCAAGGACAAAGCCATAGGTTCTCAAAGTGGAGACTTTAATTGCTAATTCTGACTTACATATGGGTAACACTAATCATGAATTTCGCCCTCACTTAAATCAAAGGTATCCACCTATCATGACGTGAGAGTAACATAACCTTAACGTTCCTCAAAGGCATTACATCCCACGGTAACTTACCGAACCCATCAGGGATCAACCCAAATGACATGAACATCAATTACCCCCATCTGATCTCCGAAAACTACCGTTTATCTTTCGCTCTAACAATTACAAATCTCTCTAAGCCAAACGTCTCACTTGAATTGTAGTCCTTGAAGAATACTTGTCAGATCACTTAATAACTTCGGTTAGACCCAAGATGACCATATGCTTTCACGACACTAATTGGTCTTTCCAATAGCTATCACTTAAAATCTTATAGATCCCAAGATCATGCTACCAAAGAGCTATAAGCCTAACAGGGCATTTCCTCCACTAAAATCGCATTCCTTTGAATTTATCTATGAAGTCACCTCAACACGGTCCCGAATATGGCCAAAAGATCTAACCCATAAAATTTCATGAAACGCCAACGATCCTACAAAACCCAAACGGCATTTTCTGGACTTTATAGTGGCCATAGCCTCATCGTGAATACCGCCAAAGCTACAACTTCCATTGATCCACAATTAAGACGCTATGGACCAATTCGATCTTAGAATTCATCAAGCCTTTACAACGGTCCATGTAATTCACCTATCTAATCACAAGGTCCGCTTATCAAGTCGTCAATTTCCAAGGTAACCCTATTTTTTTTTTTAAATTCACAAATAACCTCATCGGTCTGTCTTATCTACCTTGAAGGTTCTGGGGTATTTCACAATGATACCAAAGCCTATACTTCCACGGCTCTGCATGGAACTCTCAACGATCGTCGTCGATTTTGACACAACCTCGAATTATCGGTCAACAGATAAGTCAACCTAATCATCCTTCTATAATCATTCTCAAACAGTCACACGGCCGAAGCCCCTCAATGACCTCAAAATAACTTCAAGATGTGGCCGCATATACTAATTAGACTTAACGCAGATTCTCATTTAATGTTCCATAGGAAGACGTCGTCAATCTCTTGTTACTTTGATCAATTCAAACTTATGCCTTAGATCCCACAACTCGATTGCCGGATGTCATCCTTTACCAATCCAACAGTAATAGCACTGCAGTTCACCCACTGAACTGCTATTAAGATCGAATTAAGACTTTGTACTTTAGCTGGCTCAAGTTCATATCCAAAATCACACAATTCAATTCCAAGATTCGTATATAACCATCCACTTTGATATATCTTTTGTCCTTCCAAATACTGGGTCTCCTTTGCCGCTATTACAAAGCTTAGGTCTCTCAATTACTCATAACTCAAAACACAATACAAACATGGTTTGGAATCCCCAAAACGACACCAGATTACAATATTAAGCCCAAGGGCCTTATCACGACAGATAACACTTAACACCTTGAATTAATACCTTGAAACCCTAATTTAAACACCGGACCTCTACACCGTTCGTCCTTAAATAAGGACTTCCCTAAATCTTACGATCAACCAACCACTATTGAATCATGCTCCCAAGAGTCATACCGACACTAGGCACTCATTCATGAAGCCTCCATAAATGCATAGGACAATACCTCCTAATCCTCAAGACCCATGATCTTTCTCATGTCAACCAACCGAGATCGACTTCACCTCCTATCTAACCTGGGTCACATGCCTTATCTTTTACAAGACATGGGATCACATTTACTAGGCTGATCAAGCAACCCTTCTTAACAAATTAATAACCTAAGGACTTCAATTCATAGCCGATCAAACTTAAACCTCAAACCGAGATTAATTAACCTAGGCCTCGAATCAACACTGATCAATCTAAGGACCCAATTGGTACCAATCAAATTCTAACACTAAAGTGTCTCGACACACCATCTTTCTCTCGACCCTACAACTAGCCACTAATATTAGTAGTCCCCATCTAGGAGCCACTACTAATATTTCCTTGAGAACGAGACATTTCGCATTAAGTCACTCCTAACTTAGTGCTAGCCTAAATCATTAGGATTGGGGTAACCAAAACTACCCGGACTAGCTTGATCACTCAACGTCTTCGTTAACTTAATCGAGCAATCTTAATCTAACATAAGCTTCCGCATACGATTCAGATCAAACCTAAGGCATCTCTCTTTTTCTCTGATACCAACTGTGACGGACCAGATTATTTTTCCAATAAATAACCTCCATCAATGGTAACACAAACTAAAGCCCATAATTAACCTATGGATTCTACAAAAATTTTGGCAAAATTTCCTCTGTAACTGGACGAAAACTAAAAATACAATGTCACGACCCAGATTCCAAGTCATAGAAAGTCCCAGTCATCGAGTCGAAATAATCAAAGGATCGAGGAAAATTGAAGGTCATTCGGAAAATGTAATAAGAAGTTCCAAACCGGCCTTAGAGCATGTTCTGAAATCAAAAAAAATTTAAGGCTGGAGTGCATTGTGTGAAGTGTGGCCAAAGTGGCCTGATGGCCGGAGTGGCCTTTGTGTGAGGAAAAAGAAGTCTGTCTTCTCTTAGCGTAAAAGAAGTCCATCCTCCCTTAGTGTAAAAGCAGTCTGGCCTTTCACTTAAGCTGAAATCAAGTCCGGCCTTGTGTGTTGGTAAAGCCAGAGTAGAATTATGGGTGCAAGGAGAATAAAATCCGAGGTTTATGAGAAGGTAATGGACGGAGTGAATAATAAGAAGTTGACTGGATTTGAAGAGTCGACCGGATTTGAAGTTTTAACCGGATTTGAATAAAGGTTGATTGGAATTTGTGATGATGACCGACGCTGGCCAGAAAATTTACCAAAAAGTTGACCGGCGACTAAAGACAAAAGCAACTTTATTATTTAGTTAGGATCCAACTAGGGCTCGCCCAAATGAGGTAGGTAAACTACCTCATCACACCCTGAGTAGAAGTACTGAGGTAAGTAAACTAACCTGCTACTTCTACTAAATCACTGAAGGCAAGTACCGAGTAGGAAACTTACCTCAACTTACCCCACCTACTCCCTCCTCTTTATATACCGGGCTCAGGTTGAGAGATGAGTGTGAGTTTCTAGCGCCAAGGAAGAATAAGGAGCGAAGGAGGGAAGAACTTTGAGGCAGCTGGAGTGGACAGTCAAGCAAGTGTACTTCGGACGCTGGTTTTAAATTCATGCTTTAAGAATATATCGCAAGTGTACTTCGGACGCTGGTTTTAAATTCATGCTTTAAGAATATATTGCAAGTGTACCTCAGACGATGATTTTTAAGTCATACTTTAACAATATTGCAAGTGTATTTCGGACGCTGCTTTTAAATTCATGCTTTAAGAATATATCGCAAGTGTACCTCGGACAATGATTTTTAAGTCATGCTTTAACAATATTGCAAATGTACTTCGGACGCTGCTTTTAAATTCATGCTTTAAGAATATTGCAAGTTACCTCGGACGCTGTTTTTAAGTTCATACTTTAAGAATATTGCAAGTATACTTCGGACGCCACTCTCTTTAAATTCGGATTTAAGAATGTTTGCGGATGCACTCTCCATTTTTAAGTTCAAAAGTACTCACCACTGTTTTTAAGATTATGCATGTTCTCGAAGTAAGTAATCTGATATTCTTATGCAGCTATGTTGATCGCATGCTTAAAAGAAACATTGACACTCAGGATGTTAGATTTTATTCTGCTTGAAGTATGACACTCCGGAAAATTGTAAAAGCAAAATCTTAAGATTCTGGGTAATGATTAAAAGTGATGTTGACACTTTGGGTGATCGTTATGACTGTGGCTCGGAATGTGGTAGTAGTCTCAGGATTTTAGGGTTGTCTTCATAATATGACTATCCCAGAATTGTTTAAATCAGGGTAGCCCAGCATGAACCCATGGCTCAGGAATTTAAGAGTAAGGTTAAGGTCCCCGTGATTGAATTCTTTTGAAGCATGGAATGAACTAAAGTGGAAGTTCATTGGATCCATTTGAAGTATCAAATTAAATTCGAGAAATGGCCAGTATTTTGACAGGTCACTTTTCAAATTCTGACGATCGTTATAAGGTCTTTCTTATATCAATGGTTGAGAAAATCAGTACGTATCTGGATTGAGTCGTTATGAGAAACAAAATTTATTTTGTGATAAGAATGCTTGAGGTTTCCTAGAGTAATCCTTGTCTGAGGGCACGACTTCTAGATGAAAGAATACGTGTAATTATGAGACCGTAAGGATCATCAAATTTCGAGGACGAGATTTTTATAAGTGGGGGAGACTGTGACGACCCAGATTCCAAGTCATAGAAAGTCCCAGTCATCGAGTCGAAATAATCAAAGGGTCGAGGAAAATTGAAGGTTATTCGGAAAATGTAATAAGAAGTTCCAAACTGGCCTTAGAGCATGTTCTGAAATCAAAAAAATTTAAGGCCGAAGTGCATTGTGTGAAGTGTGGCTAAAGTGGCCTAATGAGCGAAGTGGCCTTTGTGTGAGGAAAAAGATGTCTGTCTTCTCTTAGCGTAAAAGAAGTCCTTCCTCCCTTAGTGTAAAAGCAGTCCGGCCTTTCACTTAAGCTGAAATCAAGTCCGACCTTGTGTGTTGGTAAAGCCGGAGTAGAATTATGGGTGCAAGGAGAATAAAATCCGAGGTTGATGAGAAGGTAATGGACGGAGTGAATAATAAGAAGTTGACCGAATTTGAAGAGTTGATCGAATTTGAAGTTTTAACCGGATTTGAATAAAGGTTGACCGGAATTTGTGATGATGACCGGCGCTGGTCAGAAAATTTACCAAAAAGTTGACCGACGACTAAAGACAAAGGCAACTTTATTATTTAGTTAGGATCTAACTAGGGCTTGACCAAATGAGGTAGGTAAACTACCTCATCACACCCTGAGTAGAAGTACTGAGGTAAGTAAACTAACCTACTACTTCCACCAAATCACTGAAGGCAAGTACCGAGTAGGTAACTTACCTCAACTTACCCCACCTACTCCCTCCTCTTTATATACCGAGCTCAGGTTGAGAGATGAGTGTGAGTTTCTGGCGCCAAGGAAGAATAAGGAGCGAAGAAGGAGGGAAGAACTTTGAAGCAGCTGGAGTGGACAGTCAGGCAAGTGTACTTCGGATGCTGGTTTTAAATTCATGCTTTAAGAATATATCGCAAGTGTACTTCGGACGCTGGTTTTAAATTCATGCTTTAAGAATATATCACAAGTGTACCTCGGACGATGATTTTTAAGTCATACTTTAACAATATTGCAAGTGTGCTTCGGATGCTGCTTTTAAATTCATGCTTTAAGAATACATCGCAAGTGTACCTCGGACGATGATTTTTAAGTCATGCTTTAACAATATTGCAAGTGTACTTCAGACGCTGCTTTTAAATTCATACTTTAAGAATATTGCAAGTTACCTCGGACGCTGTTTTTAAGTTCATACTTTAAGAATATTGCAAGTATTCCTCGGACGCCACTCTCTTTAAGTTTGGATTTAAGAATGTTTGCGGATGTACTCTCCGTTTTTAAGTTCAAAAGTACTCACCAGTGTTTTTAAGATTATGCATGTTCTCAAAGAAAGTAATCTGATATTCTTATGCGGCTATGTTGATCGCATGCTTAAAAGAAACATTGACACTCAGGATTTTAGATTTTATTCTGCTTGAAGTATGATTATCTGTCAAATCATACGAACTCTGATAATCACATGTTTTTGAAGAAAAAGTACTCCGTCCATTTAAAAAAAAGAACTCCGTCCTTTTTGATGAAAAAGTACTCCAAAAGAACTCTGGCCTTAAAATGAACTCCCGCCTTAATATAAAAAAATGAGCTCCGGCTTTACATAAGAAAGTGAGCTCCGTCCCTTGATGTAAAATGAACTCCGGCTTTAATGTGAAATGAACTCTGTCCCTTTAGGAAAATGAACTTCGGCTCTTAAATATTCTCTGGCTTCCAGTAAAAAGCACTGCGTCCCGTTAGTAAAAAGCTCTCTGGCCTCTTTTAAAAGAACTCTAGCCTTAAAGAGAAATGAACTCCGGCTTTTGAATCCGTCTTTTGTCAAAAAGAGCTCCGCCCTTTGGTTGGAAAAAGAACTCTGGCTTTAAAATGAACTCCGGCCTTAATTTAAAATGAACTCCGGCCTTAATGTAAAATGAACTCCGGCCTTAATGTAAAATACACTCCGACTTTTAAGTTAGTTCACTCCGGCCTTTATGAAAGAAAGAACTCCGGCCTTAAGAAGAAAACGAACTCCAGTTTTAATGGAAATGCATCTCCGGATTTTAAGAAGGAATTGCACTCTGGTTTTAAAGGAATTTCACTTTCGGTTTTTAAGAAGGAATTTGCACCCCGATTTTAAAGGAAAAGCACTCTGGCTTTTAAGCACTCCGTCTTCTAGGCACTCCGACTTTTGAACACTCCGGCTTTTTGAGCACTCCGGCATTTTGAGAAAAAGAACTTCGGCTTTTTGTACTGAAAATGAATCCCAGCTTTGTACTGAAAATGAAACCGGCTCCCTTAACGAGAAAAGAACTCCGGCCCTTCCTTGATAAAGATCTAAACTGGCCCCAAGTATAATTTGTTTCTGAAAATATGTACCGACCTATACAGAGGAAATTTCCATGTATACTTAAAGATAGCTGAAGATATTACGAAAGTCTGATTTCAAAAGGGGTTTTCGATAAAGAAATGGTTTCTGTTACAATTATTTTAAGACTCGGGACTGACTACAGTCTAGGTAAGTTCTTGGGTGAGGCTTTAGAACTTACGGTGGTAATCGAGGATAGCTCTGTCTATGGAGTGATTCATGGTCCACCCTGTCCTCAAGGGCGTTAAGCCAGGAGGAATATAGGCCGACCTTTGGGTGGCACATAGTACAGATATCCCTCGGGATGGGATATAATGGAATGATAGGCTGACCTTCTGATGGCACACAGTACAGATATCCCTCGGGATGGGATATATATGACCTTATAGGCTGACCTTCGGGTCGCACACAGTACAGATATCCCTCGGGATGGGATATATATGACATGATAGGCCGACCTTCGGGTGGCACATAGTACAGATATTCATCGGGATGGGACATATATGACATGATAGGCCTTGGATTGTGTGGACTGAACACAATCTATCCTCAATCATTCGCCCCTTCCGCTAGTAGGGTACACTAGCAGGGTCTGAAATTGTTAAGATATGTCACAATAAAAGATAAAAATCTATTGTACAGTGAAAAGATGATAATGAATCGTATACAGTGAAAAGATGACAGTGAACAGTATAGAGTATTGTTTTCAGTTTTACCATGCATCAGTAAAGTTTATAGTTATTGTTTTACAGTCTATAGTGTAATGATTTATGAAGTATGAGATTTGATATCGTTTGATTAAACATTCTGGTTCTGCATGGTTACATGATCGTTTTGGCATAACCGTTTTACAACTCATATGCATGTACCTTGTTGGGCCTTGGCTCACTGTTTTATGTTTTTTCCCCTACAGATGAAGCTTTAGAACTTGTACCTGACGAGTTGGAGTGATTAGAGCTGTCTGAAGAATTATTAAAGACCTCGGAAGCTTATTTTGGAGAAATATTATTGTAATAACTTGATAGACTTCTATGGTTAAACATTTTTGGCTATGTACTCGGAAATGAATATTTTGGAATGACTATGAATGCTTCCGCAAGTGTTCGAATAGCTTTCGCTATACTTATTATGGTTTAAAGTATATGGGTCCTAGATGGCATTTGTGATCCTGTGTTGCACCCAATTGGTTTAGTTTGGATTTTCTATTGTTTTATGAATGACGGAATCAAAAAAAAATATATGTTCCGTCACATACAACCTGCTCAAATACATCCTGTATAAGTATACATCTAACCAAAATAATCAATACAAAGCCTACAACACAATACACAGGATCACATAATCAGCCATATCATCCATGACTCCAATCAAAGTATCCCCAACTACGGAACTGGACCTAGAGAGATGCCATCTAGGAAGAAACAAAATCCAAAAACGTCAACACAAACGCAGAAGCATAACTAGATCATCAAAAACCTACGGAAGCATAGCAAAGCCATAATATAACAATAAGCCACATCCATCCATGAGTGGCTATTTACATTCTAAGATGATAAACATCACCCAATCTTCAAGCTTCGATGTCCAGCATCTCCCTTCAATGCAAGTCTCTCTCCTTGCTCTAACTAATCTCACGCCGACTAAGTGTTCTTATCTGGAAGGAAAAACAGTAAGAGTGAGCGTACAACTCAACAAATATAACATACTCAATACTCATAGGCAAATAATAGAACAACTGGAATGGGGGGATATAAGTAATCTCAATAATCATGAATCAGGAGAGGGAACAGGAAACATCTGGAATCATTGGATCGTCACGGTTACATTGATTAGGCATTATTCATTTTCATCATTATATCATCTTGGCGGACCCGAGCTAGTAGGCCGTACTAACCAACGATGCGAGAGAACGAGAAAAGGAATGTATTCGCTACATATTCTAAAGCCACGGCTATATTTTAGGTCTGTAACACTCGACCATCGGTTACATCTCTACTGTGCAACACTCAACGAACAACTACATCTCCACTATGTAGCGTTCAACCAACGGCTACATTTTAGGCCTGCAACACTCGGCCACCTCAACACGCCCCATATCCCCCAGGGACCAGGGCAATCCTTATTCTTCCACAGTAGTTTTCTAAAGCGTACCACGAACATCACCCGCTCCCACGAGTAGTCAGAATACGGGGCCACGTATTCCTCGAGTTCACACCGCGATGGACATGGTAAGCTAAACAATACTACCCCTATGAATCATGGTCCGAGTTTCAAGGTTAGTTTTCACACTTGGAGAGGGAAATCCACATTTGCCATACACATTCACAACTCGGAAAATCCCATTCCCATCACATACATCTCCATCCGGGAGATCATTCCATCATATACATCTCCATCCGGGAGATCATTCCATCACAATGCACAATATGGATTCCCTTCCATTTACTTACTCGGTTCACAACTTTCTGTGGGACTCAATCCCGTCATTCTTAACAAATCATTCCAAGTTCACGAGGGAGATTAGGATTTCTTACCTCTGATGATCACATATCATTTAGAAGCCTTCGGGACTCATTCCCTTGCTTCCGGTACATGGATACACATTTCGGAGCTTACATTACATTGAAACAATTAGACATCACTTTTATAACAGTTAAATGAGGTCAACACATGTACCTTTCCCATTTCATTTATAGTGAACAATGTTAGGCTTCTTTTAGAGCATCCGGACGCCGCAAACGGTTTAATACTTGTGAGATTGGACGTCCTGTGGATTCGTATGCACAATTGGAATATAACGATTCATATTTTGAGCTCGATTCAACATAATACGAAGGTGGAAGTATGCAATTTTTCCATTCATTTTCGGATGAACAGTAACAGGGGACTTCTAAAGCTCCCGGATGCCGCGAACGAGTCAAATCTTGTGGAATCGGACATCCGGTCGATATATACATACAATTGGGAAGTGGGGATTCTTATTCTATAGTCATTTAAACACTTTATGAAGGTAAAAACATGCAATTTCCACTTTATGTCACGGGTGAACAGTGTCAGCGCCCGTTTAGAGGGCTCAGACGCCGCGAACGGGTCGAAACGTGCGAAATCGAACCCGCGGCCGACCTATGTACATCATTGGGACGTGGGGATTCACATTGTGTGGTCAATTTCATGATACACAGAAGGGAAACGAAAAATCCCCAATTTCATGGGTTAGGATTTCTGTGAAACCAAACCGAGTGGATCGAACACGATTCGGACAAATAACTACATATTTCTTGGACATTAACCTTGGGTTTCATGATTCCGGTATTTATAGTGGGTATCAACACAAGAATACCCAATAAAATCAACCAAAACATCGAAAGGGAACGAGAAGTAAGTATGAGAACACTTGCCTCGAAGCGTGCTTTCACCTTTTTAATTAGCTCTCGGACGGATTTGGACTCCACGGCCTCAATCTCCTCCCTTCTCTCACTAGAATCAGTGCTCTCTCTCTCTAGAAGCTTCTGGGCTCGAGGGAAAATGAGGAAAAAGAAGCACGACGCGACTTTAAAATGAACTGGCGCTCGAGCGCGCGGCGAGCGCAAGCATTTGGCCATGGTTGGCTCGAGCGCGCGGCGAGCGCAAGGCGAGCGTTGTAAAATCTAGATTTTGGGCTCGATAGGTGGGCTCGAGCACACGTAGGGTGCGGGTCTGGCCCGCGGCAAGGCTGAAGCAAGCCTACGTCGTGTTTTCACCGTTCGGGACCCGTTTTGACCATTCTAATCCAATCTTTCACATCCTTGGACCGTATTTTTGATTATATAACATTAATAAGTCATGATTATCATAATTTAAAACCCAAAATCTTATTTACAAAGTAACATTTCACGGTTTACAGTTTTCGTTTCCGATTTACCGATTCCGGCTCTTTGAGCTTTTTAATCCGATTCTCCCACACATTTTGACCACAATATACCTATGTTAACTTAATTACCTTCTAATTATTATAGTCTTAACCCGAAACCTCACAACTCTTGCCTGAGCCTAATCTACCGTTATTTTTACTCGGATCGGAGTAGAATGCACGGATTGCTCTTCTCCTCTTTCCCTTTCCCTATTCTCTCTCGTGGGAGGCTGAAATACGACTGAAGAAACGTGCACGGCCTTTTTATATGCAGCCGGGGCACTCGAGCGGTGCTTGAGCGCTCCCTCTCGGACATGGAAGTGCCTCGAGTGCTCGTCGAGCGCCCTTCAGGCACTATGTTCGCAAATGTGCGCCCAGACAGCGCTCGAGCGATCCTCGAGCACACTTTTTGTAACCTCCCTCGCTCTCGCCTTGCCTCGGGCGAGACTCGAGTGCCACATTCATAAAATTTCACCTGACCGACGATCGAGTGCTGATCGAGCACCAGTCAGGCGCACATTGAATTTGCAGCACGAAACGTTGCGTTTTCGCCATCCGGGACCTGTTTCGACACTTCTAACCCATTTTCTCATATCTTTAGACCCTAATTTTGATTACATAATCTTAATAGGCCATGATTATCATAGTGTAAAACCGGAAATCTTATTTACAAATCAATATTTATCAGTTTACAACTTCGATTCCCGATTTACCAATTTCGGATCTTTGGACTTTTCGATCCGATTCCTCCTATTCCCCTTGACCTTAATTCACCAATCTTAAGTTAATTACATATCTTTTGTCATATTTTGGGAGCCGATACCCTTACAGAGTCCATCTTTCTCCTAATTATCATATTTTGGAAGGTCTAGTCTTTACACTCTCCCCCACTTATAGGAATTTCGTCCTCAAAATTTGACGATCCTTGAATTTTTAGAATCAATGAACTTTCTTACTATCTCAAATTCATTTCTAAGTCAGGCTAGTTATTCTAGAAAACCATAAGCATTAGAATTGCCTTGATACTCATTATTTAATGCATTCTTTCTAGGCCCAAATTTACCAAGTTTGAAAGCAATCCTATTTCATTGGCCATCTTTCTAATCTAATTCTGAATCTTAAACAAGTAGAATGCCTCATTTCATTTCATAATAAACCTCAAGATTGAGCACTTTCTCTGAACATCATCTTAGACCTCAAACATAGACAGGTTTATCACTCTTCCGTTGTGCCATTCTGATCAATCATTTAGTTTCGAATTGTTCAATTTCAGTTTACCATCACTAACACAACCTAGCATCTCATTTCTTTTACTAGGCTCAATTGAAATGCCAACATAAAGTTTAAGTCACGATTAGACTTCAAATATAGGATGCCTTGTATCATCTTCATTTTGTTTGTATGTCCTCAAATCGACATTTCCTTAAGATACATATTCCATTCTGAATACCCAAATCATGCGGTAACCATGATTAAAAGTGCCCTCAAGATATCCATATCACAGAAATAATCCTTATAAATCTTTAATTTACCACAGAATAAGAAGTCCTAACTATAACAGTCACCAAAATTTCGATACAGTTTTAGATTAGGACCTTAAAAATTTCAAAACCTTAACAATTTGCAACCTCAGAATCTCAAAACTTCTACACCGAACGATTTCAGACCTCGTTGACATATCGATGAGCCAACTAGTTCAACCCGAACTCATCACCTGAAATCACCATATGTGGATCATTCTGATTAACCATAGAGTTTCTTACTTTTGAACTTTAGGATTTTCATACTTCAGACATGATTCTGTTTCCCTAACTTAGGGATACTACATCCTATCGGCTCAACAAGTGAGCTTACCCATAAATTCACTATCAGAACCAGAGCTATAAAATTCTTAACATTCACGATCAGTATTAATATTCGTTTCTCCTTCAACATACCGAAGCTCATCTATATAGTTTTTGTAGACAGGTCTATTCGCTTACGAAATCCCAGGGTACACTTTCATCATAATATAGCCATTCTGTCCCTAAATTTATTAGACAACCTATCTCTTAGGACTGTCTCCACAATTTCTCAAATGGAAGCTTCCGATATCCACAATTGATCCTAACATTCGCCTCCTTCGACTCATGCCGAGATCTACCTATCATAATCTTTAACTTTTTAGATTCATAAGTCTCTAATTCCTTCCAAGGAATTATCTCTAAATCCTCAAGAATCTCATCACGGAATTTTTATTATAGGAGGAGCAATTTCATCTCATGAACACCTCCCCTACTTTGCTTGTTGGTGATTACCTATTGATACAGATTAATAGAGTCCCAATCTTTCTCAAGATCATATCACCTATGCTAACTTACCTGATTATTAATTAATCCTACCTTTCGGAGGCTCTAAGGCTTCCTTAACAGCACTTAACCAATGCTCTTTCAATTTCACACAACCCTTAGAGACTAGTTCTAATTTTAGTTTTCTCTAAACCGTCTGTTAAAATAGTTTGGCTTGGTCCTTTCTTCCAAATACATATATTCCCAAAACTTCATGGCTAAATTCTCAAACGGCCACCCGCTGTCTTCAAAAAGGGCAGTCGGTTTTGTAATTAGGCTTAACACATATCCTTGATACGATTAGCCGTGCCTTTTATTCAAAATTCATAACCTAATTATAGGGTACTGTATCTTCTAAATTACAATTTATGCCAACATCTTTGAGTACCATTCCAACTCTAAAAGGATTCACATTACCCAAAAATCGATTTCCAGATCAACAGTCCACCTATTCGTTTACAGACAAAATGGATCAAATATTCATTCTTCTAGTTGAATACTCATCTAACTACTTGTCACAATTCCCAGTTATCAACAAAACTTCAACATTTAGCAACTTAATATTTCATTGTCAAACCATTTTATTCATTCTAGTCGGACTACTCAATTTTCACAATAATCTAACCAAAATCCAAGAGCAGGGCCTTACCGTTCGATTAACCTCAAATAAAATCACGGGAGTTCTCCTTTCATATTTTCATAATCATACTAGTTCCGATAGCAGAATCGGTTCGTAGTGATCCTTTACCTATCTTACGAATATCCCAATCTTAAGGACTCCCAATATCAAGCCGTTAACTCTTTAGTTAACTACATTTTTAAAGTTTGCCAAATATCTTCATCGATATTATTTGAATCCTCAAGATCATTGCCGATCTTGGCACAACCTCAACAGCACTTTTATTTGGCGGTCAGAAAATAAGATAGGCAAATCTTTTCTTTAACAGTTTCCTCAAATTTCCTTATCCGACTAAGGACTTCTAGGTATGACCTAGTACGCCATTTATACTTAGCACACACCTCAAATTTGCCAACTAGATCAACTTAATATTCCATCGAAGTTGATTTATTCATAAACCCAAACCAAACATCAAAATCATAACTCCTTCAGATAAGGGTTACTCCACATGGATTGATATCACTAGGTTTTATCCTGAAAATTTGGAATACACATAAACTTAATCCCTTATCATCATTAACCGGCTTCATCTTCCGGCCATCCAAAAATGTGACATAAAGAGATGGGCTCTTTTAAAATCAATTGTTCCCAGAGATACCCAAAAAGATGAGGTGCAATACCAAGTAGTCCATTATCAACCCTGTCTTTCCTTAGCTAGCTAAGCTTTATTTGGAAAATCAAGAACCTTGATTACTTTCTTTTATATCCCATGCTCAATCCATTGACTGTTCTCCCGACTTAATTCTAAACTAGAGCAAGCCAAACACCTTACCTCATCTGAAAACAGTTTCACCTGAACCTTCAACCTGCTACGATTTTGCTTAATCACTAAGCTTCGGTCCATTTCTATCCTAAATTATCTTGGTCTTAGATTAGATTACCTTAAATTTAAACCTAATATCTAAACCGATCAACCTAGAGCTGAAACCACCATAAATCAATTTAATCATTCAGTTTAATCATTAAGTCCTAGCTCAAGTCATCCTAACTTATACAAGCTAGAACCTTAGCATTTCCTAACCTATCTTAATCAGTCTAGGTCTATCCCTACCTATTCGATCGGTCAGGATCAGATCTTAAACTTTTGCATACGATTCAGATCACTTCTAAGGTATCTCATTTTCTCTGATACCATTTATAACAGAACAGATCCTAAACCTTAGAGGACCCTCCGTCAGAGAGATACAGAACAGGATCTATCAATTTAAATCCTTTAAATTGTACAAAAATTTTGACAGAGTCTTCTCTATAACTAGACAAAAATAAAAAATACAACCTATATATTTAATAACCTATACAATACAAATCCATATAAAATAGCCTATCCAAGCACACAATTAATTAAACAACATCATTCTCATCCTACAACACGCATTCACAAGATCTCAAACGTCATCTATGACTTTAGATCAATTATTCTATTTACTACACCGAAACTCGCATGACAGATGCCGTCTAAAACTTGTACAGAAACCTAAAAAAGATATAGCAGAAACATCTATAACCTTACAGAACTCAGCGGAAGCATAAATACGGTTTTAATAGTTTATAGAATAAACTACAATTACTTATACGTAATTTCCTTTACAAAACTCTATGGCACATGTAGAACTATCAGAATCTCCCAAAACATTACTCCAAGGTAACCTTCAAGGCTTCACCAGGGCTCTAGAAACTTTCTTACTAAACTCTACCCGCCTGATCGTCCAGTATCTTCACTATATACATATCGGGAGGGAAAAAATAGTAAACAGTGAGCCGAAACTTAATAAGGTACTAAAACATGCAGAATATAATGATCTGATGCAGAACATAGTACAGTAAAGCTATACAGTTACATCTAAAGTACAAATACGATAAGGTAATGATTGTAGAAATATCAGCAGAATATAATTGCAGAAGTTAATAGAAATGCCATGGGAAAACAAAAACATATACATGATTTATCATAAAAGTGTGATTCCACATGAACAGGTTTTCAAAAATCATTAATTATCCTTTCATATAGATCATATGGGCAGATGAGTAGGCACACATGCAATAATCATGAGGAAAGCATAATTTTTCTTATAAATAGGTCTCAAAAATCATAAATCATGTTGTGGTAGAAAACCACATTAATATCAAGTCAGAAGAATAGGAGCAATTCATGGAAATAGGAGTAAAGCACGATTCTATTTAAACATACATCATGATTCATAAAACAATCCCGAATCTCATTTGTTTCTTCAGAAAACTCCAGTTTAATATCCTAGGAACCCAATTAGCATACCCTACTAACCGAGGGGGCTAATAATTAGGGATAAATTGTGTTAACTCCACACAATTTAGGGCCAGTATCAGCGCCGTACAACGACCAATTGTATTCTACGGCACACAACTCAAAGTCGACGAAGGATTATTATTTCCTTCAGGAACGAAGGATTATCATCCTTCAAGATCAGTATACTGTCCTCATTAATTAATGCCCCGAGGAAGGGCAGACCTCGTATAACTCCATGCACGGAGTTATCCCAAATTACCACCATAATATCCTAAGGCATGTTAGAGAACCTTACTAGACTGTATGTCAGTCCTGGGTCTAAATTAACAGTCTCAGAAATAGTTTTCTTCTCATTTTCTTAACTAAAAACTCTTTTTCAGCTCAGAAATCAGTTGGAGTTTCACAATAACTCTACAGTCAATTTCAGGATAAATAGTAATAGTTTAGAACCCTTTAGAATCTTTTCATAATATACCGTAACAGTCTATAATCCCTCAGTTTAGCTTCAGAATATATAGAAATAGTTTAAAAACCCTTCAGTTTATCTCCAAGAGTTTACAATAATATATCTGTATAAATCCGTATAAAACTTTCAGATACAGAATACATCAGGAGCTTTATTTATGTACAGATTAACTTTTATATAGCAGAAATTACGGGTAAAAATAAGTAAATTCCTTCATTTTCGTACCTAGGATTTTGGCAAAATAATCCAGACAATAAACCGATACCAAATCCATGCAGTTTTATGAAATCGATACCATATGTTGCAATATATATATGTAAATATGAAATCTATCTGATTAATTTACAGAAAGAGGCAGTATTTATGTAGAATAAGGAGAAATATGGATTTAGAGTATAAATACAATATTTGAGGTATTAAAACTCCATAAAAACTATAAATAACGTTCGGAATACACTTATTTGAACCTAATCTATCATTATTTTTACTCGAATCGGAGTGGAACGTGCGGATTCCTCTTCTCCTCTTTCCCTTTCCCTCTCCCTCTTCTCTCTCACGGAAGAAACGCACGCGGCCTTTTTATATGCAGTCGAGATGCTCAAGAACTCCTAGAGTGCTCCCTCTCGGACACAGCAGCGCCTCGGGCACTACGTTCGCAAATGTGTGCCCAAATAGTGCTCGTGCGGTCATCGGGTGCACTTCTCGTAACCTCCCTAGCTCTCACCTCGCCTTAGGCAAGCTTTGAGCATCACATTCATAAAATGGCGCCTGACCGACGCTCGAGTGCTGATCGGGCACTAGTCAGGCACTCATCAAGCGTACATCGAGCCTACTGCAAGAAAACGTTACATTTTCGCCATCCAGGACACATTTCGACCCTTCTAACCCAATTTCTCATATCCTTACACCCTAATTTTAATTATATAGCCTTAATAGGCCATAATTATCATAATTTAAAGCCCAAAATCTTATTTACAAATCAATATTTGTTGGTTTATAATTTCGGTTCCCGATTTATCAATTTCGGATCTTTGGGCTTTTCGAGCTGACTTCTCCTATATCCCTTGATTTTAATCCACCTATTTTAAGTTAATTACTTATCTTTTGTTATATTTTCAGAGCCAGTACCCTTATGGAGCCCATCATTCTCCTAATTATCATGTTTTGAAAACTCGGGTCATTACAAGAAGAGGAGATCGAGGCTTTTGAGTCCATTTTTGAGTTAGAGCTAGTTGAGAATGTTGTATACGAGGTAGAGGTAACTGTACCCAAATGCATTTCTTTCTCTTATTGCTCTTTTTATTTCATTCTTTTTGGGTATTTTTGTTCAAATACTCGTCTAAGCATGTATTTTGAATTATCTATGTATTACACATGCATATATATTGATTTCATATGCAATTTGAATGTTTTGTGAGGTATTGTGTTTCATGGAAAGCCTAACCACATACCCAACCGTTTCTGTCGTTTATTTTGGGGTATATGTGTAATATGGCTTTAAAATTTTGAACCCTAGCCTTGCGAATTTTTTTTACCTCAATTATTTAGTGTTTATCTACATGTATAATGTATATACCATTTTGTATGTTCCGAAAATTATTATTGGGTACGTTGTATGAAGGGATTTATTGTCCGAAAGTCATAAAGTTTTGTTTGATTTAACGTGGTAAGAATTTTTTTAATTTTTTATGCTTTATATTAATTTGCTTTTGTATTTTAAATCATATAAAGATTTAAATTCACAAGAATATGAAAATACATATCTGTATCTGTAAGAATATGACAGTCTGTATCTGTACTCAAGAAATAAAAAAATTATGAAAAGTATAATAAGGGAACCTATAATTTGTTAAGTTTGATGAATCATTCTCTAGGGAGCGAGAATGAAATGTTAAGAATTAAGTGTGGACTTTTTCTTAAGAATAAGTAATCAAGAAAATTAGACCAAAGATTTATATTTTAGTGGGTGATATTCCCTAGCATACCTTAGGTATTATAGTGGTAAATTGAGGAATTGTCCTTGGGCCACGGGATAATTCTCGGTGGCTAAGAAGAACTATGACTCTGTAATCTGGGATTAAAGGTATACCGTCTACCATGGGACGTTAAATTCAAAGTACGTGGGTAAACCTTAGATTGTATGGTATAATATGATCATTTCTTCGATTGGACTGCTCGATTAGATGGTAAGGCCTACTAGTACTGGTTTCTAAATATAAACGAATTTTTGTATGTTTTAGAATCTAAAGCAATAAGATATAAAATATGAAAAGTTAAATGTATTTCAAAAATATATTGATCATGTTTCATTTTTATGCATCTGTATTATACTCATATTCCGTTTCCTTGATTTATTTTGGGCATAGTGCTTATATCCTTATTTATATTATCCCTTACTGAGTATTTGACTCACTCATTTACTATTTTTCTTACATTCAGATGAGTACAAGCTGATACCTAATGATGTGGAGTATAACTTCCAATTGGCTAGGTTGAGGATTAGAAGATGATTTTATATACTTGGATTTTTTTGGATTTATGTATATGTTGGAAAATTTGTTGATGTGTTTAGATCATTTTGATGATGTTATGATAAGTTTTGTTTTTACTGAATATTGATGATTTTATATGCTTCCATAGATTATTCTGGTTTGTATTCGTGTACCTAGTGGCATCTCTCTATTCCAACATTGTGTCCGGAGATACGACGTTAGAGCTATGAATATATTGTGACATTTTTGGATCATGTGTGTGTTTGTGTGATTTATATATTTATACATGTGAATTCTTGTGGATTGTATTTACTTTTGATGGACATTTTTCAGGTAGCTCCTTGTCGGGTTTGAGTTTGGTCCATCACAGGTGGTATCAGAGAAGGAGATGTTATTGGTTTAATTTGAATCTTATGTGGAAATTTAGGCTAGAGTAAGATAGATTGAATAAGTAGATAGAGGTGTAGGTTATTGTAGGTTGGATGTTTAGAACTAAGTTAGGATTGGTGATTATGTTTGTTGCATAAATTGTAGTATCCTAATTAGTATTCGAAAAGTGAACTAACCTACATTGTCTTTATTTCAAAAATGATATTAGTAGATGACAAGGCCACCTAGATAAAAAAAAACCACATGTGGAGGCGACCAACTATGAGATCGAGAAGCGGAGTACATGAATTGGCTTGGAAGGATGGCAGACATTATAGAAACAATAAGGCAGTGGAACCTCACTCCAGTTCCAGCTTCGGCTCTGGTTCAAGCTGCTGCCAATTCGGGGAGTCTACCTATGTCCGGTTCATTCAAGAAAGAGTCCCAGAATTTATGAGTGAGTTAGGCCTAGTAAAGGCGAATACATGGTTTCAACAGCTCAAAAAGGTATTCATGGCCATTTGGTATCCGAAAGAAGACAGAGTATTATTTTTTACCTACCATTTGGAAGGTAAAGCTCATCATTGGTGGGAGATGAAGAAAAGAACAGTGGGAGTGCCCGAGAATGAGATCACTTAGGCTATGTTTGAAGTGGCATTCATGGAAAAGTATTTCCCTTCTAGTCTTCGCAAGCAGAAAGAAGAAGAGTTTATTCGGTTAAGGCAGAGTAATCGGATGGTAGCCGAATATGATGTAAAATTTATAGAGTTGTCCCGGTATACTCCATATATAATGGATAATGAAGAAAGGAATATGAGAAAATTTCTGCAAGGTTTAGAAGATGAAATTCAGAAGCAGTTGATGACTTTGAAGTTGCTGAGTTACAGTGAGGTGTTGGATCATATCCTGATCCATGAAAAAAAGCTTGAGAAGGAGGAGTTCTTCAGGAAGAAGATGTCTAGGCAAGGTGGTCTGAGTACCTGTTTGGATGTGGGTACTAGTGTTAGCATGGGATCGGAGAGACTATCAAAGAAGGCCAAGTAGTTAAATCAGGAGAAGAAGGTCAGTCAGCTTGTGCCGACCATGCAAGTTTTAGCTAATCCCCATCAGCATTATGGAAAACAGCATGGAGATAACCCTGTTATAAGTTGTTGGACGTGTGCTTCAACTATAGTTAGGCAGGACATCGGATCAACAATGATCCCCATCTGAAGAAGGCTTCTGTATCTAAGTCCACTATCCAAGGCAAGGCGTTCGCTGTGTCTTCTAGTGAGGTAAAGGCATCTGACAGCATAGTGGAAGGTATTTTTTCTATTTGTGGTATCTCTTGTATTGTACTCTTTGATTCTAGATCCACCCATTCTTTTATTTTTTCTTGATTTACTTGTCATCTTGCATCCTCTCTTGTGATTCTTGATTATTTTTTGATTGTCCCACACCTATGGGATTAACTGTAATTACGAATATTTTTTACCTGGGGTGTGTTGTTGAGGTGAATAGGTTATCTCTAGCTGTTGATTTGATTTTGTTGAAAATATGTGATTTTGAGTATGGATTGATTATCGAGGTATCACACAAATATTTATTATTTTCATAAGAAAGTGAACTTTGTAATTTCGAGATGTGAGCTCTTTCACATTCAAGGAATTTGATGGGTGGAAGAGTCATGTTTTATTTCGTCTCTGCATGCTCGACATCTATTGGAGAACAGATGTAAAGCCTACTTGGCGTTTGCCAGCATTGTAGAGAGCCATGTTATATTGGTGAAGGAGATTCCGATAGTGTGTGAGTTTGAGAACGTATTTTCAGATAAATTGCTTGCTCTATCTCAACACCAGGAGATAAAGTCTGAGATTAATCTCTTGCTAGGACTGACACCTATTTCGAAGACACCCTGGCGTATAGCCCCTACTAAGTTAAAAAAGTTGAAATAGCAATTGCAAAACTTGTTGGATATCGGTTTCATCAGACCTAGTGTGTCGCCATGGGGTTCACCAGTCCTATTCATGAAGAAGAAAGATGAGACTTTGTGTCTGTGTGGATTATCGTGAGTTGAATAAAATCACGATCAAGGATAAGTACCATTTGCCGCAAATCGATGATCTCTTTGACCAATTCCCTTAAGGATAAGGACATTGCTTGATTGGAAGCAATTGCAACATACTTTGGTGCAATGTACCGATTACTGAATAATGTAATTATGGATAATTAGATTAATAGAACTAAAATTAGGCTTAATCCATATAAAAAAATATATTTTCATGACCGTGGGATGAATCGGCGGCATAGGCCTATCGGGTGCCGAAACCTGTGGGCCAGCACTCGTCGAGCGCTCCAGCACCCGGGGCGAGCGCCAATCCAGTAACAGGCACTCTTGAAGCACGTCGGCTACTGGCTCGAGTATCGGATCATTTTAAAATCCACGTCAGGTTCTGTTTCGGCATTTCACATGGCTTCTAAGGGAAAATAAGAGAGAGAGGGAGAAGAGAGAGAGGTGAAATCGAGGTCTCTGGGTCTGATTTCGAGCTCGAGCTAGTTGGAGAAATGGTAGATTGGGTGGAGACAAGTGCATCCATCCCCTCCTCTTTCATTTTCTTACACTTTTGTTTTGTTCTCATCGGGTATCCTCATTCGATACCCAATCAAATTTATATTTCATGTTACCAATGATATATGCATGCTTATATGTTAATTTCATGTCCAATTTCTTAGTTTTCGTTCGGTTTTCACACCCAAAATCCTAACCCCACACCCGAACCATTTTTTACCCTCCGATTTTTTGAGCTTTTGCTTAAATTGGGTCTAGATAATCCTTACCCATATCTTATATATGCTAATTGATTAATTGGGCATTTGATTTGGTGGTATTATGTAAAAATTCATTCGCTGGAACCCTAGACCCACGCACGACTTTCGTTACCACCCATTTATTTTGAGTTTCGAGCTTGATTTGGCCCTAGATAACGAAAACACATACCTTGAATAGGGTTATTTACCAATTAGGCATCTAATTTTTCATTTTTTGCTCCGTTTTTTATAATCGTACCCCTAAACCTATGTGATCACTATTCACCCAAGGCATTTATGTAATTTTACATAATTTTTGCTTTGATTAATTGTTAATTAAGTTGTATATATTGTACATGATTAGTTGAATGTTCCGAAAATGTTAATGTGATCCTTTCTGAAGGAATTATCGTATGGAAGCTCTAAAGTTACATTTGGCCGATGTGGTAAGGATTTCCAATTTGTTCCAAAATATTTTACTGAATTATGCACATGTGTAAAGTCATGTGATAACGTAGACCCATAGGAAATGATCATCTATATCTATATACACGAATTAAGCATGTTATGTAAGAATACGGAGGGAATGTCATAATTTGCTATGTGTATGATCCATTCTCCTAGTGTGAGAACTATGTCAAAGAAGTTTTATGGACTTTTCCTTAAAGAATAAAAAATATGAAATCTGGACCATGGATTTATATTTAGATGCTAGTATTATCTGGCATGCCATTGATATTATAATAAAAACTCAAGGATTACCCTGGCCATGTATCCTGGCCCCGTCTTAGAGCATATGATGTTTTTGACAAGCCTTAGATACTACTGTAGAAGAACGTAGACTGCCTCTGGGCCACAGGAGACATAGTAGTACATGTGATACCCTATTTATCGAGTGAAAGGTATACCACTTACCACGGGGTGTTGAACAACGTGGGTTGCGCCTTAGAATGTATGAAAACATATACATTCCTTTTTTGATTCTCCCGCATAGTTAGCTAGTACAGTCTACTGACCATAATCCGCAAAGATAAAGAAATTTATACACAATATGGAACCCTAATAAAAAAAAAGATAAAAGATGAAAGTTACTTATATTTCGGGAATGCATTTGGTCACGTTTCATGTTATGTATTCTATATCATATTCCTAACTCTTTCCCTGTCCCATTTGTTTATATTGTATTTATTGAGCTTTTGGCTCATCCGTACTATTTTCTTTATCTCCAAATTAGTACAGGCTTATACCTGATTGGGGAGAGTTGAGGATTAGAAGTCAGCTAGGATTAAAGATATTAGAGGATAGTTTAAAGACTTAGTATTGTGGTTTTATACCTTATGGAGCCTTTTGTATTATTTTGATCGTCATGTATAATGGCAATGATGATATTGTATATATGGTCTAGCTTATGTTGTATTTAATGGATATAGTTACTTTCACAGGTTTTTAGATTTTAATTATATATCTAGTGGTATCTTGTTTCAGCCGATGTCATACTCGGAGTTATGATGTCGGTGCCACATATTGTTAATTGTGGTGATAGATCCTGTGTGGTTTGTTGTGGTTTTCAGGATGTGTCGGAGTTTATTGAGATGAATTTTTATTATTGTACCTTTATATTTTATAGATTTTGTATTCGTTTGGTGGCCGTTTTTCTACCAAAACTTTGCCTAATTTTTGGTAAAAAATATGGTCCGTCACAGATGGAATTAGAGGAAAAAATACCTTAAGCTTGATTTGAATCTTATGAAAAACTTAGGTTAGAGTAAGATAGATTGAATAAAGTGGATGAGGCATAGGATGATTAAGATGGGTCGAATAGTTTTAGTTGTCCTAGTTTATATGACTTAGGCTAAGATTAAGTCAGAATCTGTAGCTATGAGTGATTGCTAGGTTGTGGTATCCTAGCTAGTGCCTTCATCGAGATAAGTTAGTTAACTTAGGCTAAAACTAAGTTTGAAATTAGTGGGTAAGTCGCGTTGTCTAACTTATACTATTGTTGTTAGTGTCTAAGTTATGAACTAACTCATATTGTTCTTATTCTAGGAAGTAGATAGTAACCGATTGTGCCGCCTAGGCGAGAGTCAAGACTTGAAAGTGGTCAATCACGTGATAGAGAAGCTAGACATCTAAATCTGTTGAATGGAATGGCTAGACTTGAAAGTCTTAGAAGGGCTTATTTGGGCGAGAATTGGGAGATGGGATGTTGAAAAAAGATCCCTTGAGGATTAATTTAGGTTAACCTTGCTCCCAGGACTTATGATTTGGGGAAACCTGCATAGCATGGCAAGTGAGACGGATAAGGTGAAATCGTAGGCTCAAGGTCCAAATAACTTGGATTCGATTCTTGGTGTTTGTGTATTCGAGGATGTCAACTTATGATCGACATAATAACGATCAAGTGCTTGAATTTCGGGTGGCTTGAATTTTGTAGAAGTTAAGATGTGGATCCTGTGTTTTGAAATGGTATTTGCGGTGACTCAATATTCAGGAAGATAAGAGATATTGTAAAATGTCTTCGTAGGTGTTCTTTTATGGATAGGTATTCTTTTCGAGAAGTTGTGGGAACATTTTTTCAGATTGTAGTCAGTTTGATCGTAGGATTAAGGATTGTCCTTATCCATGGATCGGACAGTAAAGAGGTCTAATGCCTTGAATTGAAATTTTATAGTGATGACATGAAGTGTAGAGTATCGTCTACCGTAAAGGAAGGTAAGATTCCTGGATTTGATATTGTAGCCCAAGTATCGTTTTGGAATTTTGAATCAATATATTCATTTGTGATTCCTAGGTTTACTTGTTTATCTAAGGATCTAGGGTCGGCACTACCAGTATCGAGATCTATGACATTTTCCTGGGTCTGTAGATACGATTTGTTGGCCAATTTACTCGTTTGAGATGTTGTTGGATTTTAAGATCTAAATTGTTAGTATGTCTTAAACAGGTTATTTAATACAGGTTATTTGTATGGGTTTTGACCAGTTTTAGAGGAGACTCTGCCAAAATATTTATAGAACTCAATGATTTAAATTATGGATGTTGGTCTTGTATATTTATTAACAGAAGGTCTTTAGAGGATAAGGACCAATTCCATCATAGGAGTGCCCAGTCCTATTTATGAAAAAGAAGTATGGGACTTTGCGATTATGTATGGACTATCATAAGTTGAATAAAATTACAATTAAGAATAAGTATCCATTGCTGTAGATTGATGACCTTTTTGATCAATTACAAGGAACCCATGTGTTCTCAAAGATTCATCTTCAATTGGGGTACTATCAGCTTAGGATCAGACAAGAAGATGTGGCAAAAATGGCATTTTGGACAAGGTTTGGCCACTATGAGTTTGATGTAATGCAATTCGGATTGACGAATGCTCTGGCTGTATTTATAGATTTGATGAATCGAGTTTTTCAGGCTTATTTGGATAAATTTGTTGTGATTTTTATTGATGACATCTTAATCTATTCAATGAGTAGTGTTGAGCATGAAAAGCATTTGAGAACTGTGCTCTAGACCATTAGAGAGCATAAGTTTGCAAAGATCAAAAAGTGTGAGTTTTGGCTCGATAAGGTTGTATTTTTGGGCCACATCATTTCTAATGGAGGCGTCTCGGTAGACTCAAAGAAGATTGAAGCTTTAATCAATTGGAGTCAACCGACGATGTGACGAAGGTCCGTAGTTTCTTGGATATGGCCGAAAATTATCACCGATTTGTGGAGAATTTCTCTCGTATTACGTTGCCACTTACCCAATTGACGAAGAAGGAAGTGAGATTTGAATGGATTGAAGAATGTGATTGAAGTTTTCAAGAGTTAAAGGATTGGTTGACTTCAACATCGATTCTAACAATTCTTGACGGTTCTGGTGGCTTTAAGGTATACTATAATGCTTCCAAGGTTGGTCTTGGGTCTGTTTTAATGCAGAATGGGAAGTGGTTGCTTATGGGTCTCAACAGCTGAAAGTTTATGAGAAGAATTACTCGACTTATGATTTGAAGTTAGTTGCCGTAGTGGTCACATTTGAAATTTGGAGGCATTATCTATATGGTGAGAGATTTCTGGTGTATTCTAATCACAAAAGCATCAAATATTTATTTTCATAGAAAAAATTGAACATGAGGTAGCGGAGATAGACTGAGTTCTTCAAGGACTATGATTGTGAGATCCATTATCAGCCCAAGAAAGTTAATATAGTCACAGATGCTCTTAGTCGCCGGACCAATTTTATCGCGAGATTACAAATTAAGCAGATGGAGATGTTGGACTACTTGAAATTGTGTAATGTCTAACGATATGTCAAGGGTAGTAGGATGATGTTGTCTTTTTTGCAGGTGCAACCTGAGATCCTCTAGAGAATTATGGAAGGACAAATGAATGATCTATTTTTTATGGATATTATTGGAGACGTTAATCAAGATTCATGGATGGATTTTAATGTTCGTGTTGATAGAGTTTTGTGATTCTGAGATCGTTTATGTGTACCTAATGATAAGAAATTGAAGAGAGAAATTATGAAAAGGGCTTATCAAATCAGGTATACTATCCACCCCGGAATGAATAAGATATACCAAGATCTGAAGAAGATGTTCTAGTAGAGAAATATATAAAAAGAGATTATTGCTTTGTTAGTAGATGCCTTGTTTGTTAGTGATGGAAGGATGAGAGGAGGAAGCCCTTGGGTTTATTGCAGCATTTGCCCATTCCGAGTTGGAAGTGGGGGATATTTTCATGGATTTTGTTATGGACTTGTTTAGGACCTCAAAGAATCATGATACGATTTTGGTCATTGTGGATCGGCTAATGAAATCAGCACATTTCTTAGCCATTCAGATGACGTACTCTCATGATCATCTGACACAATTGTATATCAATGAAATTGTTAGACTGTACGGTGTGCTAATATTTATTGTGTTTGATCGTGATGCACATTTCATCTCTAAATTATAGGAGAGCTTACATCAAGAATTAGGGATGAACTTGAATTTCAGTATGACGTATCACCCTCAGACAGATTGCTAGTTTGAGAGGACCATCCAAATATTAGAGGACATGTTTAGAGTTTCAGCGATAGAGTTGAAGGGGAATTGGGATGATCATCTGGCGTTAGCGGAATTCGCATATAATAATAGTTTTCAGGCGAGTATCAGTATGACTCCTTTTAAGGCATTATATGGTAGGAAGTGCATATCTCCTATCTCACTCCTATCCATTGAGATGAGATAGGAGATAGGAGACTTTTGAGACCCGATGTGATTAGGGAGATATCGGAGAAAATTAAGGTGATTTTTAAAAAGTTGAAAATGGCTCAAAGTTTGCAAAAGGGATATGCTGACCGAAGGAAATCCGAGCTCAGATTTGAGGTTGACGACTTTGTTTTTCTTAAGGTATCGCTGTGGAAAGGGACTTCCAGATTTGGTGTTAAAGAAAAATTAAAGTCGTGATTCATAGGACCCTTCAAAATTTTGAAGAAAGTTGGAAAAATGGCATATTGTTTGGTGCTACCATCGAGTTTGGCCAAGGTGCATAATGTTTTCCATGTCTCGATGTTGAGGAAGTGTATTTATGATCTGACGCACGTTATCGATTACAACCCCTTGATTATCCATGAAGATTTATCTTATTCAGAGGAGTCAGTTCAAATTTTAGATCAGAACAATCAGATTTTGTACTTGAAGATCATCCCTCTTATGAAGATTTTATGGATGAACCATTCTCAAGAAGAAGAGACGTGGGAGAGGGAGGATGAGATTTGGGAGAAATATCCTCATTTATTTCAATGTATGTGTAATCATTTGATTTCTAAGATCCGTTAATTTCAAGGATGAAATTTTATAAGTGGGGGAGAGTTGAAGTTATCAGTTTCTAAATTATCGTAATTAGGATTAATTAAGATAATATAACCAAGATTAGACTTAATGCATGTGAAAAAAATAAGTTTCGAAAACGGTAGGAGGAAACGATAGGGGACGTCCGCAGGGTGCCCATTCTAGTAGGACCATGCCTACAGGGTGCTCGAGCGCTAGTGGCAGGCGCTGGATCCAGGTTGGGCGTGCCTAAAGCATGTCAGGCTGGCACTTGAGCCCCAACTCGCGATATAAAACCACATGAGGGCTTTATTTCGTGTCATTTTCTACAAACCAGAGTGAGAGGAGAGAGAGAAGGAAGAGATCGAGGCTTTCGAGTTTGATTTCGGCTTAAAGCAAATTAGAAAATGTGTAGATCGAGTCAAGACAAATGCACTCATATACTTTTCTCTCTCTTGTTTTTTTTTTTGTTTCGATCCCTCTGGGTATTTTTATCCCAATACTCATCCATACTTTTATTTTATAATACTCATGTATTGAGCATGTATATATGTTGATTTCATGTCCACTTTCTAAATTTTATGCAGTATTTCGAACATTAAACCCTAACCCTACATCCGAATACTTTTACCCGTTCATTTTGAGATTTTTGTTTGATTTGGCTTTAGAAAATCGATACCCATGTTTTAAGTATGATTATTTATCGATTGGATGTCCGATCTAATAGTTTTATGCGGTTTTATGCACATTGAAATCCCTAACTACCCCCTAACATTTTTACCGGCATAATTTAGGGTTTATGTATATTTTGGCAATAGATAATTGAAACCCTAGCTTGTGAACGTTTTTACCTTAATTATTTGACAGTTATTTCCATGTAAATTATATACGATAATTTATGTGTTCCAAAAATTATATGATGAACCGTTTATGAAGAAATTTGTTGTCCGAAAGCTTTAAAGTTATGTTTGGTTCATCGTGGTAAGAATTTTTAATTTTATTCAAATTTTATATTGTTTATGCATGTAATTTAAGTCATGTGGAGACTTATACTCATAAGAATTATGTAAATTATGAGAAGTATAAGAAGAAAATTTCATGATATGTTAAGGTTGATGAACCGTTCTCCCGGGATGAGAACAAAGTATTATGAATGAGTATGGATTTTCTCTAAGAATAAGTAATCATAAAATTGGACCAATAATTTATATTTTAGATGGTAGTATTTCTTGACATACCTTAAGATATTACTGTAATAGCATGATGATTGCCTCTAGGCCATTGGCATTATGGTGGCATAAGTTTTATGGGCTGTATACCGGGATGAAAGGTATACCGCTCACCGCAGGATGTTGAATTGCGTGGGTAGTGCCTTAGAATGTGTGAAAGTATACACATTTCTTTTCTCATTCAACTATACCGTTAGTTGGAAAGGCCTACTAATCCTGATCTGTAAAGATAAAGATATTTTTGCATGATTTATAACCTAAATGGATAAGAAATAAAATGTGGAAGAAAAATGAATTCCGAAAATTGCATTTCATTATGCTTCATATTCATGCATCTATATTATGCTCCGAACTCCTTTAATTTATTTTCAGTATATTTCTTACTGTCATTGATTATATTATACCTTATTGAATATTTGGCTTCTTTTTCTTACCTCCAGATGAGTACGAATTTAAATCCGATGAGGCAAAGTAGGGAAAAGTTGTTGGCTTGGCTGTGGATATGAAGGAGTTATTTTATGGACTTAGGTTTTGTGATTTTGTACATTATGGAATACTTTTGTATATTTTTTTGATGGACATGTACTTGTATATTGGCGATGAACCAAGAGTTTAAATTCTGCTATATATGTAATGGATCTATATGCTTTCGTAGGTTGTTATGGTTTAATTCAGTTACCTAATGACATCTCTTTGTTCCAACATTATATTCGGAGACACAATGTTGGTGCCATGAGTATATTGTAGCATTCTAGATCCTGTGTTGTGATCATTTGTGGAGATTTGTATATTGTACAATGTTTTATATAGGTTTATTTATAGTTTAACAGTTGTTTTACAGTTGAAACCTTACTGGTTTCCGATTAGGATAAGTGGGGGCTTTAAAATTTCCTAATTAATTGAGAAGAAATCAAATATCAAAGATATTTGGGATTAGAAGTAATCCAAGCGATGTCAGAGAAGATCCGTTTGATCTTAGATTGGCTTTTAAGTAACCCAAAGCCAACAAAGGAATTATGAGCACCGTGGAAGGTCCTATTTGAGTCTTTAAGTTGGGGATCAATTGCTCTTTAATATATCTTTATCTATAAAAATCTTGAGGTTTGGGTTAAAAGGAAAGTTAAAAGTAAATATATACTAGACCATTTTGGATTTTGAAGAATATTGAAAAAGTGTCTTAAAATTTAGTATTACCACTTCATTTGGCAAACTTTCATAATGTTGTCTATGTATTGATGCTTTACTTGTATGTTTATGACCCTTCACATGTCATCAAGTGTAAACCATTGCGGACCAATGAGAACTTAACATACTTTGAACAACCAATTCAAATTTTAGAATGATGGAAATATGTGTCTGCACTAAAGATATTCTCTAGGTCAAAGTGTAATGTAGAAATTATTCTTATAAGGAAGGCACATGGAAATGGGAAGACGAGATTTTGGTGAAGTACTCTTGGTTTTATTTTATTGTAGTAGAAATGTAAAATCTAAATACTAAGATTTATATAATAATTTTAAATTAAAATAAATTAATAAATTATTAATATTAATCACATATTTGGGTTAAAAATTAAGTTTCAGACCATAGTATTAGATGGCTCGAGGGAATACCCAAGGGCCATATGAGCCACATATGCACATGTTTGTTCGAGTATGTCCATCCTTAATGGGTGCACATATATAAGTTTGATTTGGGTATCACACCTGATGCATGCAGGATTGGTACGTGAACATTATAAGGCATTTTAATAACTTTTCTGTTCATTTCTTTGAGTTTTCAAATAGAAAAGATGGAAATAGAAGAGGAAAAGAGAAGGGGGAAGAAAACAAAGGGAATTTGGTACTAACAACTCAATGATGTAAATGAATTTTAAGACAATTTTTTTATTTCTTTACTAATTTTTTTGATTTTTTTCATTATATTTACCTAAAATCTAGCCTTTTATACTTTTCAATTACATGCAAGTACTCATCCATGTTCCTATTGATATTTGGCTTATGCGTATTTTCTTTCATAACTTTTCTCAAAATTTAAAATATATTGTGCTTGTTAATGAAAAATTTGTAAATTCATCAATGAACATTAAAATTTTTGAAGTCTAAAATGAATATATTATTCCATGCTTTTTTTTTTTCAACAAAAACCTTGAAAAAACCTCTTTGCATGTCCCTTATTTTTCCAAGAACCATACTAAATATTTATATCTAAGTTTATAAGAGGTTATTTTTCCTCTACTTTTGGAAGGATGTTGTTTAGTAGAGATTTTTTTTTTCAAATTTTATTCAAAATAAACGATTGTAAGGAATCGATGGAAAATATATATGTTATGACATATCACATTATATTAAGAGGAAGTCATATATAGTCCATTGATGGGTGATAAATAATAGTAGGTATGGCCCAATTTAAAAGGTGTTTTATAGATGGCCCATCCATCAATAAAAATAGTGGAGTATGATCTTACTTTATAGGATTAGAGTTTAAGTTGACATCAAAAGATTATACTTTTACATAAGTAATATCTCAGTCTCTAATTCATTTATTTATTTGTCATCTCATGCTTATCATGTCCATGTTTGCTACATTGTTATTTGTTTACTTACAAGCATTTTAGCTAGATTTGTATTGTCATTACATTCAGATTAATAGGTTTTATCTTTATTAGAGTTTTAACAAATGTGTTTTTACACAGAAAATCATGGGTTTTCATATTTAATGCTTGTAAAGAAAATAGTTTGAGAATTTGGATGACAACATGGACATGCAAAAATGTTACAGTACATACATACGAGGGATGATAGATCATTTTGTTTTCTATACCATAGTTAATGGAATATTACGATACACATATGTTAAGGAGTATGTACAACCTTTGAAGCTAAGTTGTAGGGAACTTGACAAATTTTCTTGGACAAATTATATTTTTTTATGTGAGAGATTCACCAATAAAGTTTTGTGCAGCGTCCCAATTCAAACTATTGATTTGCATGTCGTAGTAATTTTGATGTTTGAACTAGATTTGTGACTCTTGTAATACAAAGACAAGGGAGAGGTAAAATGCCTGTTACCCAAGATTAAGATCATGATAGCACCAATGTAGATTCAAAATCACATAGAGGTGGAATGCCATTATTTCCACAAGAAAGGGCATTTGAAAAAGGATTGCTGGTAACTCAAAGCCAAGAATAACAGGATAGGTGGTGAAAGAAAGAAATGTGATACAGCTACAGTGAGTTCTTATGACAATTTGATGATTATTTGTGATGACAATTATATCAACCTAATGTGTCATGACACTACATAGGTGATTGATTTTGGTGCTTCATTTCTTGTAACCTAACTTGCTGAGTAATTATATAGGTAATTAAATGAGTAATTATATGATTCCTCATACCAAGGTTGATTTGGGGCATGTTTCAATGGGAGATAAAGGGTCTTCCAAAATTGTTAAAATGAGTGATATTTGGTTGGAAACTATTATCAATTACATGCAATTACTCAAAGATATGAGGCATGTTTTGGATTTTCATCTTAATCTTATTTCCAATGAAGGCTAAAATATTAACTTTGGTGAGGGAAAATTGAAGCTGCTCAAAGGTTTATTAGTGTGGGCCAGAGAAAGAAAGATCTCCTCAATATACTTGATGAAAAGCAAATTTTGTTGTCAACGCTTTCAACAATGACACTTCTGCCAAATTATAGCATAAAACGGCTAGCTATATGAGTAAAAAAGTGTTGCAATTTCATCTATTATTATTATTATTATTATTATTATTATTATTTTTTTTTTAAAACCCAAATCATATTCGGACGATGCACAGCGCATCTCTCGAGCACCGAATTCTACTAATCTAAATATCCTTCAAAATTTTATAATATTTGCCTAATTTTTGTCATACCCAAATTATTCAAAATATTAAATAATCATAATTAAATCTGGTAAAAAAGTTTAGTATATTACATTCTCTCCTACTTATAAAAAGTTTTGTCCTCAAAATTTAACAAACCTCGAAATTCCATAATCGGGGATAAGCCTCCTAAATTTCTCTCTTACATTCCTAAGACACCTCCTTGATGAAATGATTTTTGTTAGAGAACCTCAACCATCTGAATTATTCTAGTTCACAATATCTAATACTTTTTTACTAAAATCGAGATTGAGACCTTACCATAAGACAAATTTCTAATTTTTCACAATAGTTTAACCCGATCACAAACTTACTTTCAAAATCAATGATACGTGAAAAATTTTATGATAACCCATCCAATTCGAAGGCAAACTAAATTCATTTACTACCTCTCCTTCTTAATACAAAATCTTAGACGGGCAAATAGATTCTTACTTCAATTCATCCAAAGCCTCGAAAACAATCACCCACATGGAACATCAATCTTATTTAGAAAACTCTAGGCCATGGGCCCATATACTTCTACTGCGCTACTTTGATTGATCGTTTCTTTAAGCAGTAAATCCACTTGTAGCTCTCATCCATTGATTCATTTCGGATACCTAGGTTATACAATAGTTATAAATATAAGAAAATTTTCAATAGTATCAGCACCACTAAAGCAAAGCCCAAAATCCTCAAATTATAATTAATTTAGGAAATATAATTAAAGTAATTACCCAAAAATTTTGGTACAGCCTCAAATTACCACCAAAACCTCAAAACTTAAATTTTTAGCAACTTATTATCCTTGACATACCGACGAGTCAGTTTATTCAATCCAAATGTATCATCCAATTTCACGATAAATGGGTCGTCCTCATCAACGAATCAACAATTTTTTAAATGGTAACCATAATACTTGTTGTCCTAACAATCTCAAAAGAAAACTATAAATAACGTCCGGAATACACTTATTTGAACCTGATCTATCGTTATTTTTACCAGAATCGGAGTGAAACGTGCGGATTCCTCTTCTCCTCTTTCCCTTTCCCTCTCCCTCTTCTCTCTCACAGAAGAAACGCACGCGGCCTTTTTATAGGCAGTCGAGGTGCTCAAGAACTCCTCGAGTGCTCCCTCTCGGACACAGCAGCGCCTCGGGCACTACGTTCGCAAATGTGTGCCCAAATAGTGCTCATGCGGTCATCGGGTGCACTTCTCGTAACCTCCCTAGCTCTCACCTCACCTTAGGCAAGCTTTGAGCATCACATTCATAAAATGGCGCCTGACCAACGCTCGAGCGCTGATCGGGCACTAGTCAGGCACTCATCAAGCGTACATCGAGCCTACTGCAAGAAAACGTTACATTTTCGCCATCCAAGACACATTTCGACCCTTCTAACCCAATTCCTCATATCCTTACACCCTAATTTTAATTATATAACCTTAATAGGCCATAATTATCATAATTTAAAGTCCAAAATCTTATTTACAAATCAACATTTGTCGGTTTATAATTTCGGTTTCTGATTTATCAATTTCGGATCTTTAGGCTTTTCGAGCTGATTTCTCCCATACCCCTTGATTTTAATCCACCTATCTAAAGTTAATTACTTATCTTTTGTTATATTTTGGGAGCCAATACCCTTATGGAGCCTATCATTCTCCTAATTATCATGTTTTGGAAACTCGGGTCATTACAAGAAGAGGAGATCGAGGCTTTTGAGTCCATTTTTGAGTTAGAGCTAGTTGAGAATGTTGTATAAGAGGTAGAGGTAACTGTACCCAAATGCATTTCTTTCTCTTATTGCTCTTTTTATTTCATTCTTTTTGGGTATTTTTGTTCAAATACTTGTCTAAGCATGTATTTTGAATTATCTATGTATTACACATGCATATATATTGATTTTGTATGCAATTTGAATGTTTTGTGAGGTATTGTGTTTCATGGAAACCCTAACCACATACCCAACCGTTTCTGTCGTTTATTTTGGGGTATATGTGTAATATGGCTTTAAAATTTTCAACCCTAGCCTTGTGAATTTTTTTTACCTTAATTATTTAGTGTTTATCTACATGTATAATGTATATACCATTTTGTATGTTCCGAAAATTATTATTGGGTACGTTGTATGAAGGGATTTATTGTTCGAAAGTCATAAAGTTTTGTTTGATTTAACGTGGTAAGAATTTTTTTAATTTTTTATACTTTATATTAATTTGTTTATGTATTTTAAATCATATAAAGACTTAAATTCACAAGAATATAAAAATACATATCTGTATCTGTAAGAATATGATAATCTGTATCTGTACTTACGAAATAAAAAAATTATGAAAAAGTATAATAAGGGAACCTATAATTTGTTAAGTTTGATGAATCATTCTCCAGGGAGCGAGAATGAAATGTTAAGAATTAAGTGTGGACTTTTTCTTAAGAATAAGTAATCAAGAAAATTAGACCAAAGATTTATATTTTAATGGGTGATATTCCCTAGCATACCTTAGGTATTATAGTGGTAAATTGAGGAATTGTCCCTGGGCCACGGGAGAATTCTCGGTGGCTAAGAAGAACTATGACTCTGTAATCTGGGATTAAAGGTATACCATCTACCACGGGACGTTAAATACAAAGTACGTGGGTAAACCTTAGATTGTATAGAATAATATGATCATTTCTTCGATTGGACTACTCGATTAGATGGTAAGGCCTACTAGTACTGGTTTCTAAATATGAACGAATTTTTGTATGTTTTAGAATCTAAAGCAATAAGATATAAAATATGAAAACTTAAATGTATTTCAAAAATATATTGATCATGTTTCATTTTTATGCATCTGTATTATACTCATATTCCGTTTCCTTGATTTATTTTGAGTATATTGCTTATATCCTCGTTTATATTATCCCTTACTGAGTATTTGACTCACTCATTTACTATTTTTCTTACATTCAGATGAGTACAAGCAGATACCTGATGATGTGGAGTATAACTTCCAATTGGCTAGGTTGAGGATTAGAAGATGATTTTATATACTTGGATTTTTTTGGATTTATGTATATGTTGGAAGAATTTGTTGATGTGTTTAGATCATTTTGATGATGTTATGATAAGTTTAGTTTTTACTGAATATTGATGATTTTATATGCTTCCATAGATTATTATGGTTTGTATTCATGTACCTAGTGGCATCTCTATGTTCCAACATTGTGTCCGGAGATACGACGTTTGAGCCACGAATATATTATGACATTTTTGGATCATGTGTGTGTTTGTGTGATTTATATATTTATACAGGTGAATTCTTGTGGATTGTATTTACTTTTGATGGACATTTTTCAGGTAGCTCCTTGTCGGGTTTGATTTTGGTCCATCACAGGTGGTATCAGAGAAGGAGATGTTATTGGTTTGATTGGAATCTTATGTGAAAGTTTAGGTTAGAATAAGATAGATTGAATAAGTAGATAGAGGTGTAGGTTATTGTAGGTTGGATGTTTAGAACTAAGTTAGGATTGGTGATTATGTTTGTTGCATAGATTGTAGTATCCTAATTAGTATTCGAAGTGTGAACCAACCTGCAATTGTTTTTATTTCAAAATGATATTAGTAGCTGACAAGGCCACCTAGATAAAAAAAAAACCACATGTGGAGGTGACCAACTATGAGATTGAGAAGTAGAGTACATGAATTTGCTTGGAAAGATGGCAGACAATATAGAAATGATAAGGCAGTGGAACCTCACTCCAGTTCCAGCTTCGGCTCTGGTTCAAGCTGCTGCCAATTTGGGGAGTTTACCTATGTCCGGTTCGTTCAAGAAAGAGTCCCAGAATTTATGAGTGAGTTAGGCCTAGTAAAGGCGAATACATGGTTTCAACAGCTCAAAAAGGTATTCATGGCCATTTGGTATCCGAAAGAAGACAGAGTATTATTTTTTACCTACCATTTGGAAGGTAAATCTCATCATTGGTGGGAGATGAAGAAAAGAACTGTGGGAGTGCCCGAGAATGAGATCACTTAGGCTATGTTTGAAGTGGCATTCATGGAAAAGTATTTTCCTTCTAGTCTTCGCAAGCAGAAAGAAGAAGAGTTTATTCGGTTAAGGCAGAGTAATCGGATGGTAGCCGAATATGATGTAAAATTTATAGAGTTGTCCCGGTATACTCCATATATAATGGATAATGAAGAAAGGAATATGAGAAAATTTCTGCAAGGTTTAGAAGATGAAATTCAGAAGCAGTTGATGACTTTGTGTGAGGACCCGAAACCAAAAACGTAACAACTAGATGTGATTAAGGTAATTAAAATCGATAAGAGGCTATGCATGTATTGAAAAAGTGGTAGTTAAAAGTGAAAAATTGAAAAATGCCCAAAATTCAGCGAGCAGCCGAGTGGCGCTCGCTGAGGGCTCGAGCCCTCCTATCGGGCGGAACAACCAGTAGCAGGCATAATCCCTCCGCTCGCTGGCCGCTCGAGCTCCGCTCGAGCGGCTGGGTGTTGAAAGCCGGGCGCTCGCTGGCCGCTCGAGCCCCGCTCGAGCGGCAGCCGCAATTTAAAAACGCGACCTGCTCCTCTCCGTTTCATTTTTCGCACGATTTAGGGTTTGAGGAGAGAGAGAGGCCGCCGACTTAGAGAGAGAAGAAGGGAGAACGAAGCCCGGGAGCCCGAATTCAACCCCGAGCTAGTTATAAAAGTGAAAGCCCGCGACAAGGTAAGTGTACCTCGGATGCCGTTTTGCGTTTTTACCAATTTTCAGATTTTAAAGCTTATGAAAATGATGTAAGAATGAGGTTGAAGCTTGTTTCCTTCGATTAATCGGTTAGATTTCATGTTTGTTCATGTTTATTGAAGTATTTGGCACCGATTTCATGTATAAACGAGTGATATGTGGTTATTCTGATTTTTTTGAGAACGTGGCCAAACCCTAGCTCGGAATTTTGGAGATTTATGGTTTAAATGCATGATTGAGTATATATATATGGAGTTATGGCATCAATTTCATGATTGAACACATGTTTGGAGACCGATTTATGTCCGGAAGCTTAGGCGAAGCGCTAAGTACGAAAATGAAAGGGTTTAAGTGATTTTTAACTGAAGCTCCAGCTATATGAAAGTTAATTGACACCGAGATGTAACTTCCAGTATAATTTGTTTTCGAAAATACGAACGAACGTATACCGACAAAAATTCCATGTGGATTTAAAGTTAGCTGAAAATGTATTGTATAAGTCTAATTGTGAAAAAGGGGTTTTTAATAAAAATATAACGATAGCCGTCCTCGGGGCTTGGTACAAGGACGTAACGATAGCCGTCCTCGGGGCTTGGTACAAGGAGGTAACGATAGCCGTCCTCGGGGCTTGGTACAAGGTGGTAACGATAGCCATCCTCGGGGCTTGGTACAAGGAGGGAACGATGGCCGTCCTCGGGGCTTGGTACAAGGAGGAAAATAATATGAAGTACCGACTAATATTTTACCGATATGCTATACTACAATAAAAAGATGATAATGAAACATATACAGTGAAAAGATGATAGAGTATCATCGGATGAAAAGATGATAATAAATCGTATACGGTGAAAGATGGCAGGTGAATCAAAGATAAAGTACCGTTTCGGTTTTATCACGCATCATAAAGTTTATAGTTATTGTTTTACAGCCTATAGCGATATGATTTATGAAGCATGCCTTTACAGTTTCCTTTTCAGATGATGTTTGATTGAACATTATGATTTTTGTATGGTTATATGATCGGTTTGGCATGATCGTTTTACGGTTCATATGCATGTACCTCTTACTGGGCCTCGGCTCACTGTTTTAGTATTTTTCCCCCCTTCCAGATGAGACAGTAGAGCTTTTGCCTGACGAACGGGAGTAGACCAGGGAAAAGCTTCTGAAGGCTTTTTGAGGACTTAGAGCATTGTGAAGCCAATTTTTGAAGAGCTTGTGGGTGCAATGACCTAGCTAGAAATGTGATCTTGAATACTGATTCCACGTTTATTGATGTTATGGAACTTGTGAATTTTATAAAGAAAGCTCATGATATGTATGATAGTAAAAGAGAATATGCTATGCTTCTGCAGGTTGTAGTGTACTTCCGCTATACTCTGGATTTCTTGTGCAGGTCCTAGATGGCATCTCGTTATTTATCTGTTAGAATAGTATTTGCTTTGTTGGATTTGTGCCATGGATGGCACATAGGATCCTGTGAATGATTGTTGTAGGAATTGTGAATGATGGATAGTTGTGTGCTTGTTATGGATGAATATTACGAGTTTGTATTTTGGGATTTCATCCAGTTACAAAGGAGACTCTGCCGAAATTTCTGCAGAAGTCTTGCCTTAATTAGACCGTTAATTATGTTATCTGTTTGACGGAAGCTTTTGAGAAAAAAAAAAAATCCATTCCGTCGCACTTTGAAGTTGCTGAGTTACAGTGAGGTATTGGATCATATCCTGATCCATGAAAAAAAGCTTGAGAAGGAGGAGTTCTTCAGGAAGAAGATGTCTAGGCAAGGTGGTCTGAGTACCTATTTGGATGTGGGTACTAGTGTTAGCATGGGATCGGAGAGACTATCAAAGAAGACCAAGTAGTTAAATCAGGAGAAGAAGGTCAGTCAGCTTGTGCCGATCATGCAAGTTTTAGCTAATCCCCGTCAGCATTATGGAAAACAGCATGGAGATAACCCTGTTATAAGTTGTTGGACGTGTGCTTCAACTGTAGTTAGGCAGGACATCGGATCAACAATGATCCCCATCTGAAGAAGGCTTCTGTATCTAAGTCCACTATCCAAGGCAAGGCGTTCGCTGTGTCTTCTAGTGAGGTAAAGGCATCTGACAGCATAGTGGAAGGTATTTTTTCTATTTGTGGTATCTCTTGTATTGTACTCTTTGATTCTAGATCCACCCATTCTTTTATTTTTTTCTCGATTTACTTGTCATCTTGCATCCTCTCTTGTGATTCTTGATTATTTTTTGATTGTCCCACACCTATGGGATTAACTGTTATTACGAATATTTTTTACCTGGGGTGTGTTGTTGAGGTGAATAGGTTATCTCTAGCTGTTGATTTGATTTTGTTGAAAATATGTGATTTTGAGTATGGATTGATTATCGAGGTATCATACAAATATTGATTATTTTCCTAAGAAAGTGAACTTTGTAATTTCGAGATGTGAGCTCTTTCACATTCAAGGAATTTGATGGGTGGAAGAGTCATGTTTTATTTCGTCTTTGCATGCTCGGCATCTATTGGAGAACGGGTGTAAAGCCTACTTGGCGTTTGCCAGCATTGTAGAGAGCCATGTCATATTAGTGAAGGAGATTCCGGTAGTGTGCGAGTTTGAGAACGTATTTTCAGATAAATTGCTTGCTCTATCTCAACACCAGGAGATAAAGTCTGAGATTAATCTCTTGCTAGGACTGACACCTATTTCGAAGACACCCCGGCGTATAGCCCCTACTAAGTTAAAAAAGTTGAAATAGCAATTGCAAAACTTGTTGGATATCGGTTTCATCAGACCCAATGTGTCACCATGGGGTGCACCAGTCCTGCTCATGAAGAAGAAAGATGAGACTTTGTGTCTGTGTGGATTATCATGAGTTGAATAAAATTATGATCAAGGATAAGTACCATTTGCCGCAAATCGATGATCTCTTTGACCAATTCCCTTAAGGATAAGGACATTGCTTGATTGGAAGCAATTGCAACATACTTTGGTGCAATAGACCGATTACTGAATAATGTAATTATGGATAATTAGATTAATAGAACTAAAATTAGGCTTAATCCATATAAAAAAATATATTTTCATGACCGTGGGATGAATCGGCGGCATAGGCCTATCGGGTGCCGAAACCTGTGGGCCAGCACTCGTCGAGCGCTCCAGCACCCGGGGCGAGCGCCAATCCAGTAACAGGCACTCTTGAAGCACGTCGGCTACTGGCTCGAGTGTCGGATCATTTTAAAAGCCACGTCGGGTTCTGTTTTGGCATTTCACATGGCTTCTAAGGGAAAATAAGAGAGAGAGGGAGAAGAGAGAGAGGTGAAATCGAGGTCTCTGGGTCTGATTTCGAGCTCGAGCTAGTTGGAGAAATGGTAGATTGGGTGGAGACTAGTGCATCCATCCCCTCCTCTTTCATTTTCTTACACTTTTGTTTTGTTTTCATCGAGTATCCTCATTCAATACCCAATCAAATTTATATTTCATGTTACCAATGATATATGCATGCTTATATGTTAATTTCATGTCCAATTTCTTAGTTTTCGTTTGGTTTTCACACCCAAAATCCTAACCCCACACCCGAACCATTTTTTACCCTCCGATTTTTTAAGCTTTTGCTTAAATTGGGTCTAGATAATCCTTACCCATATCTTATATATGCTAATTGATTAATTGGGCATTTGATTTGGTGGTATTATGTAAAAATTCATTCGCTGGAACCCTAGACCCACGCACGACTTTCGTTACCACCCATTTATTTTGAGTTTCGAGCCTGATTTGGCCCTAGATAACGAAAACACATACCTTGAATAGGGTTAGTTACCGATTAGGTGTCCAATTTTTCATTTTTTCCTCCGTTTTTTATAATCGTACCCCTAAACCTATGTGATCACTATTCACCCAAGGCATTTATGTAATTTTACATAATTTTTGCTTTGATTAATTGTTAATTAAGTTGTATATATTGTATATGATTAGTTGAATGTTCCGAAAATGTTAATGTGATCCTTTCTGAAGGAATTATCGTATGGAAGCTCTAAAGTTACATTTGGCCGATGTGGTAAGGATTTCCAATTTGTTCCGAAATATTTTACTGAATTATGCACATGTGTAATGTCATGTGATAACGTAGACCCACAGGAATTGATCATCTATATCTGTATACACGAATTAAGCATGTTATGTAAGAATACGGAGGGAATGTCATAATTTGCTATGTGTATGATCCATTCTCCAAGTGTGAGAACTATATAAAAGAAGTTTTATGGACTTTTCCTTAAAGAATAAAAAATATGAAATCTGGACCATGGATTTATATTTAGATGCTAGTATTCTCTGGCATCCCATTGATATTATAATAAAAACTCAAGGATTACCCTGGCCACGTATCCTGGCCCCGTCTTAGAGCAAATGATGTCTTTAACAAGCCTTAGATACTACTGTAGAAGAACGTAGACTGCCTCTGGGCCACAGGAGACATAGTAGCATATGTGATACCCTATTTATCGAGTGAAAGGTATACCACTTACCACAGGGTGTTGAACGACGTGGGTTGCGCCTTAGAATGTGTGAAAACATATACATTCCTTTTTTGATTCTCCCGCATAGTTAGCTAGTACAGTCTACTGACCATAATCCGCAAAGATAAAAAAATTTATACACAATATGGAACCCTAATAAAAAAAAGATAAAAGATGAAAGTTACTTATATTCTGGGAATGCATTTGGTCACGTTTCATGTTATGTATTCTATATCATATTCCTAACTCTTTCCCTGTCCCATTTGTTTATATTGTATTTATTGAGCTTTTGGCTCATCCGTACTATTTTCCTTATCTCCAAATTAGTACAGGCTTATACACGATTGGGGAGAGTTGAGGATTAGAAGTCAGCTAGGATTAAAGATATTAGAGGATAGTTTAAAGACTTAGTATTATTGTTTTTTACCTTATGGAGCCTTTTGTATTATTTTGATGGTCATGTATAATGGCAATGAAGATATTGTATATGTAGTCTAGCTTCTGTTGTATTTAATGGATATAGTTACTTCCACAGATTTTTATATTTTAATTATATATCTAGTGGTATCTTGTTTCAGCCGATGTCATACTCGGAGTTATGATGTTGGTGCCACATATTGTTAATTGTGGTGATAGATCCTGTGTGGTTTGTTGTGGTTTTCAGGATGTGTCAGTGTTTATTGAGATGAATTTTTATTATTGTACCTTTATATTTTATAGATTTTGTATTCGTTTGGTGGCCATTTTTCTACCAAAATTTTGCCTAATTTTTGGTAAAAAATACGGTCCGTCACAGATGGAATTAGAGGAAAAGATACCTTAAGCTTGATTTGAATCTTATGAAAAACTTAGGTTAGAGTAAGATAGATTGAATAAAGTGGAGGAGGCATAGGATGATTAAGATGGGTCGAATAGTTCTAGTTGTCATAGTTTATATGACTTAGGCTAAGATTAAGTCAGAATCTGTAGCTATGAGTGATTGCTAGGTTGTGGTATCCTAGCTAGTGCCTTCATCAAGATAAGTTAGTTAACTTAGGCTAAAACTAAGTTTGAAATTAGTGGGTAAGTCATGTTGTCTAACTTATACTATTGTAGTTAGTGTCTAAGTTATGAACTAACTCATATTGTTCTTATTCTAGGAAGTAGATAGTAACCGATCGTGCCGCCTAGGCGAGAGTCAAGACATGAAAGTGGTCAATCACGTGATAGAGAAGCTAGACATCTAAATCTGTTGAATGGAATAGCGAGACTTGAAAGTCTTAGAAGGGCTCATTTGGGCGAGAATTGGGAGATGGGATGTTGAAGAAAGATCCCTTAAGGATTAATTTAGGTTAACCTTACTCCCGGGACTTATGATTTGGGGAAGCCTGCATAGCATGGCAAGTGAGACGGATAAGGTGAAATCGTAGGCTCAAGGTCCAGATAACTTGGATTCAATTCTTGGTGTTTGTGTATTCGAGGATGTCAACTTATGATCGACATAATAACGATCAAGTGCTTGAATTTCGGGTGGCTTGAATTTTGTAGAAGTTAAGATGTGGATCCTGTGTTTTGAAATGGTATTTGCGGTGACTCAATATTCAGGAAGATAAGAGATATTGTAAAATGTCTTCGTAGGTGTTCTTTTATGGATAGGTATTCTTTCCGAGAAGTTGTGGGAACTTTTTTTCGGATTGTAGTCAGTTTGATTGTAGGATTAAGGATTGTCCTTATCCATGGATCGGACAGTAAAGAGGTCTAATGCCTTGAATTGAAATTTTATAGTGATGACATGAAGTGTAGAGTATCGTCTACCGTAATGGAAGGTAAGATTCCTGCATTTGATATTGTAGCCCATGTATCATTTTTGAATTTTGAATCAATATATTCATTTGTGATTCCTAGGTTTACTTGTTTATCTAAGGATCTCGGGTCGGTACTACCAGTATCGAGATCTACGACATTTTCCTTGGTCTGTAGATACGATTTGTTGTTCAATTTACTCGTTTGAGATGTTGTTGGATTTTAAGATCTAAATTGTTAGTATGTCTTAAACAGGTTATTTAATACAGGTTATTTGTATGGGTTTTGATCAGTTTTAGAGGAGACTCTGCCAAAATATTTATAGAACTCAATGATTTAAATTATGGATGTTAGTCTTGTTTATTTATTAACAGAAGGTCTTTAGAGGATAAGGACCAATTCCATCATAGGAGTGCCCAGTCCTATTTATGAAAAAGAAGTATGGGACTTTGCGGTTATGTATGGACTATCATAAGTTGAATAAAATTACAATTAAGAATAAGTATCCATTGCTGTAGATTGATGACCTTTTTGATCAATTACAAGGAACCCATGTGTTCTCAAAGATTCATCTTCAATTGGGGTACCATCAGCTTAGGAACAGACAAAAAGATGTGGCAAAAATGGCATTTTTGACAAGGTTTGGCCACTATGAGTTTGATGTAATGCAATTCGGATTGACGAATGCTCTGGCTGTATTTATAGATTTGATGAATCGAGTTTTTCAGGCTTATTTGGATAAATTTGTTGTGATTTTTATTGATGACATCTTAATCTATTCAATGAGTAGTGTTGAGCATGAGAAGCATTTGAGAACCGTGCTCTAGACCATTAGAGAGCATAAGTTTGCAAAGATCAAAAAGTGTGAGTTTTGGCTCGATAAGGTTGTATTTTTGGGCCACATCATTTCTAATGGAGGTGTCTCGGTAGACTCAAAGGAGATTGAAGCTTTAATCAATTGGAGTCAACCGACGATGTGACGAAGGTCCGTAGTTTCTGGGATATGGCCAAAAATTATCACCGATTTGTGGAGAATTTCTCTCGTATTACGTTGCCACTTACCCAATTGACGAAGAAGGAAGTGAGATTTGAATGGATTGAAGAATGTGATTGAAGTTTTCAAGAGTTAAAGGATTGGTTGACTTCAACATCGATTCTAACAATTCTTGACGGTTCTGGTGGCTTTAAGGTATACTATAATGCTTCCAAGGTTGGTCTTGGGTCTGTTTTAATGCATAATGGGAAGTGGTTGCTTATGGGTCTCAACAGCTGAAAGTTTATGAGAAGAATTACTTGACTTATGATTTGGAGTTAGTCACCGTAGTGGTCACATTTGAAATTTGGAGTCATTATCTATATGGTGAGAGATTTCTGGTGTATTCTAATCACAAAAGCATCAAATATTTATTTTCATAGAAAAAATTGAACATGAGGTAGCGGAGATAGACTGAGTTCTTTAAGGACTATGATTGTGAGATCCATTATCAGCCCAAGAAAGTTAATATAGCCACAGATGCTCTTCGTCGCCGGACCAATTTTATCGCGAGATTACAAATTAAGCAGATGGAGATGTTGGACTACTTGAAATTGTGTAATGTCTAACGATATGTCAAGGTTAGTAGGATGATGTTGTCTTTTTTGCAGGTGCAACCTGAGATCCTCTAGAGAATTATGGAAGGACAAATGAATGATCTATTTTTTATGGATATTATTGGAGACCTTAATCAAGATTCATGGATGGATTTTAATGTTCGTGTTGATAAAGTTTTGTGATTCTGAGATCGTTTATGTGTACCTAATGATAAGAAATTGAAGGGAGAAATTATGAAAAAGGCTTATCAAATCAGGTATACTATCCACCCCGGAATGAATAAGATATACCAAGATCTGAAGAAGATGTTCTAGTAGATAAATATATAAAAAGAGATTATTGCTTTGTTAGTAGATGCCTTGTTTGTTAGTGATTGAAGGATGAGAGGAGGAAGCCCTTGGGTTTATTGCAGCATTTGCCCATGCCGAGTTGGAAGTGGGGGATATTTTCATGGATTTTGTTATGGACTTGTTTAGGACCTCAAAGAATCATGATACGATTTTGGTCATTGTGGATCGGCTAATGAAATCAGCACATTTCTTAGCCATTCAGATGACGTACTCTCGTGATCATCTGACACAATTGTATATCAATGAAATTGTTAGACTGTACGGTGTGCTAATATTTATTGTGTTTGATCGTGATGCACATTTCATCTCTAAATTATAGGAGAGCTTACATCAAGAATTAGGGATGAACTTGAATTTCAGTATGACGTATCACCCTCAGACAGATTGCTAGTTTGAGAGGACCATCCAAATATTAGAGGACATGTTTAGAGTTTCAGCGATAGAGTTGAAGGGGAATTGGGATGATCATCTGGCGTTAGCGGAATTCGCATATAATAATAGTTTTCAGGCGAGTATCAGTATGACTCCTTTTAAGGCATTATATGGTAGGAAGTGCATATCTCTATCTCACTCCTATCCATTGAGATGAGATAGGAGATAGGAGACTTTTGAGACCCGATGTGATTAGGGAGATATCGGAGAAAATTAAGGTGATTTTTAAAAAGTTGAAAATGGCTCAAAGTTTGCAAAAGGGATATCTTGACCAAAGGAAATCCGAGCTCGATTTGAGGTTGACGACTTTGTTTTTCTTAAGGTATCGCTGTGGAAAGGGACTTCCAGATTTGGTGTTAAAGAAAAATTAAAGTCGTGATTCATAGGACCCTTCAAAATTTTGAAGAAAGTTGGAAAAATGGCATATTGTTTGGTGCTACCATCGAGTTTGGCCAAGGTGCATAATGTTTTCCATGTCTCGATGTTGAGGAAGTGTATTTATGATCTGACGCACATTATCGATTACAACCCCTTGATTATCCATGAAGATTTATCTTATTCAGAGGAGTCAGTTCAAATTTTAGATCAGAACGATCAGATTTTGTACTTGAAGACCATCCCTCTTATGAAGATTTTATGGATGAACCATTCTCAAGAAGAAGAGACGTGGGAGAGGGAGGATGAGATTTGGGAGAAATATCCTCATTTATTTCAATGTATGTGTAATCATTTGATTTCTAAGATCCGTTAATTTCAAGGATGAAATTTTATAAGTGGGGGAGAGTTGAAGTTATCAGTTTCTAAATTATCGTAATTAGGATTAATTAAGATAATATAACCAAGATTAGACTTAATGCATGTGAAAAAAATAAGTTTCGAAAACGGTAGGAGGAAACGATAGGGGACGTCCGCAGGGTGCCCATTCTAGTAGGACCATGCCTAAGGGTGCTCGAGCGCTAGCGGCAGGCACTGGATCCAGGTTGGGCGTGCCTAAAGCATGTCAGGCTGGCACTTGAGCCCCAACTCGCGATATAAAACCACATGAGGGCTTTATTTCGTGTCATTTTCTACAAACCAGAGTGAGAGGAGAGAGAGAAGGAAGAGATCGAGGCTTTCGAGTTTGATTTCGGCTTAAAGCAAATTAGAAAATGTGTAGATCGAGTCAAGACAAATGCACTCATATACTTTTCTCTCTCTTGTTTTTTTTTTTGTTTCGATCCCGCTGGGTATTTTTATCCCAATACCCATCCATACTTTTATTTTATAATACTCATGTATTGAGCATGTATATATGTTGATTTCATGTCCACTTTCTAAATTTTATGCAGTATTTCGAACATTAAACCCTAACCCTACATCCGAATACTTTTACCCGTTCATTTTGAGATTTTTGTTTGATTTGGCTTTAGAAAATCGATACCCATGTTTTAAGTATGATTATTTATCGATTGGATGTCCGATCTAATAGTTTTATGCGGTTTTATGCACATTGAAATCCCTAACTACCCCCTAACATTTTTACCGGCATAATTTAGGGTTTATGTATATTTTGGCAATAGATAATTGAAACCCTAGCTTGTGAACGTTTTTACCTTAATTATTTGATAGTTATTTCCATGTAAATTATATACGATAATTTATGTGTTCCAAAAATTATATGATGAACCGTTTATGAAGAAATTTGTTATCCGAAAGCTTTAAAGTTATGTTTGGTTCATCGTGGTAAGAAATTTTAATTTTCTTTAAATTTTATACTGTTTATACATGTAATTTAAGTCATGTGGAGACTTATACTCATAAGAATTATGTAAATTATGAGAAGTATAAGAAGAAAATTTCATGATATGTTAAGTTTGATGAACCATTCTCCCGGGATGAGAACAAAGTATTATGAATGAGTATGGAATTTCTCTAAGAATAAGTAATCATAAAATTGGACCAATAATTTATATTTTAGATGGTAGTATTTCTTGACATACCTTAAGATATTACTGTAATAGCACGATGATTGCCTCTAGGCCATTGGCATTATGGTGGCATAAGTTTTATGGGCCTATATACCGGATGAAAGGTATACCGCTCACCGTGGGATGTTGAATCGCGTGGGTAGTGCATTAGAATGTGCGAAAGTATACACATTTCTTTTCTCGTTCAACTACACTGTTAGTTGGAAAGGCCTACTAATCCTGATCTGTAAAAATAAAGATATTTTTGCATGATTTATAACCTAAATGGATAAGAAATAAAATGTGGAAGAAAAATGAATTCCGAAAATTGCATTTCATTATGCTTCATATTCATGCATCTATATTACGCTCCGAACTCCTTTAATTTATTTTCAGTATATTTCTTACTGTCATTGATTATATTCTACCTTATTGAGTATTTGGCTTATTTTTCTTGCCTCCAGATGGAGTACAATTTAAATATGATGAGGCGAAGTAGGGAAAAGTTGTTGGCTAGGTTGTGGATATGAAGGAGTTATTTTATGGACTTAGGTTTTGTGATTTTGTACATTATGGAATACTTTTGTATATTTTTAATGGACATGTACTTGTATATTGGCGATGAACCAATAGTTTAAATTCCGCTATATTTGTAATGGATGTATATGCTTTCATAGATTGTTATGGTTTAATTCAGTTACCTAGTGACATCTCTTTGTTCCAACATTATATTCGGAGACACAATGTTGGCGCCATAAGTATATTGTAGCATTCTAGATCCTGTGTTGTGATCATTTGTGGAGATTTGTATATTGTACAGTATTTTATATAGGTTTATTTATAGTTTAATAGTTGTTTTACAGTTGAAATCTTACTGGTTTCCAATTAGGATAAGTGGGGGCTTCCAAATTTCCTAATTAATTGAGAAGAAATCAAATATCAAAGATATTTGGGATTAGAAGTAATCCAAGCGAAGTCAGAGAAGATCCGTTTGATCTTAGATTGGCTTTTAAGTTACCCAAAGCCAACAAAGGAATTATGAGCACCGTGGAAGGTCCTATTTGAGCCTTGAAGTTGGGGATCATATGCTCTTTAATATATCTTTATCTATAAAAATCTTGAGGTTTGGGTTAACAGGAAAGTTAAAAGTAAATATATACTAGACCATTTTGGATTTCGAAAAAGATTGAAAAGTGTCTTAAAATTTAGTATTACCACTTCATTTGGCAAACTTTCATAATGTCGTCTATGTATTGATGCTTTACTTGTATGTTTATGACCCTTCACATGTCATCAAGTGTAAACCATTGAGGACCAATGAGAACTTAACATACTTTGAACAACCAATTCAAATTTTAGGATGATGGAAATATGTGCTCCGCACTAACGATATTCTCTAGGTCAAAGTGTAATGTAGAAATTATTCTCATAAGGAAGGCACATGGAAATGGGAAGATGAGATTTTGGTGAAGTACTCTTGGTTTCATTTTATTGTAGTAGAAATGTAAAATCTAAATACTAAGATTTATATAATAATTTTAAATTAAAGTAAATTAATAAATTATTAATATTAATCGCATATTTGGGTTAAAAATTAAGTTTCAGACCATAGTATTAGATGGCTCGGGGGAATGCCCTAGGGCCTTATGAGCCACATATGCACATGTTTGTTCGAGTATGTCCATCCTTAATGGGTGCACATATATAAGTTTGATTTGGATATCACACCTGATGCATGCAGGATTTGTACATGAACATTATAAGGCATTTTAATAACTTTTCTGTTCATTTCTTTGAGTTTTCAAATAGAAAAGATGGAAATAGAAGAGGAAAAGAGAAGGGGGAAGAAAACAAAGGGAATTTGGTACTTACAACTCAATGATGTAAATGAATTTTAAGACAATTTTTTTATTTCTTTACTAAAATATTTGATTTTTTTCATTATATTTACCTAAAATCTAGCCTTTTATACTTTTCAATTACATGCAAGTACTCATCCATGTTCCTATTGATATTTGGCTTATGCGTATTTTCTTTCATAACTTTTCTCAAAATTTAAAATATATTGTGCTTGTTAATGAAAAATTTGTAAATTCATCAATGAACATTAAAATTTTTGAAGTCTAAAATGAATATATTATTCCATGCTTTTTTTTCAACAAAAACCTTGAAAAAACCTCTTTGCATGTCCCTTATTTTTCCAAGAACCATACTAAATATTTATATCTAAGTTTATAAGAGGTTATTTTTCCTCTACTTTTGGAAGGATGTTGTTTAGTAGAGATTTTTTTTTCAATTTTATTCAAAATAAACGATTGTAAGGAATCGATGGAAAATATATATGTTATGACATATCACATTATATTAAGAGGAAGTCATATATAGTCCATTGATGGGTGATAAATAATAGTAGGTATGGCCCAATTTAAAAGGTGTTTTATAGATGGCCCATCCATCAATAAAAATAGTGGAGTATGATCTTACTTTATAGGATTAGAGTTTAAGTTGACATCAAAAGATTATACTTTTACATAAGTAATATCTCAGTCTCTAATTCATTTATTTATTTGTCATCTCATGCTTATCATGTCCATGTTTGCTACATTGTTATTTGTTTACTTACAAGCATTTTAGCTAGATTTGTATTGTCATTACATTCAGATTAATAGGTTTTATCTTTATTAGAGTTTTAACAAATGTGTTTTTACACAGAAAATCATGGGTTTTCATATTTAATGCTTGTAAAGAAAATAGTTTGAGAATTTGGATGACAACATGGACATGCAAAAATGTTACAGTACATACATACGAGGGATGATAGATCATTTTGTTTTCTATACCATAGTTAATGGAATATTACGATACACATATGTTAAGGAGTATGTACAACCTTTGAAGCTAAGTTGTAGGGAACTTGACAAATTTTCTTGGACAAATTATATTTTTTTATGTGAGAGATTCACCAATAAAGTTTTGTGCAGCGTCCCAATTCAAACTATTGATTTGCATGTCGTAGTAATTTTGATGTTTGAACTAGATTTGTGACTCTTGTAATACAAAGACAAGGGAGAGGTAAAATGCCTGTTACCCAAGATTAAGATCATGATAGCACCAATGTAGATTCAAAATCACATAGAGGTGGAATGCCATTATTTCCACAAGAAAGGGCATTTGAAAAGGATTGCTGGTAACTCAAAGCCAAGAATAACAGGATAGGTGGTGAAAGAAAGAAATGTGATACAGCTACAGTGAGTTCTTATGACAATTTGATGATTATTTGTGATGACAATTATATCAACCTAATGTGTCATGACACTACATAGGTGATTGATTTTGGTGCTTCATTTCTTGTAACCTAACTTGCTGAGTAATTATATAGGTAATTAAATGAGTAATTATATGATTCCTCATACCAAGGTTGATTTGGGGCATGTTTCAATGGGAGATAAAGGGTCTTCCAAAATTGTTAAAATGAGTGATATTTGGTTGGAAACTATTATCAATTACATGCAATTACTCAAAGATATGAGGCATGTTTTGGATTTTCATCTTAATCTTATTTCCAATGAAGGCTAAAATATTAACTTTGGTGAGGGAAAATTGAAGCTGCTCAAAGGTTTATTAGTGTGGGCCAGAGAAAGAAAGATCTCCTCAATATACTTGATGAAAAGCAAATTTTGTTGTCAACGCTTTCAACAATGACACTTCTGCCAAATTATAGCATAAAACGGCTAGCTATATGAGTAAAAAAGTGTTGCAATTTCATCTATTATTATTATTATTATTATTATTATTATTATTATTATTCTTTTATTTTAAAACCCAAATCATATTCGGACGACAGACAAGGCGCATCTCGGGCACTGACCCTTCTAATCTAAATATCCTTCAAAATTTTATAATATTTGCCTAATTTTTATCATACCCAAATTATTCAAAATATTAAATAATCATAATTAAATCTGGTAAAACAAGTTTAGTATATTAATTTCTCTCCTACTTATAAAAAATGTTGTCCTCAAAATTTAACAAATCTCAAAATTCCATAATCTGGGGTAAGCCTCCTAGATTTCTCTCTTACATTCCTAAGACACCTCCTTGATAAAATGATTTTTGTTAGAGAACCTCAACCATCAGAATTATTCTAATTCACAATATCTAATACTTTGTTACTAAAATCGAGATTGAGACCTTACCATAAGACAAATTTCTAATTTTCCACAATAGTTTAACCCGATCACAAACTTACTTTCAAAATCAATGATACGTGAAAAATTTTATGATAACCCATCCAATTCGAAGGCAAACTAAATTCATTTACTACCTCTCCGTCTTAATACAAAATCTCAGACGGGCAAATAGATTCTTACTTCAATTCATTCAAAGCCTCGAAAACAATCACCCACATGAAACATCAATCTTATTTAGAAAACTCTAGGCCATGGGCCCACATACTTCTACTGCGCTACTTTGATTGATCGTTTATTTAAGCAATAAATCCACTTATAGCTCTCATCCATTGATTCATATCGGATACCTAGGTTATACAATAGCTATAAATATAAGAAAATTTTCAATAGTATCAGCACCACAAAAGCAAAGCCCAAAATCCTCAAATTATAATTAATTTAGGAAATATAATTAAAGTAATTACCCAAAAATTTTGGAACAGCCTCAAATTACCACCAAAACCTCAAAACTTAAATTTTTAGCAACTTATTATCCTGGACATGCCGACGAGTCAGTTTATTCAACCCAAATGTATCATCCAATTTCACGATAAATGGGTCGTCTTCATCAACGAATCAACAATTTTTTAAATGGTAACCATAATACTTGTTGTCTTAACAATCCCAAAAGAAAATCCACGATGGTTGCTCAGACCATAATTTCATAATCTCAAAACTACGGATACAATTCTTCCTTTCAAAACAAAAAATAAAGCATCCCATTTACTCAGATTTCGGGAACTACTCGTGATTCACCCTACAACATCTACAATATCTCCTATTGAGCATCATGACATACTTTATCAAAAGATTTCCGACATCCAATTATCGGCAATAATATTCGCCTTCCTTGAAGGATACCGAAATTTTACCTTCCAATCCTTAAGCAAATTTACTCGTTTGTGTGATCGTATGATCATTCATTCTTTATAACACAACTCCTCAAACCTTGAAAATTATTAGGCATTAACTATTTCCATAAGTAATACCTATAAATCCTCAAAGTAAGGACCTCAATGGCTAAACCGAAAATATAGGTAGAGTAATTCTGATCATAGGCTTTCCACCAACTACCCATACAAGTCGCGAGGAAACATAATCCTAGAATTTTCTCAAAGGTAACACATTCTATTATATCTCACTAGACCCACCAAGGGTCAATCCAATGATATGGTCGACAATTTATCCTTAATTCCTCAAAGACTACCCTCACATATCACATTTCGATGAATATCGATCACTTCTAGGTCAAACGCCTTACGGGCATTGCAATCCTCAAGGAATACTTATCAGATAACTTATCAAATTTAATTAGACCCAAGCTGACTATACACCTTCGCAATATTAACCAATCTTTTCAAGTAGCCACCACTTCAAAGTTCTACGGACCTAAAATTATACTATCGAAGAAGCCACATGCCCAACATAACATTTCCTCCTACCAACCTCACATTCTTTTCTCGATTGAGCACACGGCTAACAGTATTCGTAATCCATGACACGATCTTCCAACAGAGTTCATATATCTCCCATAAATCTATGAATTCATTGATGAGGCCATTGCAAAACTGACCTAAAGATAGCTGAAAGATTCAATCCATAAAAATTTACAAAAAGCAAACGAACCTACAAACCCAATAGCATTATCATAACTCATAATGGCTATATCTTAATTCTGAAAGTTATTGTAGCCACAATTCCTGATTATCCACTACTAACAACACTCTTGATATAGATCAATCCTAGAAATCATCAAGCCTTTGTATTAGATCAAACGAGTTATTTATTTTCCAATGCTCGCTTATCAAATCATTCATATCCAGAGTAACCAAATTTTAATCATCCATATGTAACCCCATCAGTTCATCTTACTACCCTAAAGGCTCCAACGTATCCCGTAGCGGCACCCAACTGATGCTCCTTCAATTCCATACAAAATCCTTAAAAGTCAATGTTGTTTTCAACACAACCTCAAATTACGAATCAAAAGACAAATCAACTTAATCTTTTCCTCCAAGGAACATCCTCAAAGACTTACACAGCCAAACTCCTTAATGACCATAAGATGACTTTGAGGGGTGGTCTTATTTGCTAAATAGACTTGGCACATATCCTTATTAAACGACTTGCAGGCAAAACGATACTAATTTTGTCTCCACTCGATCAACTATGCCCCATATTCAAAATTTCACAACTTGATTGTAAGTATCATATCTTACCGCCACAATATTTACAGACCCAAGAAAATGTTGTAGATATAGATATAACTAGCACAAGTTTACGATCCTCAAATAAATGAATAAATTTAAAAAATACAAATAAAAATATAGATTCTGAATCCCAAAATAACACATATACTGAAATGTTAAGATCCTAGAGTCTCACCTTCCACCACCGTAGACAACGCCTCTATACTTGTGTCTTACCATGAAACTTTGATTCAATGCACTGGATTTCTTCACTGTCGACCCATGGAGTAAGGATAATTCCAAATCATACAGTTAAACTGTCCACAATTGAAATATGCTCCTAAAAGTCTCATCGAAATAAAATATTTATCTATAGAGCATTCATGAACATATCCTACGATATTTATTTATCCTTGAGACTCATGACTCTTTTCACGTTAACCACCCATGGTCAACTTCCTCTTCTATCTTATATGGGGCAGCATTATCTTATCTTCTTTCTAATATTAGATCACTATCAACACCATCTTAATTCTCAGGATCTATATCTCAACCTCAATAGGATCCAAACTACCCGAAAGTTTTGGCATTTAATCATTATTAGATTGATTATAAGTCGGCATCCTTCGATTCACTACACCAGAATTAAATCTAAATTATACTGACCTTGAGCCATCAATCCCACTTTAGTCGTCATACTTGCCATGTTATTCAAACATTTTTCTTAGCAAATTACTAGTCTGTAGACCTCAACTCAGAGCTAATCAAACTTTAATTTTAAACTAAAAATTGACTAACCCAGGCCTCGAATCAATGTCAATCAACTCAAGCACTAAATCGGCATCAATCAAATTTAAACCTCAAGGTGCCTCCTTACAAGTCCTCCCCTCGACCTCACGGTCAAGCACACCACGAGTAGACATTCGTATAGGCAGCACGATTAGTTACAGATATCCTTTCTGGAACAAGAACAATATGGGTTAGGTCGCTCTTGAGATACTAACTAGAACAATGTATGATAGATAATCAAACTTAATTACTGACCCTGACTAAATTCTAGCCTAAGTCATTTAAACTAGGTTAAGTAAAACTATCCAATCTATCTTAATCATCTTACACATTCGTCTACTTTTTAATCTATCTTATTCTAACTTAGTTTTTACATAAGATTTAATTCAAACCTAAGGTATCTTTTTCTTTAATACCAATTATGACGGACAACGTTTTTCTAACCAAAATTTGGTAGAGTTTCGGTAGAAAAACGGTTGCTAAATAAATAAATTTGGATAAATCTCTGTACAACAGACATATATATCCACTATACTCAAACACATATGATCCAAAAGAAACAACAAATACATGGCACCAATATCATAACTCCAGGTACAATGTCGATTTAGATAAGATGCCACTAAATGCCTATACAAACCATAAAAACCTACAATAACATTCACAACCATCAATTATAGTGGAAGCTATACTACATGTACATCATCAGACATACAGCTACATCAATATATAAATCCTCCACAGAATATACAAAAGTACTACATAATGGTACAAAAACTTAAGTCCTCAAAGCTATCCTCCAAAATCTTCATACCTAACCGACTTCTAATCATCTATCCTGTCCTATCGGATATAAGTTCATACTTATTTGGAGATAAAAAAATAATAAGGGTGATCTAAATATTCTATAAGTATAATATAATCAAGGATAATATATAATATATTCAAAACGGAATAGGGAAGGGGATAGGAGCATAATATATAATGCATAACATGAAACATCAACAAATGTATTTTCGGAATATAAATAACTTTATATATTTTATCTTTCTTTTCTTAGGGTTTTATAACATGTATAAATTTCTTTATCTTTGTAGATCAAAGCCAATAGGCCTTACCAGCTAATGGTGTAATAGAACGAGAAAAGGAATATATATACTTCACACATTCTAAGACGCTATCTGCACCGTTCAGCACCTCGTGGGGAGCGGTATACCTTTAACCTGATATATAGAGTCATATTACATGTGCCACCATATCCCCCGTGGTCCAGAGGTAATCATCATGCTTTCACAATAATATCCTGAGGTATGTCAAGAAATATCATCCGTTACAATATATAGTTAGGATAATCCCTAAATTTTTACTGTAATATTTATGGTTTGTCAAAAAATATTACCCTCTGAAATACAAATCCGTGGTCTAAGTTTTACAATTTATTATTCTTTAAGGGAAATTCTACCAAATTTCTTATACAAAGTTTTTACTCCGGAAGAACGAATCATAAATATATCAAATGTTACATTCCCTTCTTATACTTTGTAAAATTCTCATTTTTCTTGGATACAGAGAATATTATCATTTGCTTAGTATTCTCATAACTTTGAATATATGCACAATTTAACATAATCATGGAAAAAATTAGAAAAGTCTTACCATGTTGGAGCAAATATAACTTTAGAACTTCTGGATGATAATTCTTTCACAAACAGTTCATAATAATATTTTTAAAATATACAATTGAGTATATACAATTATATGTAATTTAAACACCAATAAAAAAAGTAAAATCATGCAAAAATTCATAAATTTATCTGGTGAACAGTGTTAGGCGCAAGTTTAGGATCCCGTATGTACAAAATCAGACAAAATTTAAAAAATCGAGCACCCAATTGGTAAATAACCATATTCAAAACATGAGTTTTTATTATTTAAAGCCAAATCATGTATAAAACTTAAAATAATCGGTTAAATAGGGTTCGGGCGCTGGTTAGGATTTCGGCAAATGTAATTTCACATAAAACTATCAAATCGGATATCTAATTGATAAATTAACATATACAAGGTATGGGTAATGATATTTTAAAGTCAATTTATGTAAAAATCCCAAAATTTGAAAGGTGAAGGCATTAGGGCATGGGATTAGGGTTTCAGGATGCACAAAACTGAGCAAAAATGATGAATCAGATAGCAAATTGATAAATTCTCATCCCAAGTCATGAGTTTCACAAAATTTGTGCATGGATCAGGTATTGGGATAATAATACCTGATGAGGATCGAATGAAAATTAAAAAAAGAAAACGAAAAGGATATCGGTGCACTTGTCTCCACCCAATCTATCACTTCTCTAACTAGTTTGAAGTTGGAATCGAACTCGGAGACCTCGGTTTCCTCCTTCTCTCTCTACTGCTTCGGCCCTCTCTCTCCTCTTCTTTCCCCTCTTCTTCTTCCCCATTTCTAATTCTTCTTCTTCTATTATATTTTGTTTTCCTATATATTATTATTATTATTATTATTATTATTATTATTATTATTATATATTTTTTTTTCTTTTATTTTAAGACACAAATCAATACTCGGGTGATAATATTAGGGCACTTCGGGCAACCCTATAAGGTAAAATTCCATAATATTTACCTAATTTTTGTTAAACTCAAATTATCTAAAATAATAAATAATCCCAATTAAATCGGATACAAAAGTTTGGCATATTACACAATTACTATCCTCTAAAGATCCTGTGTAAGAAGAAAGCTAAAAACCACTCCACAAGATCAACACCCAGCAAGATTACATAGAGAAAATACTAGATGATAAATTTTTCAAATTTATGATAGAGATGAAAGGATGGCTGAAATCAAGAAATGGAGAATCAAATTCGCCTTAAGACTCAACTTCACAAAAATCACAAGGTGGTATATTAGCAGGCAACAACATTTAAGAAGATTAGGGCTCAAAACCAATTCATGTCAGCAACCATTCAACTGAATAGATCACAAGAAGGAATATTTCCATGCATTTACCAAGAATCAGAAACTTCCTTGGAGACAATCTAAGATCTTGGATCAGTAATTGTACTAAATACTTCCAAATTTACCATATACTAGAAAAACAAACGTTGGAGATGGTAGCTATGCATTTGGAAGACAAGGAAAAAGTTTGGTTTCAAGGCTATTGGGATCAAAATCAAAATTTAACGTGGGAAATGTTTAAAGGTTACCTATGTAAATGATTTGGGAATAGATTAGCAACTAATGTGGTGAAAGAATTCAATAAGTTGTAGCAAATAACTAACTGGGAAAATTATCAAGAAAAGTTTGAAGACTTTAAGGCTTGAATGGTCAACTCATATTCAAGCTTATTCACGAAATCTTACTTCGTTTCCAGTTTTTTCTGTGGACTCAAGGAGGAAATTCAGACCATGGTCAAGTTACTCAAGCCTAGTTCATTGGCAAAGACTTTTGAAATGGCAACATTGCAAGAACTGCATCTAGAGGCAATCAACAAAAAGGCCAGAGTGCACAAGCAATAATTTTGAAGTTTTCTTGATATGAATGAAGGGAGCAGAGGCAATAATACAATAGGCAGTGGCAATAGTCGGACTCCATTACTAACGAATCTGGAATAGAGAAGTATGGAACAGAGGAGAGCTGCTGGTCTCTGTTTCAAATATAAAGAAAAGTTCATAGATGCAAAGAAAGACCTAGGAATTGCCTAAGGATGGAAGAAGATTTACCCATGGAAAGGGAAATTGTGGCTGATCAAAAAGAAGATCAAGATGTAGGAGAAGAATAATAAACTACAGAAATAGTTGTACAAGCTTTAACAAGAAATTCGTGGAACAACACGGTAAGAATTATAGAGGAATGCAAAATAAAGTCACTAACTGTTTTAGTAGATAGTTGTGACATCCACAACTTTGTGAGTCCTAAAGTGTCACAAGAAACTAAGGGACATTGACAAATACTCCACTTTTTGTGATAGTGGCTAATGACAGCAAAATCATCGAAAAAGGCGTTGTGCAATGATTTGGACAACGCAAGGACACACATTCACAGCTAATCTAAGAGTCATAGAGTTATGAAGCTAGATATGATTTTGGGAGTAGATTGGATGAAATCATTTAGTCTCATTCTTTTTTATTTTCATTAACTAAAACTTAGCTTTAGCATGGAAGGTCAACAAATTGAATTGCAAGGCCATAAAAAGGAGGCTGCATTGAGATATATTTCAGCTAAGGAAGCTGGAAAATTGATTAGAACTAGTAAAGGATTCCTTTTTTTTGATAAGTAAGTAAAATGGAATTAAATTAAAAAAAAAGTACAAAAACTATTTTCTAATTTCAAGTATTTTGCCAACTTAGAGGTAGAATATAGACGTTAGGGTATACCTCAAGTACCACCATGAAACATTCCATGATACTGAAACAAAACATACAAAAGGAAAAAAACCGGCTAAAAAACCATCATCTAAACCGGCCACGAGCCTTCGACCCAACCGGTTAAGAGATTCTGCACAGTATTTACGTACCGGCATTTCTTGTATTGTTGCATACCAAGCAAAAAGCCATCCCGGCCTTTTGCAGCATACCAAGCAAAAAGCACAATATGTCATTCCGGCATTTATAGTAATTTGTTACATTCCGGCAAATATCCAATCCGGGCAAAATGCATACCGGCATTTTGGCAAATCAGCATTAAGAGCATTCCGGCAAAAGTATAGCACGACAGGCCCATCAAACAGCCAAACTCCATACCGGCTAGACAACTAACAACATACCGCGGAGCTCGTCTATACCGGGCAAATAGGCCACGTCAGCATGACACCAAACTGACAACAACAATGATCCTCTGGACCATGATGCAGAAGAAGGCATCAAAACATGAACCAACGTGGACAAGGTAGTACGATTCAGAAGCACATCCATATAAAGGAGATAAGAATCCAAAGCTGCGGCCAATAGCACTTATGCAGCTTACACAAAATTTTTTATTATTATTTTTATTTTTTATTTTTTTCGCAAGAAAAGAGAGCAGTAGGCGCTCCAAGCCATCAGAAACTATACCGGACAATTCTACCAAACCGTCCTGTTTCAAAACCGGCAATTCTGACTATGTCATTCCAAACTAGTGAAGGATTCAAGGGATAACTATTCCATCTTTCCATTGATGAGGATCAGGTATTAACCCTTGCTCCAATAAAAGTACCAATCATTGAATTTCAGGATATTTTTGAGAAACCAAATGGTCTATCCCCTAAAAGACCCTTTGATCATCAATTTTTCTTATATCTCAATCATAAATTGATCAATTTACGACCCTATAGGCATAATCACAGTTAAAAGGATGATACTGAACATCAAATTGCTAAAATGATCAAAACATCATTGATGCAACCGAGTTCTAGCCCCTTTGCCTCACCCATTTTACAAGTCAAAAGGAAAGATGAACTCTTGGAGATTTTGTGTAGATGACTCACAACTTAATGCCATGACAATAAAGAATAAATTTACAATACCCATCATAGATGATTTACAGTGGAAGATGTCTGTAGGACGCCCACTCAATCTGCTGCCGGCCACAGGTTCCATCCTCAAGTAGACTGCAAGACACAAATTCACAGCATTTGTTCTGTTTGCTTCTGCAATTGGCCACGCATGATGGCCGTCTGATATTCCCTGGGCAACAGTTTCATTTATTGATTATGATAAGCATTAACTCTTGCATCCAGTGCAATAATATATTGAAGTGAATGTAATTCATTTGTCACGCATCACCAACCAATTATCAAGGCTATGAAAGTAAAACAACTGTACAAGAGACGTCCCTGCCGTTAACTCCGTTCTCTGTCACTCCCAAGTGTAGTACAGCATATCTATATACACAAACCACACAGCTACCATCAACCCGTCCAGCGAACACACCGCCATAGGGGTAACAACTATCAATTAAGAGGCTCTTGTATGAATTCGAAAATGCCATCGCCATATGGCTGCCATTATAATTTTCTTCAATCCCAGGACTCCTGCTAAAATGAGCTGCCAGAGTCATCGGTGTTATCTTGGCCAATGATGGAGCTACAACCATTATCCGTCGGTCTCACCCCTTAAATTCCATGACGCCATCATTGCGATGCATATGCCATTTTTAACTAAAGTAACTAGCAATCTTCTTTTTCATCTTTAATGGGGTTTTTTTTCCACCATTTTATGGAAATACATTTCCTTTCAGTATTATTTACTGAATTAGACTAGAAGTTTGTATCTTCATTTTGCAACTCTAAATGACAATCATTTTTTCCTTGTAAGATCATGTTTTTAACATGTAATTATTTTCAATGTTTTGTTACAAAGACAATGTGTTCTTCCATTATTATATTATAATATATTAGCGACAAAAATCAATAGTAATCAACTTTTGGAGAAGTTTATAAACATGTTCTGTCCTTATACTTGGTTTTACATATCTAAATATTAAGTTTGTAAAAGTTTTATATTTGCTTGCATATACATAAATACTTAGTGTTTGTTTTTAAGTTTATTCTTTGTATTTTGAATTCTGGTATTAGACATACTTAGTATATTTTGATTTCATTATTATTCTTCATTGTGTGGCAAATTCCTATTACAGTGTGTAGAGTGATTATTGAAAAGATTAAATCATAAATATCTCACAAATGACTGAATATTCAAATTGATTATATTTGAAATTTTTTGTAGAATATTTAATTTTTTATATAGGTACTTTTTTTTTTTCAAATTGCATGATAATGAATATTCAAATTGATTATATTTTGCCCCTTCCCACAAAAAAGCACCTCTAAATCTTCTTATTGTTTCATAGAATTTAATTATTACCATTTTTTGTTTTTTTTACTTTTTTGATAGCATATTTTTGTCTATAAAAGGAATTAACTTTATATAAAAAATTATTAAATCTAATTCTAGTTTTATCTATATTTGTAATTCTAATGGATAATGATGTGAAATTCAAGTAGTAGTTAAAAGTTTAAATCAGCCAAAACAAGAAGAACGAGATATAAAAGAAAAACTTTCGTATAAATATAATTTGATATCTAACGACTCCTATATATTATATTACTTAATAGTTCATCAATACATGAAAAAACTCATTGTGTTAAATAAAAGAAGAAGAGAGATGATAATCCAAAACCTATGAAGGTTGATCTACTATTATCCCTATGGCACGTTAGAGAAAATACACTGTAATTTATCACAGAGACAAGTTATCTTATTAAATAATACTGATCAATTAATGTTGAGAATTGAAAGAAAATAAATAATTATATCAAAATTAAATTAATACAAAAAGTAAAGGTAAACTCAATAAATATATAATGATAGGTCAAAAGATTCGGTAATATTTCTTTTTTGTTTTATTTGGCATGTATGATATATCGTCCATGCTTGGTTGTTACTAGAAAAATACGTATTACTAAATAAAAATTATATAAATATGGCAATTCAAAAGAGTTGATAAAAAGATTCCGTACTTAATATTTTGATTTATAAATAGACTATTATAAAATATATAAAACTAATAGATAGCAGATTGAAAACTGTCCTTTTAATAGAAATATTCAGTAATAGAAGTTGTTGGTTCTAGAATATTAGGAAAGTCAAAAATTTTGAGTAAGTATATATTTATTCAATGTGATTTATTTGCATAGTTTTTTAGTTATGTAATTTTTTTCTTTTTTTTCTTTTTTTTTTTTTGATCATGTGAATAAAAAATTATGCAGGAATTGCCAATCTATAATTAATCTTCCTAATGTAGATATTAATTTGTTTTTCTATTGTAACTGTAGAGTTTGAATTTTATTTTGTAATATTTCTTGTAGATGTTGAGGAAAATACTAATTTTGCAGGTTCTTGTGTGACGGAACGGATTTTTTTTTTTTTTTTAAAAGCTTCCGTCAAAAACAGGAACACCATTAACGGTTAATACATAAGGCAAGACTTCTGCAGAATTTTTGGCAGAGTCTCATTTGTAACTGGATGAAAACCCAAAAATACAATCCTGTAATAATCATTTAAATCAAACACACAACTATACTTCAAACACAATTCTCACAACAAATGTTCACAGGATCACTTGTGACATCCATGGCACAAGTCCATATAAATATCTAACGGTTCAATATACGAGATGCCGTCTAGGACCTGTACAGTAAATCCAGAGTATAGCGGAAGTAAACTAAGAACCTGCAGAAGCATAACATTTTTCCTGTTTACCATATATATCATATGTTATCGATACAAAATTCACATGATCTAGTATATCCATACACATTAGATCAGTATACAAAATTTCATTTCATTTGAGCATTTACATCAACAGTTTCCTTCAAAATAACCCTGATATAGTCCTCAAAAGTTTTCACGAAGCTTCTCTTTCCGATTGTTCTTTTTCATCAGACAGAAGCTCTACTGTCTCATCTGAGGGGGAAAAATACTAAAACAGTGAGTCGAGGCCCAGCAAGGTACATGCATATGAACAGTAAAACCATGATGCAGAACTGTCATGCATCTATACACGGATAAAGCAGAATCGAATATAATCCATAAAACAGAGAAATCATGCTATAACAAAGATTAAATTCCATAAATCGAAATCGGAGAACAAGATACAATGTACAATATTCCGTAAACTGAAATTGATCATTTGTAATTCAAGAACGGTACTTCACTTTGGGTAATGCAATACGGTAACATATCATATCCGTAAATTTGTAATTGAAGACATCATTTTCGATAATCCGTGCGGTAATATATCATATCCGTAAGTCCAGAATAATTACATCACTTTCGGTAATCCGTATGGTAACATATCATATCCGTAAAACAATAGACAATACAACCCTGCTAGTATACCCTACTAGCTGCGGGGGCGAATAATCGAGGATAGATTGTGTTCAAGCCACACAATCTAAGGCCTGTGTCTGTGAAATCCCATCTCACGGGATCTGTACCGTATACTACCCGAAGGTAGACCTGTATCTGTATCCCTCCAGACGGTAACGCCCCGAGGGCAGGGCGGACCACAAATAACTCCATGGACAGAGTTATCCTCGATTACCACCGAAAAGTCCTAAGGCATGCCGGAGAACCTATCCGAACTGTAGTCAGTCCCGGGTTTAATTTAACGGTAACATAAACTAATTCTTTATCTAAAATCTCTTTTTCGAATTCAAATCTCCACAATACATTCAGCCCTTCTATAAATTCACATGGAAATTTAACCGATTAACCGAAGGAAATATGCTTCATTTAATCTATACATGCATCAACATCATTTTCATCCAATTTAAAGCAAAACAAACGGTAAAAACGTAAAACAACGTCCGAGGTACACTTGCCTTGTCGTGGGCTTTCACTTTTATAACTGGCTTGGGGTTGGATTCGGGCTCTTAGGTCACGTTCTCCCTTCTTCTCTCTCTAAGTCGGTGCCCTCTCTCTCTCCAAAACCTAGAAAGTGTGCAAAAAGTGAGAGGAACGAAGTCTGATGCGTATATATCTTGCGTCTGCCGCTCAAGCTCCGCTCGGCGGCCAGCGAGCGGCCGTATCCCGAAATCGCCACTGGTGCTCGAGCGGCCAGCGAGCGGAATGCTCTTGTTTGCCGAATTTCGGGCATTTTCCAACTTTTCACCTTTAACTTCCACTTTTTCACTAAATGTATAATCTCTTATCAATTTTAATCAACTTAATTACATCTAATTATGATGTTTTCGGTTTCGGTCCTCACACTTTTTGTCAAATTTGGGCCCGGTTCGGCCCTTTTTAATAAAGGGTTCAAATTACCATTTAAGCTGAATCGGTTTGGAAAAGACTTTGAGCGACCGGTTCACTAAGTTATATAGCCCATTTTCAAGCGAAATATTTACACAACATGAACATGGGACTTAGCTATTTCGTGACAAAATTTGAGCCGGTTTGGTGATCGGATGGCTGCGGTTCAGTCTGCCAACACAGACTGCCCATTTGGTTTTCAGCAGAACTGTCCAGGATAGTTCTGCTTTCCTTATTTTTTTTTATGGTTCAATGGATCCTATTTTTGACCGGTTCTGGGCATCCTCTTGTAACCAAGGGACTTAACTTTAAGAATAAATTTGGTTTAAGGCCGGTCCAAATCAAAATATTGACCGGTTGAGACCAAATTCCCAGAACAGATTCTGCATCAGCATCAGCTGATGCAGACAAATTTTGTTCCAACTTTGAGGGTCCGAATCATATTTAATTTGGATCCGATTTTTACGAGGCGATACTTTAATATCACCTCCAAGGCCTTAACTAACATATGGCACTAATTTGGCCTATTTTGGGTTCGGGTTGTATTTTATTTAAAATTATTTTCCCAACTGCTCAAAGAAGCAGTTCAGCGAGACCCTTGTTGTTCATGGGTCCGGTTCAGTATCCGACCCATATTTTATTGGGCCTCCGGTTTACATGGTGACAGTACACACCTAATACTAGCAAATCGAGTCGGGTCGGACTCCGGAACAATCCATTTTGGGACATGTTTGGCTAAATTTCATAAACTGAAATTTCAACATCAGCAGAACCAGTAAACTGATTCTGCAGCCGAGTTTGGGTCCGATTTTGAACCCCTTATTGAACGATTTAGAGGCTCATTTTTTTTCCACTTTTACTTCATTAAATAAGGATCATTTTACCAGTTTTGGTCGTTGGCTAATTCGGCCATTTAGTGGTCGAAATTAAGCAAACATCAGGAACTGCCACAGCAGAACCCGATTTTGGACACTATCATGTGTCCATGGCCGGTTCACCTATTTTTAATTTTTTTCTTACAACTCCTCATGAATTTATGATAACTAAGGAAGCATATGCAAGTATTGGATCAACAATACTCAAGAGGAAGTAGCCAAAAATTGCTCAACAAACAAAGAAAGGGTCGAAGTACACTTGCCAGTAAAAATTCAGATACACCCTTGCTGTCTTTGGTTTTCTTTCTCCCTTCTGATTCTGTTCTGTTTTTCTTTCCTTCTTCTCTCCCACGTTTTCCTCTCTTTTCTCACGATTCCCTTCTCCTTTCTACCCTCTCTAACTCCCTAACATGACCTTAAATAAAATTAATTGAGAGGCTTACTCATCTCTTGTTGGAAGGAGCTGCTGCCACCTATTTCAACAGCTTGCAGCTACTGCTGCCGTGGAAGGTGACTGCTCCAACAGCTGTGAAGAGCTGCTTTCGTGTCTCTTCCTCTTTTCTGAATTATCAGCAATTATATATTGCTGCTGTGTGGTGGTGAGAAGCTGCTGTGTGGGATTTCCTTTATATATTTATATATATACATATTATATTGCCTCAAGTGAGTAGCTGAAAGCTGTTTTATTTTACTATAATTTATACTTACTATAGTCTAACATAGAGTGAAAAGTCCACCTAATTTCCCTGTTAGTACAGCTGCCAAATCGAATTTGTCCAAGTCCCCTCGATTGCCGAATTTTTCCATTTTGCGATTATCTTGAAAGATTTATTTCAAGGTGTTCGGGTATATGTTTGTGGACATTTAGGACATGGAAGCTTAGTATAGACACTAAAGATCGTCTACTATTAATTTTGTCCCAAATCAAATTTCTTATCATCTCCCGATTCACATCCCCGGCTTTCGAGTTTGAATAGAAATTTAAAAGATCGGTTGTCGGGGTTTTGGGAAATGACTATATGGGAAGTTAGTCTATCTCACAATGATCAACTGAGATTGTTTACCTCAAAATCTGAATTGCCTAATACATCCAGAATGAATTCCTGGCTTTTAGATTAAAAACTTAAATTAAAGGAATCAGGCTTGAGTATATAAGAAAACTAAGACATAGGGGTTTAGTATATATGTCAAAGACTATTTTGGATTAATTCCAACATAATCTGAATTACATAAGTCATCCCGAATTACTTTCCTGGTTTTCAGGATTGCGGTCTTTACAATTCTCCCATTCTTACAAAAATTTCGTCCTCGAAATTTGGAGAGAATACAATTTCTAGGGAAAGAGGTGGGGATACTTGGTACGGATTTCATCTTCTCGTTCCCAGGTAGCTTCTTCTTGGGAGTGATTTCGCCACAAAACTTTGACTAAAGGAATAGTCTTTGATCGGAGCACTTGATCCCTTTGTCCCAAAATTTGCAGTGGCTCTTCGATATATGATAAATCTTCCTCAATAGTCAAGGGCTCATGGGCGATCACATGAGTTGGGTCGTGCACATATTTTCGAAGCATAGAGACGTGAAACACATTATGCACTTCAGAGAATTTAGGTGGCAGAGTCAGACGATAAGCCACTTCTCCAACTTTGTCCAAAATCTCAAATGGGCCAATAAATCTTGGTTTCAGCTTGCCCTTGAGACCAAATCTAGAAGTCCCCTTTGACGGCGAGACTTTCAAAAAAACAAAATCGCCAATAGCAAAATGCAGATTTGATCTCCTGCAATCCGCATAACTTTTCTGTCGGCTTTGAGCCGTCTTCAATTTTTCGTGAATTATTTTAATTTTTTTTTTAGAAGTCTCTTGGATGACTTCAGGGCCAAGAAGTCGTCTAACACCCGTTTCTTCCCAATGGATAGGGGATCGACATTTTCTTCCATATAATGCTTCAAACGGTGCCATATCAATACTTGCTTGATAACTGTTATTGTAGGCAAATTCAGCTAGTGCCAGGTGAGTATCCCAAGTTCCCCTCATCTCCAAGGCGAAGCCCTCAAGCATGTCCTCTAGAATCTGAATAGTACGTTCAGATTGACCATCAGTCTGGGGGTGATATGCAGTACTAAACTTCAATTCTGTCCCCATCTCCTTATGTAAGCTCTTCCAAAATCTTGAGACAAAACGTGGATCTCTATCCGATACAATGGAGGCAGGAACTCCATGAAGCCTCACGATCTCCTTTATGTACAATTGAGCCAATTTATCTCGCGAATACGTCATCCTAATTGCCAAGAAGTGGGCTGATTTTGTCAGCCGATCAACAATAACCCACACGGCGTCATGATTCCAAGGAGTCCTTGGCAAACCCGAAACAAAGTCCATAGCAATGTCTTCCCATTTCCAGCTCGGGATTGGTAATGGTTGCAGTAGTCCCGCAGGATTTTTCGTTTCAGCTTTCAGTTGCTGACACACTAGGCATTTCCCCACATAGCACATGATATCTCTCTTCATATTTCTCCACCAAAAAGTCTTCCTTAGATCTTGATACATTTTATTCGTTCCCGGATGAACTGTATACCGAGACCGATGAGCCTCTTTTAAAATTTTCTCCTTCAATCCTTTATCATCCGGCACACATAATCGATCCTTAAATCTCAACACACCATCAGCCCGGATGTTAAAATCAGCTCGAGACTCTTTGCTCATATCCCCAACAATGTCCATGAGGAACGGGTCATTCACTTGCATCTCCTTTACTTCCCTAAGTATCTCTGGCTGAATCTGAAAGTATGCTAGGAGCATTTTATCACCCTTGGTATAACGCTGGATATCACACTGTTTTAAGTAATCCAACATTTCCATCTGTTTGACCTGTAAGTGTGCCACATAACCTGATCGGCGACTCAAAGCATCAGCAACAACGTTGGCCTTTCCTGGCTTGTACTGTATTTCACAATCATAATCTTTTAAAAAGTCAAGCCACCTCCTTTGCCTCATATTAAGCTCCTTTTGAGAGAATAAGTACTTTAAACTCTTGTGATCAGAATACACAAGAAATTTCTCACCATATAAATAATGTCTCCAAATTTTTAAAGCAAACACCACCGCCGCAAGTTCAAGATTATGTGTAAGATAATTCTTCTCATGTACCTTTAACTGTCTAGATCCATATGCCACAGCTTTGCCGTGCTGCATTAACACACATCCTAGACCTACCTTAGAGGCGTCACAGTACACCTCAAAACCTCCAGAACCCTCTGGAATAACTAACACTGGAGCTGTGGTCAAACGATCCTTTAACTCTTGGAAACTCAGATCACACTCCTCTGTCCACACAAACTTAGCTTCCTTCTTCAGTAATTGAGTTAGAGGCATAGCAATCCGAGAGAAATTCTCAACAAAACGCCTATAATATCCTGCCATACCCAGAAAACTTCTAATCTCAGTCACAGAAGTTGGTCTACTCCAACTTGTAACAGCCTCTATCTTCTTAGGATCCACAGAAATGCCACCATTAGAAATCACATGCCCCAGAAACACCACCTCCTCGAGCCAAAACTCGCACTTACTCAGCTTAGCATACAATCTCTCATCGCGGAGTACTTGAAGCACCTTTCTCAAATGAATCTCGTGCTCCTCATGATTTTTTGAGTAAATCAAAATGTCATCAATGAATACCACCACAAATTTGTCTAAGTATGGTCTGAAAATTCTATTCATCATGTCCATAAAAGCAGCAGGGGCATTTGCAAGGCCAAAAGGCATGACCAGAAATTCGTAATGGCCATAACGTGTACGAAAAGCCGTTTTAGCTATATCCTCTAATTTATATGCAGCAAAAGTGACCCTCTCCCGGTCAGTACAGCCAAGCACATCAAATATCTTCTTCATTTGCTTCATCCAAATATCCGCCTCAGCCGGATCAGGCCTTCCTAGAAAACCCGGTGCCCTTTCAGCTGTAAACCTGTCATAGGTTGTAGGTCCAGGAGGCACCGGAGCTGGCTCGGGTGCCGGAGCCATATGCTTTTGCTCAACAGTCTGCACCACATTAGTCATCCTTTCTAATAGACTGATATAGGCAGCCTCTCTTTCATAGGGCGTGTTAACGTCACCACGGCCATTTCTCCCGCCTCTTCTATTTGCCATCCTATAATCAAGACAACGGAAAAATATAAGGACAAGGATCTAATGACTAAGAAAGAAGCATTTAACAACTTTAGGAGGTTTCTACCCAAACCTAAGAATCCATCTCTTAAGGGTCCTAATTGCTTTTGCTTCCTCTACTTATTTCTACAGAGATTCTACTCATAGATTCAAACATATGCTTCCGCTTTTCGATCGATCAATTCCTAAGGCATCTCAATTCTCTGATACCAAATGTGACGGAACGGATTTTTTTTTTTTTTTAAAAGCTTCCGTCAAAAACAGGAACACCATTAACGGTTAATACATAAGGCAAGACTTCTGCAGAATTTTTGGCAGAGTCTCATTTGTAACCGGATGAAAACCCAAAAATACAATCCTGTAATAATCATTTAAATCAAACACACAACTATACTTCAAACACAATTCTTACAACAAATGTTCACAGGATCACTTGTGACATCCATGGCACAAGTCCATATAAATATCTAACGGTTCAATATACGAGATGCCGTCTAGGACCTGTACAGTAAATCCAGAGTATAGCGGAAGTAAACTAAGAACCTGCAGAAGCATAACATTTTTCCTGTTTACCATATATATCATATGTTATCGATACAAAATTCACATGATCTAGTATATCCATACACATTAGATCAGTATACAAAATTTCATTTCATTTGAGCATTTACATCAACAGTTTCCTTCAAAATAACCCTGATATAGTCCTCAAAAGTTTTCACGAAGCTTCTCTTTCCGATTGTTCTTTTTCATTAGACAGAAGCTCTACTGTCTCATCTGAGGGGGAAAAATACTAAAACAGTGAGTCGAGGCCCAGCAAGGTACATGCATATGAACAATAAAACCATGATGCGTAATCACATGCATCTATACACGATAAAATAAGAAATCGAATATAATCCATAAAACAGAGAAATCATGCTATAACAAAAAGATTAAATTCCATAAATCGTAAATCGGTGAACAGTATACAATGTACAATATTCCGTAAAACTAAATAGCCATCATTGTAATTCAAGACACGGTACTTCACTTTGGGTAATGCATGCGGTAACATATCATATCCGTAAATTTGTAACAATACATCATTTTCGATAATCCGTATTTTAATATATCATATCCGTAAGTCTCGTAATAATTACATCACTTTCGGTAATCCGTATGGTAACATATCATATCCGTAAAACAATAGACAATACAACCCTGCTAGTATACCCTACTAGCTGCGGGGGCGAATAATCGAGGATAGATTGTGTTCAAGCCACACAATCTAAGGCCTGTGTCTGTGAAATCCCATCTCACGGGATCTGCACCGTATACTACCCGAAGGTAGACCTGTATCTGTATCCCTCCAGACGGTAACGCCCCGAGGGCAGGGCGGACCACAAATAACTCCATGGACAGAGTTATCCTCGATTACCACCGAAAAGTCCTAAGGCATGCCGGAGAACCTATCCGAACTGTAGTCAGTCCCGGGTTTAATTTAACGGTAACATAAACTAATTCTTTATCTAAAATCTCTTTTTCGAATTCAAATCTCCACAATACATTCAGCCCTTCTATAAATTCACATGGAAATTTAACCGATTAACCGAAGGAAATATGCTTCATTTAATCTATACATGCATCAACATCATTTTTATCCAATTTAAAGCAAAACAAACGGTAAAAACGTAAAACAACGTCCGAGGTACACTTGCCTTGTCGTGGGCTTTCACTTTTATAACTGGCTTGGGGTTGGATTCGGGCTCTTAGGTCACGTTCTCCCTTCTTCTCTCTCTAAGTCGGTGCCCTCTCTCTCTCCGAAACCTAGAAAGTGTGCAAAAAGTGAGAGGAACGAAGTCTGATGCGTATATATACTGCGTCTGCCGCTCAAGCTCCGCTCGAGCGGCCAGCGAGCGGCCGTATCCCCGAAATCGCCACTGGTGCTCGAGCGGCCAGCGAGCGGAATGCTGCTGTTTGCCGAATTTCGGGCATTTTCAAACTTTTCACCTTTAACTTCCACTTTTTCACTAAATGTATAATCTCTTATCAATTTTAATCAACTTAATTACATCTAATTATGATGTTTTCGGTTTCGGGTCCTCACACTTTTTGTCAAATTTGGGCCCGGTTCGGCCCTTTTTAATAAAGGGTTCAAATTACCATTTAAGCTGAATCGGTTTGGAAAAGACTTTGAGCGACCGGTTCACTAAGTTATATAGCCCATTTTCAAGCGAAATATTTACACAACATGAACATGGGACTTAGCTATTTCGTGACAAAATTTGAGCCGGTTTGGTGATCGGATGGCTGCCGGTTCAGTCTGCCAACACAGACTGCCCATTTGGTTTTCAGCAGAACTGTCCAGGATAGTTCTGCTTTCCTTATTTTTTATGGTTCAATGGATCCTATTTTTGACCGGTTCTGGGCATCCTCTTGTAACCAAGGGACTTAACTTTAAGAATAAATTTGGTTTAAGGCCGGTCCAAATCAAAATATTGACCGGTTGAGACCAAATTCCCAGAACAGATTCTGCATCAGCATCAGCTGATGCAGACAAATTTTGTTCCAACTTTGAGGGTCCGAATCATATTTAATTTGGATCCGATTTTTACGAGGCGATACTTTAATATCACCTCCAAGGCCTTAACTAACATATGGCACTAATTTGGCCTATTTTGGGTTCGGGTTGTATTTTATTTAAAATTATTTCCCCAACTGCTCAAAGAAGCAGTTCAGCGAGACCCTTGTTGTTCATGGGTCCGGTTCAGTATCCGACCCATATTTTATTGGGCCTCCGGTTTACATGGTGACAGTACACACCTAATACTAGCAAATCGAGTCGGGTCGGACTCCGGAACAATCCATTTTGGGACATGTTTGGCTAAATTTCATAAACTGAAATTTCAACATCAGCAGAACCAGTAAACTGATTCTGCAGCCGAGTTTGGGTCCGATTTTGAACCCCTTATTGAACGATTTAGAGGCTCATTTTTTCCACTTTTACTTCATTAAATAAGGATCATTTTACCAGTTTTGGTCGTTGGCTAATTCGGCCATTTAGTGGTCGAAATTAAGCAAACATCAGGAACTGCCACAGCAGAACCCGATTTTGGACACTATCATGTGTCCATGGCCGGTTCACCTATTTTTAATTTTTTTCTTACAACTCCTCATGAATTTATGATAACTAAGGAAGCATATGCAAGTATTGGATCAACAATACTCAAGAGGAAGTAGCCAAAAATTGCTCAACAAACAAAGAAAGGGTCGAAGTACACTTGCCAGTAAAAATTCAGATACACCCTTGCTGTCTTTGGTTTTCTTTCTCCTTCTGATTCTGTTCTGTTTTTCTTTCCTTCTTCTCTCCCACGTTTTCCTCTCTTTTCTCACGATTCCCTTCTCCTTTCTACCCTCTCTAACTCCCTAACATGACCTTAAATAAAATTAATTGAGAGGCTTACTCATCTCTTGTTGGAAGGAGCTGCTGCCACCTATTTCAACAGCTTGCAGCTACTGCTGCCGTGGAAGGTGACTGCTCCAACAGCTGTGAAGAGCTGCTTTCGTGTCTCTTCCTCTTTTCTGAATTATCAGCAATTATATATTGCTGCTGTGTGGTGGTGAGAAGCTGCTGTGTGGGATTTCCTTTATATATTTATATATATACATATTATATTGCCTCAAGTGAGTAGCTGAAAGCTGTTTTATTTTACTATAATTTATACTTACTATAGTCTAACATAGAGTGAAAAGTCCACCTAATTTCCCTGTTAGTACAGCTGCCAAATCGAATTTGTCCAAGTCCCCCTCGATTGCCGAATTTTTCCATTTTGCCGATTATCTTGAAAGATTTATTTCAAGGTGTTCGGGTATATGTTTGTGGACATTTAGGACATGGAAGCTTAGTATAGACACTAAAGATCGTCTACTATTAATTTTGTCCCAAATCAAATTTCTTATCATCTCCCGATTCACATCCCTGGCTTTCGAGTTTGAATAGAAATTTAAAAGATCGGTTGTCGGGGTTTTGGGAAATGACTATATGGGAAGTTAGTCTATCTGTCAATGATCAACTGAGATTGTTTACCTCAAAATCTGAATTGCCTAATACATCCAGAATGAATTCCTGGCTTTTAGATTAAAAACTTAAATTAAAGGAATCAGGCTTGAGTATATAAGAAAACTAAGACATAGGGGTTTAGTATATATGTCAAAGACTATTTTGGATTAATTCCAACATAATCTGAATTACATAAGTCATCCCGAATTACTTTCCTGGTTTTCAGGATTGCGGTCTTTACATCTTGTCACTAGATTGGATTGGTTCTCCTGTAATTTATCATGTAATAATTGCTAGGATACTATTTGAAGTTTCTTTAGTATATAAACATGTCAAAAAAATGCCTAATGTCTCTCATTTTATGAAACACTTCCAAACAATAAAATAGAAAGATGCTCCTCTTTTCATCGCCCTTCAACTGCATGGAAAATGGAACTTTTGGGGGGATCATACAACTTCATGCAAACGAAGGACCATACAATTCTTCTTTCACAAAACTAATACGAAGAACATTAGAAGTAGAGTTCTTATCATCACTTTAATTCCAATTGTAACTTTAAGTCATTTATTTATATATATTTTTTTATTTCTTTAAATATTAGGACGTTGATTATAAAATGACTAATATTATTTATCATTTCAAATACAAAATATGAATAAAAATAATTTGAAGAATAGAAGTAAATAAAGAATAATAGGCTATATTAGCACAAAATCGATTACAAAAATTTTATATAAGATGACAATATCTATCATAAAAATAAATCTACTTATGAATTTCAAATATATGACATACTTTGTAATTAGTTAATATTTATAATTTTGTAAACAATAAAATGCCCCACATCTCGAAAAAAATGAAAATTAAGCTGATAATAAACTAGAAGATGCAAATTAGAAACTCTTAGATTTACATGAGATACAAGTTAAATAACATAATACTGATAACTTGATGATAGAGAATATTTTTTAATTATTTTTGGTTATAAATCAACTTACATAAGAGGGAAGGGAGAAAGTCTTTGACCAGTCCAAAATGGTTATGATTACATAGAAAATTTTTATAGTAACATGCCCATATGCCTAGAAAATAATGTCAACAATTGTATTGAGAGTGAACTGTAATGATAATTAGCAAAATTGCTAAATCAAACAGAAGTCCAGTTTCATGCTATATGTTTATTATGTGACCTTTGATTAAGGAAGATTTATCTGCAATATAAACTTCAAAGATTATAAGTTTATTGCTATCTTTTTTACTTCTACATCCAATTATTGACAATTTTAGGTAAGCTCTTGAATATGACCAAACTCATAAGAAAAATGAGCCTTAGTAATTTGTGAATTATTACTTAATTGTTTCCAATGCCCAGCTATTGAGGGGGCGCAATAGGATTACTTGATCATAATTTAATTTTATCTTCAGAGTTTTATTTTCGTCAGCTAATAGTTTTAGAAAAAAAGGGGCCTGAAACATATAGTGCTATTTGAACTTATCAAATCAGCAGGTTTTACAATTTGAATATGTCATTCATGCTACTTTGCTCTTCTACCTATAATTATTTAGTAATTAATAGGTTCGGTTATAATTATTTCCTATGTCATTGTTTATACTTTTATGAGCTTTGTGCTTTAGAAGAAATGTGTCTATGAGCCCACTGGTTGAGGTTAGAGGCCATTGGCAAAGGAATAGATCTGCGATGGAGTGAATAATTTTTAACAGTTCAACTTTTATAGAACGTGTCTTAGATAAAAAATAATTATAGAAGATTATTTGCATCTCAAATTTTCTTGTAATGGATTTTGTAATTTATAATTGATATTGTATCTTAAGAAATGATGTGACATGAAGTACTTACCCAAGATCATGTAGTAAATAAATTTTATCAAACAAGAATCTTTATCATGTTCTAAAGGCATTTGACATTAGTACACATGTCATAGTGTGCCCATATAAGCTTTACCCTGTTGATTTAGCTTTTTATTTTTTTCCCAAACTCCTTAGCTCATGTTGCTTCTAACTTTCAAGGGTTTTGTTATATATATTTCTTGAGCCAACCGGGTTTTGTCCAGTGCGTTTTTATTGTTGCGGCCTCCTATAACTACTAACTGTCTGTATATAATGCAGCTATCCTTATATAATATGATTAAAAAAGAGATGTTGACATTATAGAGAAGAAAAGTTTTGCCAGCTGCTCTTGTCTCCTTAACAAATTATTGTTATTGTGAATTACATTATAATTTATAATGTCTTTTTATTTATCTTATACTTGTAATACTTAATACTGATTAAAAGTTATCTATTTCATATGTTAACATTTTTTATTCATGTAAGGATCAGGCTCATAGGACTTAACCTCTCAGCTTTAATGAAAAAATCAGTCTAGGTAGCATGCTGGCTAGCCATGATAGTTGATCAGTTAATCTGGTTGATCGGATTAAATAGTTGATCAGATATGATAGTTGACCGGACTAGAATAGTTGACTGAAATTAGTATAGTTGACCGAAATTATAGAAGTTGACCGAAATTAGAGAGATTACCAAAAATGACCATGAAATCGCAGTCCGTAAGCAAACAGTAACAACAGAGGTCATTTGAAAAATTAGAAGGAGTTTGAGGACTTAAAAAGAGTTGTTTAGAACTTAGAAAGAGATAGAAAAAATTAGAAAGAGACTGAGGACTCATAGAGAGATCGAAGACTTATAGAGAGATCAAAGACTCATAAAGAGACCGATGACCTAGAAAGAGACCGAGGTCATTTGAAAACCAAAAAGTGATTGAGGACTTAGAAAGAAGACTAAGGATTCTGAGTGTGAACAAGAGTTAGTAGATGATCATCAGAATCAGTACATGCCAATACTGTGACGGAATGGATATTATTTTTTTTTTTGTCATCAGTTGATTCTATCATTCAGAGTATGAATAGAAGCCCGAATCTCACTCAAGGTTCTGAGAAAAAACGGGTAGAGTTTTTTCTAAAATTGGGCTAAATAATAAATCTGTACAAAACCTGTATAATAAATCATTACATGCACATATCTATCTATTGATACCACATTTTTTCTACAACACGCGTTCATATGACCACAAATGCCATCTATGGCATTAATTCAACAATCCTATCTACTATATCAGAATTCAGACGAGAGATATTAATTAGAAGCTGTACAAAAACCAGAAAGCATATAGCGGAAGCAAAACTAGAACCTGCGAAAGCACAATTTTCTGTTTCATCACATACATCACATACATTTTATATACAAGAATTCATATGTATAAGATCTATATGCAAAACCATATATCAAAATCAAGTCTTTACATCCAACTATTTTCCTTTCAAGATTTTCAAAAATACTTCAGGTCTCCAAAATCATCAAGTTAAACTTTAGATCACTCCTTCTCATTCAATACTAACTCTACAATCTCATCTGGAGGGAAAAAAATAGTAAAACAGTGAATCGAGGCCTAACAAGGTATATACAAGTATACAGTAAAGCTTTTATGCAGAACAGAATGTAGTAAAATGGATACAAATACATATTAAAGTATAAATGCTATGAAGCAGTGATTTACAGAAATTATAGTAGAATATGATACAGAAGATTACATAACTATCGAGAAATAGAAACACACAAGTTCTAGAAAGTAGAAGTCAGTGTAATCACACTTCGTTAATATTAAATTGATAAGGCAGGCTTTAGAAAGTAGAAATTTGTTTCAATTTTATAGATTATAGAAAATCTATTTCTTATCAAGAAAGGACCCAACCAGTAGACCCTACTGTAGAGGGGGCAAATAATCGGTGATAGATTGTATTCATTCCACACAATCTAAGGACAGAAACAGTCGTCCCGTCTCATGGGACATTTCTTGTCGTTGGATTCAATACAGTACGCCGGCCGGTAACAGTAACTACCCTCTAGATTAATGCCCTGAGGAAGGGCAGACCACTTATAATTCCATAGATAGAGTTATTCTTGATTACCACTATAACATTCTAAGGTATGCCAGAGAACCTAACCTGACTATATATCAGTCACAAGTCCTAATTAATGTATCAGAAATATTTTTTCTTCTTATTTTATAACTGAAAACCCTTTTCAAATTTAGAAATCAGCAAGAGTTTCACAATAACTCTTCGGTCAATTTCAAAACATACAATAACCGTTTACAACCCTTCAATTTCGCTTCAAAATATATAGAAACAGTTAGAAATCCTTCAGATTTGTTTCAGAATATACAGTATCAGTCTAAAATCTTTCAATTTCGCTTCAGAAATCCATAATAATTTATCAGTATAAGTTTGTGTAAAATTTTCAGAAACATATTACACCATGAGCTTTATCTCAGTACAGATTAACTTTTATATAACAGAGATTTTGGACAAAAACAATTAAATCTCTTCAATTTCGTGCTTAGGGTTTTACCAAAATTTTTGGACGATAAACGGACACCAAACACATACATTTTCATGAAATTGAAGCCAGATATTGCAATATATATATATATATATAAATATGAAATTTGTCTGAACAATTTATAGAAACAAACTTTATTTATATAGAACATGGTGAAACATACTTTTAGAATATAAATACCATTTTTAAAATATAGAAAAGTAGTAAAAACAGAAAATAGCGTCCGAGTTACACTTACCGAGCTCGTTTTAAAGTTACCGTGACTTTGATCGAAGTGGATCGGAAGATTTTTCCCTTTTCTTTCTCTTTCCTCTCCCTCCTCTCTTCTCTTCTCATTGCTATCGAGGGCTGCTGCAAAGAAAGAACCCTCAACTTTTCCTTCAAAACACAAAGGGAAGAAGTCATGTGAGGGAGCCTGTGATTGGCGCTCGAATGGTGTTTGAGAGCCAATTAGGGGCCAAGTATAATTTGATGGGTCCGCTCGAGCGCCTGGTTCTGCCGAATCTGCTCGAGTGGCACCTCGAGTGCCACTCAAGTGAGGCATTTTGTTAATTGGGCCTGGTGGTGCCTCAGGCGCCACCCGGGTGTTGATGCCTTGGGGGCTCATTTCGTCTCTAAAACGAATTCCTCCCACATTTTTTTCTTAATCCATTCACCTCAAATATATTTATATCAATTTAATAACTAGGAATTATCATATTTTCAGGATCGGGACCTCAAATTCTCTACCACTTAAAGAAATTTTGTCCTCGAAATTAAACAGAGCTATATATCTCAAGAAAACAAGTGGGGATATTCACTTCGGATCTCCTCTTCGTGCTCCTAGGTGGCCTCCTTCGGTGAATGATTCTTCTAGAGCACTTTCACTAGGGGAATGATCTTAGTGCGCAACCTCTAAACCTTGCGATCCATAATCTATATCGGCTCTTTGACATAGGATAAATCCTTATCAATAGTCGAGGGCTCATACTCAATCACATGTGTAGAATCGTTGACATAGTTTCGAAGTATCGATACATGAAATACATTATGTATGTCTGTCAGATTAGGTGGTAGTGCCAACCGGTAAACTACCTTCCTGATCCTTTCCAAAATCTCAAATGGACCTATGAACCGTAGCTTCAATTTTCCTTTTACTCCAAACCAAAACGTTCCCTTGGACGGTGAAATCTTTAGAAAAATAAAACCTCCTACCTCAAAACTCAAATCTTTCCTCATCTGGTCTGCATAACTCTTCTGTCTACTTTAAACAATTCTCAAATTATCATGTATCAGTTTGATTTTCTCCACAGTTTCTTTCACAATTTTAGGACCTAAAATCCTTTTATCTCCAGTCTCCTCCTAATGAATCAACGACTTGCATTTTCTCCTATACAGAGCCTCAAAAGGCACCATGCTGTTACTAGCCTAATAACTGTTATTATATGCAAACTCAACCAGTACCAGATAACTATCCCAAGTCCCTTTTGTTTTCAACACCGAGGCCCTCAACATATCTTCAAGTATCTAAATGGTGCGCTCCGATTGGCCATCAGTTTGACAGTGAAACACGGTACTGAACTTCAATTTCGTCCCCAATTCCTTATGCAAACTCTTCCAAAACTTCAAAACAAAATGGGGATCCTTATCAGACACAATAGAGGCAGGAACTCTATGAAACCTGACAATTTCATTCATATATAATTAGGCCAGTCTATCACGGGAATATGCCATCCTGATCGCCAAGAAGTGGGCTGATTTTATCAGCCGATCAACTATAATCCAAATGGCATCATGATTTTTAGGTGTCCTCAATAGTCCTGATACAAAATTCATAATAATATCTTCCAATTTCTAGCTTAGGAACGGCATTGGTTGCAACAACCCAGAAGGCTTCCTCCTTTCGACTTTTAGTTGCTGATATACAAGGCATTTCTCCAAATAGACCATAATATCCCTTTTCATATTCCTCCACCAGAAAGGTTTCTTCAAATCGTGATATATTTTGTTTGTCCCTGGGAGAATTGTATACCGAGACCGGTGAGCCTCCTTCAAAATCTTCTCCTTCAATTCTCTTTTGTCTGGTACAAATAATCGATCTCTAAACTTTAACACCCAATCAGTCCGAATATTAAAATCAGCTCGAGAATATCTATTCAGATCATTTACAATATCCACAAGGAACGGATCAATGACTTGTTTCTCCTTAACTTCATTAATTACCTCCGATTTTATTTGAAGATAAGACAGGAGCATCCTATCACCCTTAGCATAATGTTAAATATCACACTGTTTTAGATGATTCAACATTTCCATCTGCTTGATTTGCAATATAGCCACAAATCCCGATCGATGGCTCAATGCATCTGCAATTACATTTGTCCCCCCTGGCTTATACTGTGTTTCAAAGTCATAATCCTTCAAGAAATCAAGCCATCTTCTTTACCTCATATTTAGTTCCTTTTGTGAAAATAGATATTTCAAGCTTTTATGATAAGAATACATAAGAAACTTTTCACCATACAAATAATGTCTCCAAATTTTCAAGGCAAACACCACAATAGCTAGCTCTAAATCGTAGGTTGGGTAGTTCATCTCATACACTTTTAGTTGTCTAGACTCATAAACTGCAACCTTACCATGCTATATTAGTACACAACCCAAACCCGCCTTAGAGGTGTCACAGTATTACTTTAAAACCTCTCGACCCTCTAGAATAGTCAATATTAGAGTGGTAGTCAAACGATTCTTTAGCTCCTGAAAACTCTGATTACATTCTTCAATCCACTCAAACTTTACCTCCTTCTATAGCAATTGAGTCACAAGCATAACAATCTGCGAGAAATTATCTACAAAATGCCTATAATAGCTTGCCATGCCTAGAAAGCTCCTAACCTCAGTTACAGAAGTCGGCCTACTTCAGTTTGTAACAACCTTCACCTTCTTTGGATCCACAGAAATACCACCATTAGAAATTACATGCTCAAGAAACATCACCTTCTCTAGCCAGGATTCACATTTACTCAACTTAGCATGTAATTTTCTCTCGTGGAGCACTTGAAGTACTATCCTCAAATGAGTCTCACGTTTCTTATAATCCTTTGAATATATCAGGATATCGTCAATAAATACCACCATAAATTTATCTAGATACGGCCTAAATATCCTATTCATCAAATCCATAAAAGCAGCTGGGGTATTTGTGAGGCCAAAAGGCATAAGAAGGAACTCATAGTAGCTATAATGCGTCTAAAAAGGAGTATTAGCCACAGCCTCTGACTTAATCCTCAACTGATAATAACCAAATCTCAGATCGATCTTTGAGAACACTCGAAATTCTTGCAATTGATCAAATAAATTATCAATACGTGGCAAAGGGTACTTATTCTTAATCGTGATTTTATTCAACTAACGATAGTCAACACACAGCCGCAAAGACCCATCTTTCATCCTCACAAACAATACTGGTGCTCCCCAAGGAGATACACTCGGTCTCATAAAGCCCTTGTCTAATAGTTCCTATAATTGTAATTTTAACTCCTTCGATTCAGGTGGAGCCATACGATAATGGGACTTAAAAATCGGATTAACACCAGAAACAATAGCAATTTCAAACTCAATCTCCCGGTGTGGAGGTAATCCAGATAACTCCTCTGAAAATATATTTTTAAAATCACAAACAATTAGGATGTCCTTAGTTGGCACACTATGACTTCCAATAGTGCAGGCATATGCCAGGTAAGCTTTACACTCATTTTTTATTAAATACTTAGCATGTAAAGCAAAAATTAACATAGGTACCTCATTCTTCCTAATGCCTTGAAAGAAAAAAGATTTTGTCCTAGAAATATTAAAACAAACCCTCTTCAGAAAGTAATCAATACTGGCATGATATTTAGCTAGCCAGTCCATCCCTAGAATCACATTAAAATCACCCATGTTTAACAATACCAAATCCACAACAAAACATCTCCCATTCATGTTAACTACACATCCAGGATACACAATATCAGTAATCACAGGGGATCCTGTGGGAGTTAACATAGACAATTCATAATCCAAAATACATGGTGTAGATACAATGTAATATGTAAATTGTGAAGAAATAAAAGAGTGGATAGACCCCGAATCAAATAATATAGAAGCAAGAACTCCACAAATAAAGAGGGTACCTTCCACAACATTCGGAGATGCCTCCGAGTCCTGAACAGTCACCACGAAGGCCTTAGCAAAAATGGTAGGCTTCTTTTCTTCTAACCACGGAGGTAATGGACAGTCTTTCACCACATGGTCCAACTATCCACAACTAAAACATGCTCCCGATACCTTACAACATGCTTGCCTCGGATGTTTTCTCCCACATAAAGTGCACTCAGCGGTTGATGCTCTAGAACCAGTCACTAATTGAGCTGAAACGATGCTCTTTCCCTTTTAGCTGTCCTAACCTTCTTGGATGGTCCAGAAGATCCTACATATTCCTAGTTACCTTAACTACCCCGACCTATTCCCATAGAAATTCAGTACAAAAATTCAAACATACGCTTTCGCTTTTTAATTTATTAATTTCTAAGGCATATCATTTCTCTGATACCAATTGTGACAGAACAGATATTTTTTTTATCCTCAATTAATTCCGTCATTTAGAATACGAACAAAAACCCAGATCTCACTCAAGGTTCTAAGGAAAAACAGACAGAGTTTTTTTTTAAATTGGGCTAAATAAAAATATAAATCTGTACACAACTTGTATAATAAATCAGTACATGCACATAACTATCCATTGATACCACATTTATTCTACAACACGCGTTTATAGGATCACAGATACTATCCATGGTATTAATTTAACAATTTTATCTACTATATCAGAATTCAGACGAGAGATACAAATTAGGACATGTACAAAAACCAGAAAGTATATAGCGAAAGCAAAACTATAACCTGCGGAAGCACAATTCCCTGTTTCATCATATACATCACATACATTCTATATACAAGAATCCATAGGTATAAGATCCCTATGCAAAATCATATATCAAAATCAGGTCTTTACATCCAATTGTTTTCCTTTCAAGATCTCCAAAAATACTTCAAGTCTCCAAAGCCTTCAAGTTAATCTTTCGATCACTTCTTCTCGTCTGATACTAGTTCTATAGTCTCATCTAGATTGGAAAAAAACAGTAAAATAGTGAGTCGAGGTCCACTAAAGTACATGCAAGCATGTAATAAAGCTTTTATACAAAACAGAATATAGTAAAATGGATACAGATATATGTTAAAGTATAAATGTTATAAAGTAGTGATTTACAAAAATTATAACAGAATATGATATAGAAGATTACAAAACTATTGAGAAACAGAAATACTCAAGTTTCGACAAGTGAAAGTCAGTATAATTATATTTCGTTAATACTAAATTGATAAGGAGGCTTCAGAAAGTTGAAATCGATTTTAATTCTATAGATTATAGAAAATTCCTTTCTTATCAGTAAAGGACCCATCCAGTAGACCCTACTAACGAAGGGGGCGAATAATTAAGGATAGATTGTATTCACTCCATACAATTTAAGGCCGAAAACAGTCGTCCCATCTTGTGGGACATCCCTTCTCACAGAATTCAGTATGTCGGCTGGTAACAATAACTATCCTCTAGGTTAAAGCCCTGAGAAAGGACGAACCATATATAACTCCATAGATAAAGTTATCCTCGATTACCACCATAACGTTCTAAGGCATGCTAGAAAACCTAACCTAATTGTATATTAGTAACGGGTCCTAATTAACAGTATCAGAAATATTTTTCCTTCTTATTTCATAACTGAAAACCCTTTTTAATTTCAGAAATCTGTCAAAGTTTCACAATAACTCTTCTGTCAGTTTCAGAACATACAATAACAATTTAAAACCCTTCAGTTTCGCTTCAGAGTATACAGAAACAGTTAGCAATCCTACAGATTTGCTTCAGAATATACAGTATCGGTCTAAAACCCTTCAATTTTGTTTCAGAAATCCACAGTAATTTATCAGTATAAGTTTGTGTAAAAGTTTTAGAACAGATTACACTAGGAGTTTTATCTCAGTACAGATTAACTTTTATATAACAGAGATTTTTGACAAAACAGTTAAATCCCTTCAATTTCGTGTTTAAGGTTTCGCTAAAATTTTTGAACAATAAACGACACCAAACATATGCATTTTCATGAAATTAAAGCCAGATATTGCAATATATATATATAAATATGAAATCTGTCCGAATAATTTATAGAAATAAACTTTATTTATACAAAATATGGTGAAACATGCTTTTAGAGTATAAATATCATTTTTGAGATACAGAAAAGTAGTAAAAATAGAAAATAACGTCCAAGGTATACTTGCCTGAGCTCAATTTACAGTTACCATGACTCTGATCGGAGTGGATCGGAAGATTTTTCCCTTTTCTATCTCTTTCCTCTCCCTCCTCTCTTCTCTTCTCGTTGCTATCGAGGGTTGCTGCAAAGAAAGAACCCTCAACTTTCCCTTTAAAACATGAAGGGAAGAAGTCATGTGAGGGAGCCCGTGACTGGTGCTCGAGCGCCAAGTAGGCGCCCCGTGTAATTTGATGGGCATGCTCAAGTGCCCGATTCTGTCGAATCCACTCCGGTGGTGCCTCGAGCACCACTCGAGCGAAGCATTATATTAATTGGGCCCCGGTGGCGCCTCAGGTGCCACCCGGGTTCCGTGCCCTGGGGGCTCGTTTCGTCTCTAAATCGAATTCCTTTCACATTTTTTCTTAACTCATTCACCTGAAATACATTTATATTAATTTAATAACTAGAAATTATCATATTTTTGAGATTGGAACCTCACACATACCCTACTCCCACCTATTCTGTTAATCTTCTAGAAAGGAAAATTGAGTGGGAAAAGAAGTACCAAGTAAGAGACCCACCCCCATCTATTCTCAACTACCCGTTGCCTATAAATACTGGAGTTAGGAGTTAGGAAAGAAGTTAGGAAATCTAAGAGAAGCACAAAGGAGAAGAAGGAGAGGAAGAAATCAAGGTTAGAATTTAGTAAGGGAGTTCATAGATTAAGCAAGTATACCCTATGTTTTGTCCTTAGCTGTTACTATTTCTCGTCTAATGTCTGGTATTATTGTTATAATATTCTTTTTCGTTATGTTTCTATGTGATGCATATCATGATAATTCTTTCTCATATTTTATGAAGGAATTTTATGTTCATCGTATGTGTTATATTTTATATGATGGATTTTGTTCCTCGGTTCCTGCTTGAAAATTGATAGAATTTCTTCTGTTCACTGAGTCAAAATTGCAGCATGATTTGGTAAAGTTAAGCAATGGTACACAAAAATGTTATCTTGCATGTTTAATTACTGTTAACAAATATCAGTTTACATATTTATGATCTTACCCATTTACATGTTTGTTCGCCGTTTGTAAAAAATACTTTTTTTTTAAAGATTTCGATCATTTGAAGCTTAAAAACAGTTTTGATGGTCAAGTAGTTATAGACCTTAAATATAGCCGTTTCTGAAATATAATGATCGAATAGTTGTAAATCTAAAATATAGCCACTTTTGATATATGATGGCCGAGTAGTTATAAGTCTAAAATGTAGCAAGTTTTTATATATGATGGTCGAGTAGTTACAGATCTAAAATGTAGCTAATTTTGATATATGATGGCCAAGTAGCTGTTGGCTTAAAATGTAGCCAGTTCTAATATATAATGATCGAGTAGTTACAAATCTAAAATGTAGCCAATTTTGATATGTGATAGTCGAATAGTTGGAGGCATAAAATGTAGCCAGTAAAGGAAATTTGGTTTTGAAATTGCATTCGTTTTCAAAACTAGTTCTCATGAAAATGTCTTTGTCCCATGTTTTATGCTTCTGTATGCAAAATGCACTCATTCTGTTTTTTTTTTTTTTAATTTCGTTCAAAGTTATATTTATGCATCTTTTTGCTTAACTGTACCTTACTGAGTAAATCGCTCGCTCCTTACTATTTTATTACTTCCAGACAACCAAGAATTATGTCAGACGAGAAAGATTAGAGTCAGATAGACTAGCTAGGCAGGAAGGCTGATCGGGATTCATATAGCAGCACATGATCAACCATGATGTATTTTTGGTAATTTTGGAAACTTTTGTATTATGAATCCGCGGTATAAATTAAAGGACAATTGAATGCTTCCATTGAATTTTATGATTTAAGAAATTTTGATTCCTAGTGGCATCTCATACGTCATTGATTTTGCTCTATAGCCAACCAACATAGATTTTTGGTCAGTCAAGTTGAGACCAACTTAAGAGCTTCGTCCATTTGGATCTTGTGTGCGCTATTATCTAATATATGATTATTTATGTTCATCCTATTTGCATTATGTTTTGGATAGACAAGTACTATAGTATAGCAAGTGCTCCGGTCAGTCCCTCTTAGCAAGAACAATGACGAAGGTCATTAGAGGATTAATGGCCCGTTCCGTCACAGGTAGTATTAGAGAAAAGGAGATACCTTCGATTTGATCTGAATTTATATGAAAGTCTAGAATAGATTAAAATTTATCAACTGAATAGATGAAGGTATATGATAGCCAAGTTAGACCAGTTAGACTTAGTTATTTTAGTCCAGTTAATTAGGTTAGCACCAAGTAGGATTAGGACGTTGTGTTTAGGAAGCGTCACTGATCAGGCTGAATTACAATCTAACTTGGTTGCACTTGTTTCAGAAATTGAAGTTTAGCTGAAAGAATGTGACGAAACGTGTTTTCATTTTTTCCACTAATAATTCTGTCATTCGTAACAGGAACAGAAGCCAAATATTACACTCAAGATTCTTGTGAAAAACGGGTAGAGTTTCCCCTAAAACTGGGCCAAACAGAGATGTAAACCTGTGCAAAACTTGCATAGCAAACTAGTACATGCACACACAACTATCTAAGTATATTGCAACTTTCCTACAACACGCGTTCACAAAACCAAAATTGTCATCCATGATATTTATCACAATTCTATCTACTCTAATAACAGTTCATAAGTGAGATGTCATCTAGAACCTGTATAAAAAATCAAAAAACATATAGCGGAAGCAGAACTATAAACCTACGGAAACATATTTTTTTGTATATCACATGCATTTCCATACAAAACCCATATATACATAGATGCCCATAGGCATAAAATACATATACAAAATCACATATCAAGTCGAATCTTTATATCCAACTGCTTTTCCAATATTACTTCAAAATGCTTCGGTTCTCCAAAATCTTCAAGCTAGACTCTAGATTACTCCTTTTCATCCGGTACTACCTCTACAGCCTCATCTGGAGGGGAAAAACAGTAAACACTGAGTCGAGGCCCAGCAAGGTACATGCAAGCATGTAATAAAATTTTTATGCAGAACAAAATACAGTAAAATAGATACAGATACATGTTAAAGCATAAATACTATAAGGCAGTAATCCATAGAAACTATAGCAGAAACATAATACAGAATATTACAGAACTGTCAAAAATGGAACAATCAAGGTTCAAAAATCAGAATAAACGTAGCCAAGCCTCGTTTATAATAAACCGGTAAAATGGAATCCAGAAAGCGAAAATCAGTCTTGATTCTATAGCTTATAGAAATTCTCCTTTTTATAAATATAGGACCCCACTGGTAAACCCTATTAATAGAGGGGGCGAATAATCGATAATAAATTGTATTCACTCCACACAATCAAATGCCAAAAATATGAACAAGAGATCCCTTCCCGTGGGATCTGCATAGGTGTGCCTCCTGAAGGTAGGCCAGGTCCAGAACTTTTCTCCTGACCATGATGTCCTAAGGAAGGGCGGACCACGTATAACTCCATGGATAGAGTTATCCTCAATTACCACCGTAACATTTTAAGGCATGTCGGAGAACCTAATTTGACTGTTTATCAGTCCTGGGTCCTAATAACGGTATCAGAAATATTTTTCCTTCTTATTTCATAACTAAAAACCCCTTTTTAGTTTTAGAAATCAGTCAAAGTTTCACAATTACCCTTCAGTTAATTTCAGAACGTTCAGAAATAGTTTATAACGCTTCAGATTTATTTCAGAATATACAGAAACAGTTAGAAATCCTTCAGAATTGGTTCAGAATATATAGTCACGGTCTAAAAATCCTTCAGTTTCTCTTCAAAAGTGCATGGCAATTTATCAGTATAAGTTCGTGTGAAATTTTTAGAAATAATTTACATCAGAAGCTTTATTTCAGTACAGATTAACTTTTATACAACAGAAATTATGGGTAAAAATCATTAAAACCCGTTAATTTCGTACCTAGGGTTTGGTCAAAATTATCGGACGATAAACGGATACCAAACACATGCATTTTTACGAAATCGAAACCAGATATTACAGTATATACATGTAAACAAGAAATATGTCTGATTAATTTACAGAAACAGACTTTATTTACAGTAAATATGCAGAACCATGTATTTAAAGCATAAATACTATTTTTGAGGTATAGAAAAGTAGTAATAACGAAAAATAACGTTCGAGATACACTTGCTTAAACTCGATTTATAATTACCGTGACTTGGTTCGGGATTGAACGGTAGATTTTCCCCCTTTTCTTTCTCCTCTCTTTCCTTCCCTTTCCCCTCCTTCGCCGCTGTTGAGAAAAATGAACCCAAATCCCTAATTATCCCCCCTTTAAAACGCGGGAGAAAGGAGTCACGTGACTGGGCCTGTGATCGGTGCTCGAGCGGTAATCGATCGCCGAGTAGGCACCCAATACAAATCCTGGGCCGCGCTCGAGCGCGAACTGGGTGCTCTTCGATGCTCAGTTCTGTCATTTTCACTTGGGTGGTGCCTCATGTGACGGACCGGATTATTTTTCCAATAAATAACCTCTGTCAATGGTAAGACAAACTAATACCCATAATTAACTTACGGATTCTACAGAAATTTCGGCAGAGTTTTCTTTGTAACTGGACGAAAACTAAAAATATGACCTGCTTAAATACATCCTGTACAAGCACACAACTGACCAAAATAGCCAATACAAAGCCTACAACACACAACACAGGATATATAACTGCCATATCATCCATGGCTCCAGTACAGTAACCCTATCTACTATATTGGGTCTAGAGAGATACCATCTAACAAAACTCAAAATCTAAGAACATTAACATGGCATAAATGCGGAAGTACAACTAATTCATCAAAACCTGCAGAAGTATAACAAAACCATAATACAACAACAAGCCATATCCATCCATGAGTGGCTATTTACATTCTAATATGATAAACATAACCCAATCTTCAAGCTTCAATGTCCAGCTAATATCTTCAAGCAAGTCTCTCTCCTAGCTCTAACTAATCTGGCGCCGGCTAAGTGTTATCATCTAGAAGGAAAAACGGCAAGAGTGAGCGTACAGCTCAACAAATGTAATTATAACTCACTAACAATCATGACAACGATGAAAGCAACAACTGGGAGAGGGAAAAAACACAAGATATCAATAATCAGGAATTAGGAGAGGAAACAGGGAACATCTTGGAACATTAGATTCTCACGTTATATCAATTAGGTATGAGAACGAGAACGAGAAGTGAGTATGAGAACACTTACCTCGACGCGTGCTTTTACCTTTATAACTAGCTCTCGGACGGATTTGGACTCTACGGCCACGATCTCCTCCCTTCTCTCACTAGAATCGGCACTCTCTCTCTAGAAGCTTCTAGGATCGTGGGAAGATGAGGAGAAAGAAGCACGACACGGCTTAAAAAGGCGCCACTGCTCGAGCGCGCCTCAAGCGAGTATCAGGCGGGCGCGATTTTGGAATTCAAGCTCAAGCGGAGCTCGAGTAGCGAGCAGGCGGGCGAGATTCTAGAAAACACGCTCAAGCCACGGCTCGAGCACGCAGCAGGCGCAAGCCTGCTGGCAACGCTTCAGCAGTACGAACCCGAATTCTTCTCGATTTTTCTTCCGATACCCAGTCTTATTCGATCCATAGGCCTAGTATTGATCATTAGCATACTAATCACCTTATCATTATCAAGTTTTTAGACCCAAAACCTCACAACTCTCCCCTACTTATGAAAATTTCGTCCTCAAAATTTGACGAATATCAAATTCTCGTAATCACAGGTAACCTTTCTCGCATCTAGAAATCATCCCCTCAGACAACGATTATTCTAGGAACCTCAAGCATTGAATCGTTCTAATTCTCATCACAAAACAAATCCTTAGCCTCTCAGAACGGCTCAACCCAGACACTTACCGATTCTCTCAACCATCGATACAAGGAAGACCTTATAACGATCCCTAGATATTCCAAAAGTGACCTACAATTATGCCGGACATTCTTCCAATTCAATTTGATACTTCAAATGGACTAATGAACTTTCACTTCAATTCATTCCAAGCCTCGAAAGAATTCGATCACAGGGACCTCAACCTTATTTAGAAATCTCTGGGCCATGGGCCCACAATGCTTACGCTGAGTTACTCTGATTAAAATAGTTCTAGGATAGTCATACTATGAAGACAATTCCACAATCCGAAGACTATAGCCACATTCTGAGTTACAGTCATAACGATCACCCGAAAAGTCAACATAACTTTAAATCATTATCCAGAATCTTAAGATCCCAATTACTTAGTAACCTCATGATCCCGTTGGCATACCAATAAGCCAACTGATTCCAGCCGAATGAGTCTTCTATGATTACGATAAGCGGGTCTCTCTAATCGTCATGAAACAAATCATAAGGACTTCATATTTCATGAACTCCTAGCTCCCAAACATCGAACACGATTTTGTCTCCCAATTCATGAACATGGCATCCTATCACCCAATCATTTGGACATACTCGCGATTCATTTTTCACAACTCCTGTGAAACTTTAAAGACATACAAGTCCAAAGACTTGCAGCATCAATTGCCAACATTGATGCTTGCTTTCCCAACAAAAACACCGAGGTTCACTTCCTTAACCTTTAAACAGGTCTGTCCACATGCAATACCATATAATCATCCTTTTTAATGGTACAACTATTTTGACTCTTAAAATTTCAGGTAATGACTATCTTGAAAGACAAAGCCATAAGTTCTCAAACCGGAGACTTTAATTGCTAATTCTAATTTACATATGGGGTAACACTAACCATGAACTTCTCCCCCACTTAAATCAAAGGTATCCACCTATCATGACGTGGGAGTAACATAACCTTAACGTTTCTCAAAGGTATTACATTCCACGATAACTTCTTAGACCCATTAGGGGTCAACCCAAATGATATGAACGTCAATTGCCCCTATCCGGTCTCTGAAAAATTACCGTTTATCTTTCGTTCTAACAATTACAAATCTCTCCCACGCTGATCATCTTACCGACACAGAAATCCCCAAGGAATACTTGTCAGGTCACTTAACAACTTCGGTTAGATCCAAGATGACCGTACACTTTCACAACACTAATTGGTCTTTGCAATTCTCCATCACTTACAATCTTGTTGACCTCAAAATCATGCCACCAAAGAGCCACAAGCTTAACAAGACAATTCCTTAATGAAACTCGCACTCCCTTCCCAAAGGAGGCATACGGATTAATAGCCGTCGGAACTTATGACATAATCCTCAAATAACTACGTACACCCCATTATTCCTTTGAATTCATCAGTGAAGTCACCCCATCATAGACCCGAATATGGTCAAAAGATCAAACCCATAAAATTTCATGAAAAGCCAACAAGTCTACAAAACCCAAACGACGTTTTTGGACTTCATAGTGGCCATGTCCTTATCCTGAATACCGCCGGGGCTACAACTTCCATTGATCCACAATTAACACGCTATGGACCCAAATCGATCCTAGAATTCATCAAGCCTTCACGACAGCCCACGGACTACGCCTATCCATCCACAAAGTCTGCTCATCCAACTATCAATCTCCTAGGCGACCACCTTCCAAAATTTACGAACAACCTGATCGGTCCAACTTATTTACCTCGAAGGATCTAGAGTATCTCACAACTATGCCAAAGCCGATCCTTTTACGGCTCTGCATAAGATCCTCAACAATCGCTGTCGATGTCGACATAACCTCAAATTACCGATAAAAGATAAATCAGCCAAATCTTCCTTTTGATAACATCCTCGATCAAATAGTCACACGACCAAAATCTTTCAGCTACCACAAATATCCTCTGGATGTTGTTGCATAAATAAATTGGACTTAGCGCAGATTCTCATTAGATACTTGGCGGGGAAGTCAACACTAATCTCCTAACACCTTCATCAATTCGGACTTACGCTTTAGATCCCACAACCCAATTGTGGGATGTTATCCTTTACCAAGCCAACTATATTAGCATTGCAGTTCACCCACCGAACTACTACTAAGATCAGATTAAGACTTAATATTTTAAATATCTCAAGTTCATACCCAAAATCGCACAATTCAATTACAAGGCACAATATGTTACCAACACAATTCAGATCGACCCGATAACTTACTGACCAAATCATCCATAACATCACGTCAAGACCGGCACCACAAGATGGTTCAAGTTAACCCAACCAATCGTATCCACGAACTCTAAAAGTATCACAACCTCGACACCACTTGTATCGAACTTAAATCCTTAATTAAATAAACCTAGGAATCATAAAACCACATATATAATCAGGATCCCAAAGATGCAAGTGTTGTGACATCAATATTGAGAAATTTCATCTTCTATCTCGGCAATCCACATATTTCTCTCATGCTTCATCACAATAGAAACTCTGATCCTAAGGCACTGGATTTCTTCACTTCGAGGTTAGAGGATACAAACTATCCTTAATCCAACGACTGTACTATCTATAACTTAGATCATAGTCCCAAAGTCTCTTCGGGAAGGCATTTATCCAAAATTCTTACTTGAACATCCACTTTGATACATCCTTTTACCTTTCTGAATACTAGGTTACCTTCGCCGCTACTACAAGGCTTAAGTCCTCCAATCACACATAACTCAAAACACAATGCAACATGGGCTTGGAATCCTCAAAAAGACACCAGATCACAATATTAAACCCAAGAGCCTTACCTCCTGTCACGACAGGTGACATTAACACATTGAGTTAATACCTTAGGAACCTGATTTAAAACACTGAACCTTTTTACCGCCTGTCTATGAATAAGAACATCCTTAAATATTGCGATTGAACTAACCACAATTGAAACACGCTCCCAAGAGTCTCATCGACACAAAGCATTAAGTCATGAAACTTCCAAAACACATGCGACAATATCACTTAATCCCCAAGACCCATGATCTTTCTCACATCAACCAACTGAGGTCAACTTCACTTCCTATCTAGCATGGGGCAACACACCAAATCTTCTACCAGACATGGGGTCACTGCAACGTCATCTTAAGTCTCAAAATCCACATCTTGACCTCAATAGGATTTGGACTGCCCAGAAGTCCAGACACTTTAGTATTTCCGAAACAATTATAAATTATCATCTTAGGACTTGACACGCCCAAGAATTAACTCCAATTTACAAATCTTGAGCTGCTAACTCCACCCTATTCATTACACTTACTAGGTTGACCTGGAAACCCTTCGTAGCAAAATACCAACCTAAGAACTTCAACCAAGAGCAGATCAAACTCAAACCTCAAACCGAGATTAATTAACCTAGGCCTCAAATCAACACTGATCAATTCAAGAACCCAATTGATACCAATTAAATTTCAACACTAAGATGTCTCTACACACCATCTTCCTCTCGACCCTACAACCAATCACTAATATTAGTTGTCTCTGTCTAAGAGCAACTACTAATATTTCCTTGAGATCGAGACACTTTGCATTAAGTCACTCTTTGAACACTAGCTAGGACACATAAGCTAGCCAATTAAACTAAATCATAATTCTTAACTTAGTGCAAGCCTAAGTCATTGGGATTGGGGTAACCAAAACTACCCAGACTAGCTTAATCACCAAACACCTTTATTTACTTATTCGATCAATTTTAATCTAGTCTAAGCTTCTGCATACGATTAAGATCAAACCTAAGACATCTCTTTCTCTTTGAAACCAATTGTGACGGATTGGATTATTTTTCTAATAAAAAACCTCCGCCAATGGTAACACAAACTAATACCCATAATTAACTTATGGATTCTACAGAAATTTTGACAGAGTTTTCTCTGCAATTGGACAAAAACCAAAAATATGACCTACTCAAATACATCCTGTACAAGCACACAACTAACCAAAATAGTCAATACAAAGCCTACAACACATAACATAGGATCATATAACTACCATATCATCCATGGCCCCAGTACAGTAACCCTCTCTACTATACTGGGTCTAGAGAGATGTCATCTAACAAAACTAAAAATCGAAGAACATTAACATGGCATAAATGCGGAAGTACAACTAATTCATCAAAACCTACGTAAGTATAACAAAACCATAATACAACAACAAGCCATATCCATCCATGAGTGGCTGTTTACATTCTAATATGATAAACATAACCCAATCTTCAAGCTTCGATGTCCAGCTAATATCTTCAAGCAAGTCTCTCTCCTAGCTCTAACTAATCTGGCGGCGGCTAAGTGTTCTCATCTGAAAGAAAAAATAGCAAGAGTGAGCATACAGCTCAACAAATGTAATCCTAACTTACTAAAAATCATGACAATGATGAAAGCAACAATTGGGAGAGGAAAAAAATACAAGATATCAATAATCAGGAATCAGGAGAGGAAATAGGGAACATCTTGGAACATTAGATTCTCACGTTATATCGATTAGGTATTATTCGTTTTCATCATTATATCATCTTTGCGGACCCGGGCTAGTAGGCCGTACTAACCAACAATGTAAGAGAACGAGAAAAGGAATGTGTTCGCTACACATTCTAAAACCATGGCTACATTTTAGGTCTGCAGCACTCGACCATCGGTTGCATCTCTACTATGTAACATTTAACCAAACGGCTATATTTTAGGCCTACAGTACTCGGCCAACATGCCCCATATCCCCCGTGGACTAGAGCAAACCTCGTTCTTCCACAGTAGTTTCCTAAAGCTTACCACAAACATCACCCACTCCCACGAGCGATCAAAATACGTTGCCAAGTATTCCTCGGGTTCACACCGCGATGGACATGGTAAGCCAAATGTTATTCCCCTATGAATCATGGTCCTAGTTTCAAGATTAGTTCCAACACTTGGAAAGAAAAATCCAAATTTGCTATACACATTCACAACTAGGGAAATCTCATTCCCATCACATACATCTCCGTTCGGAAGATCATTCCATCACAATGTACAATGTGGACTCCCTACCATTTACTTGCTCGGTTCACAACTTTCAGTGAGACTCAATCCTGTCATTACAATTCAATTCATGTTCACAAGAGAATTTTGAATTTCATACCTTTGATATTCACGTATCATTTTAGAAGCCTCCTGGACTCGTTTTCTTACTTCCGGTGTCCAAATATACATTTTCGGGGCTTACACTTTAACACAACATTTAGACATCACTTTCATAACAATTCAACGAGGGCAACACATGTAAATTCCCCATTTACTTTCGGATGAACAGTGTCAGGCCTCTTTTAGAGCGTCCGGATGCCGCGAACGGTTCGTTACTTGTGAAATCGGGCGTCCAGTTGATACATATGCACAATTGGGACATGGTGATTCATCTTTTGGGGACGATTCAACATACAACGAAGGTGAAAACATGCAATTTCCCCCTTTACACTCGGATGAACAGTGTCAGAGCCGATTTAGAGGGCCCGGACACCGCGATCGAGTCGAAACATGCAAGATCGAACTCGCGGCCGACATATATACATATTTAGGACGTGGGGATTCACATTTTGATGTCAATTCCACGATACGCGGAAGGAAAATGGGAAATGCCCAATTTCGTGGGTTAGGATTTCGGTGAAAGCAAACCGAGTGAATCAGACACAATTTGGACAAATAACTACATATTCTTGGACCTTAAGGCATGGGCTTCATGATTCTAACGTTCACGGTGGGTATCGACACAAAATATCCAACAAAATCAAGCAAAACATCGAAAGAGAACGAGAAGTGAGTATGAGAACACTTGCCTCGATGCGTGCTTTCACCTTTATAACTAGCTCTCGGACGGATTTGGACTCCACGGCCTCGATCTCCTCCCTTCTCTCACTAGAATCGGAGCTCTCTATCTCTCTAGAAGCTTCTGGGATCGTGGAAAAATGAGGAGAAAGAAGCATGACGCGGCTTAAAAAGGCGCCACCGCTCGAGCTTGCCTCGAGCAAGTATCAGGCGGGTGCGATTCTGGAATTCACGCTCCAGTGGAGCTCAAGCGGTGAACGGGCGGGCGAGATTCTGGAAAACACGCTCGAGCCACGGCTCGAGCGCGCTGCAGGCGCAAGCCTGCTAGCAGCGCTTTAGCAGCACGAACCCGAATTCTTCTCGATTTTTCTTCCGATACCAACCTTATTCGATCCATAGGTGTGACGGAACGGATATTCTTTTTTTTTCCTAAAAAGCTTCCGTCAAACAGATAACATAATTAACGGTCTAGTTAAGGCAAGACTTCTGCAGAAATTTCGGCAGAGTCTCCTTTGTAACTGGATGAAATCCCAAAAATAAAAACCTGTAGTATTCATCCATAACAAACACACAACTATCCATCATTCACAATTCCTACAACAATCATTCACAGGATCCTATGTGCCATCCGTGGCACAAATCCAACAAAGCAATTACTATTCTAACAGATAAATAACGAGATGCCATCTAGGACCTGCACAGGAAATCCAGAGTATAGCGGAAGTACACTACAACCTGCAGAAGCATAGCATATTCTCTTTTACTATCATACATACATTTCACATGCTTGTTATACAAAATTCCACATGTTCTATAACATCAGGGACCAAAAGAGCAGTATATAAACGTCATGATTCTAGCTAAGCCTTTACATCAACAGGCTCCTCCAAAATAGCTCCAATAGGCGGCGGTCCTCAAAAATCTTCAAGCAACTCTTCTCTGTTTACTCTTTTTCATCAGGCAGTAGCTCTACTGTCTCATCTGGAGGGGGAAAAATACTAAAACAGTGAGCCGAGGTCCAGCAAGGTACATGCATATGAACAGTAAAACCATGATGCAGAACAGTCATGTAACGGTGCAGAACAGGACGGTTTAGACAGAAAGTAATTCAGGAAACGTGAAAATCATACTTTGACAGTAATACCTTTCATATAACGAAAATCGATTCTCGGTAAATGAATCGGTAATCAGAAATCAGAATCGCACGGTAACCATAATGGGAGTCGATGCGGAGCTAATAACGGAAATCGGAAATCAGGAACCGGAAAGCAGTAACATATCAGAACAGTACAGGATTTGCTAGCGTACCCTACTAGCCGAGGGGGCGAGTGATCGAGGATAGATTGTGTTTACTCCACACAATCCAAGGCCAGAAACAGGGGTATCCCATCTCGAGGGATCAGAACAGGGTGCCACCCGAAGGTAGGCCAATAACAGAAATTTCCTCCTGACCGTAACGCCCCGAGGGCAGGGCGGACCACAAATAACTCAATGAACAGAGTTATCCTCGATTACCACCGGAAAGTCCTAAGGCATGCCGGAGAACCTATCCGAATCAAGTCGATCACTGGTCCTAGAATAGCTATAACATAAATAGCCTCTTTCATAATCATAGTTTCAAAATTCACTTTCGGTACATACAAGAACGGTCTAAAACTCCTTGATTAAATTCAACGGTGCATGAAAATTCACAAGACAAGTCCGTGTAATTTTTCAGAAACAAATTATACAGGAAGCCTCGTTACGATGTCAATTAACTTTCTTACAACTGGAACTTTGGTTAAAAACCACTAAAACCCTTTCATTTTCGTGCTTAGTGCATCGCCAAAACTTCCGGACACAAATCGGTCTCTAAACAAGCCTTATTTCATGAAATCAAGCCATAAATCCAAATATACATACTTAATCATGCATTTTACTCAAACTACACAACATTTTCAAGCTAGGGTTTCATCACATGCTTTCTGAGACAAACCAAAACACTATTTTCATACTTATTCACGAATTCGAAGCTAAATCTTGCGTAAACATGGATAAACATAAAATCCAACCAAGTAATCGAAGGAAACATGCTTCATGTACTTTAAACATGCATCATCAACATTTTAGAGCATTTTTAAGGTTTTAAAGCACGAGAAATCAGTACAGTGAAAAACAGCGTCCGAAGTACACTTGTCTGAGCTCGTTCTACCATTATTTACCCGAATCGAATCACAACTGTGGTCTCTCCCCTTTCTTTCTCGTCGTGCTTGCTGTTGTGCCTCAACTTCCTCTCTCTACAAACACATATCACTTAATCGGCATTTAAACAATGAAGTATTACACAAAATATCGTCCGATATTTTCGGAAGAGTAGTACCCATGTACAATGCACGTGAACAGTGCACACGTGCATGAATCGGCTGATTCTCGGAATTTTGGACATCCAACAGGTAATCTATAGAACCCGAGGCATGGGTAACTATAATCCCAAATCAATTTATACATTTAACTCCAAATAGAAGCTCAAATGGTGTCCGGGCGCGGGTCAAGGGCTTCGCGAACGAATTTTCCATTAAATTCCACAATTTCGGATAAACAATTACGGAATTATTTCAAGACTCCCGGATGCCACGAACGGGTCAAATCTTGCGAGATTCGGCATCCGGTCGATATATACACACAATTGGGACATGGGGATTCATATTCTAGGATCATTTCATCATTTCACGAAGGTGACAACACGCAAAATCCACCTTCGGTCTCGGGTGAACAGTAACAGCGCCCCTTTAACGGGCTCGGACGCCGCGAACGGGTCCAAACGTGCAAGATCGGACCCGCGGCCGACATATATACATCATTGGGACGTGGGGATTCCAATTTTGAGGTCAATTTCATGATACACGGCCGGGAAACGGAAAACCCCCAAAATCCCGTAGGTTAGGGTTTCGGTAAAACCCACCCGGGCGAATCGGACACGAATCGGACAACTAACCACATTTTCATGGACCTCAAGGCATGGGTTTTCAATATCCTAACATTCCCCGTGGGTATCGACACAAAATACCCAATGAAAATACACAAAACATCGAAAGAGAACGAGAAGTGGATATGAGAACACTTGCCTCGACGCGTGCTTTCACCTTTATACCTGGCTCTCGGGCGGAATCGGACTCCCGGGCTCGATCTCCCTTCTTCTCTCTCCGGTCGCGCCCATCTCTCTCTCTCTAAAACCCTCGGCCGATCGCGAAATGAGGGAAAACGAACGCACGGCGCGAATATATACTGCGCCGGCCGCTCGAGCGGCCAGGCCACGGGCGGTTCTGCTTTATCCGCTCGAGCCGTGGCTCGAGCGCCCAGCAGGCGCAAGCCTGCTGGCAGGGCTTCAGCAGCCCGGATCCGAATGATTTTCCCGATTTACTAGTTCCGGTTCTTTGAACTTTCCAATCCATTCCTCCCGCACCTTTTGAATACCATTTACCTATTTTAACTTAATTATCTCCCAATTATCATATTTATGAACTCGGGTCGTCACAATAGGCCTAGTATTAATCATTAGCATACTAATCACCTCATCATTATCAAGTTTTCAGACCCGAAACCTCACACCTCTTGCGCCTCTTGAGCGGTGGGTTCTGTTCTTTAGGCCCCGGTGGCGCCTCAGGCGCCACCCCGACGCGATGCCCTGGGAGCTTATTCCGCCTTTAAACCAAATTTCTCCCACATTTTTCTTAGTCCAATCATCTCAAACACATTTTCATCAATTTAATAAATTGGAATTATCACGTTTTTGGGGTCGGGTCCTCACATTGTCCCCCACTTAAAGAAATTTCGTTCTCAAAATTGAACAGAGCTACATACCTCAAGAAAATAAGTGGGGATGTTTGCTTTAGACTTCCTCTTCGCACTCCTCGGTGGCCTCCTCCGGTGAATGAATTCTCCAGAGTACTTTTACCAGGGGAATGGTCTTATTGCGCAACCTCTGATCCTTGCGATCCAAAATCTATATCGGCTCCTCGACATAGGATAAATCCTTATCAATAGTCGAGGGCTCGTATTCAATCATGTGTGCAGGATCGTACACGTACTTTCGAAGTATCGATACATGGAATACATCGTGTGCGGCTGCCAAACTAGGTGGTAATGCCAACCTGTAGGTTACCTCTCTGATCCTTTCCAGAATCTCAAAAGGAACAATGAAACATGGCTTCAGTTTTTCCCTTACTCCAAACAGAAATGTTCCCTTGGACAGTGAGACCTTTAGAAAGATAAAATCTCCTATCTCAAAGTTCAATTCTATCCTCCTCTGATCTGTATAACTTTTCTGTCTACTTTGGGTAATTTTCAAATTATCATGTATCAGTTTGATTTTCTCCGCAGTTTTTTTAACAATTTCAGGTCTTAAAATCCTTCTATCTTCGGTCTCCTTCCAATGAATCGGTGACCTGCACTTCCTCCCATATAGAGCCTCAAAAGGCGTCGTGCCGATACTAGCCTGATAACTGTTATTATAAGCAAATTCGGCCAGTGTCAGATAAGTGTTCCAAGTTCCTTTCATTTCCAATACAGGGGTCTTCAACATATCCTCAAAAATCTGAATGATACGTTCTAATTGGCCATCAGTCTGGAGGTGATACCCAATACTATATTTCAACTCTGTCCCCAACTCCTTATGCAAACTCTCCCAAAATCTTAAAACAAAACGGAGATCCCTATGAGATACAATGGAGGCAAAAACTCCATGTAGCCTCACAACTTCATTCACATGCATCTGGGCCAGTCTATCCCGTAAACAAGTCGTCTTGATCGCTAAGAAGTGGGCCGATTTTGTTAGCCGATCAACTATAACCCATATGGCATCATGATTCCTAAGAGTTCTCAGCAATCCTGATACAAAATCCATAGTATTGTCTTCCCATTTTCAACTTGGGATTGACATTGGTTACAATAACCCAGAAAGCTTCCTCTTTTCAGCCTTTAGTTGCTGAGATATAAGGCATTTCTCTACATAAGCCATAATATTCCTCCTCGTATTTCTCTATCAGAAAGTTTTCTTCAGATCCTGATATATATATTTTATTTGTCCTAGGGTGGATGGTATACCGAGACCGGTGAGCCTCCTTCAAGATCTTCTACTTCATTTCTCTATCATCTGATATACATAATCGATCTCTAAACCTCAATACCCAATCAGTCCAGACATTAAAATTAGCTCAAAAATCTCTATTCAGATCACTTACAATATCCATAAGGAACGAATCATTTAGTTGATTCTCCTTTACCTCATTAACTATCTCCAGTTGGATTTGAAGATAAGATAGGAGCATCCTATCACCCTTAGCATAACATTGGACAACACACTACTTCAAATAATCGAACATTTTCATCTGCTTGATTTACAACATAGCCACATACCCTGATCGGTGACTTAATGCATCTGCAACTACGTTGGCTTTCCCTGGCTTATACTATATTACACAATCATAATCCTTCAAGAAATCAAGCCATCTCCTTTGCCTCATATTGAGTTCCTTTGGTGAAAATAAGTATTTTAAACTTTTATGATCAGAATACACAATGAAGTTTTCTCCATACAAATAATGTCTCCAAATTTTCAAGGCAAAAACAATAGCAGCAAGCTCCAGGTCATAAGTAGGGTAGTTCTTCTCATGCACTTTCAGTTGCCTAGATCCATAAGCTACAACTTTACCGTGATACATCAATACACATCCTAAACCCACCTTAGAGGCATCACAATACACCTCAAAGCCTCCTGAACCCTATGGAATAATCAATACTGGAGCGGTAGTTAAGCGATCCTTTAACTCCTGAAAACTCAGATGACACTCCTCAATCCATTCAACTTTAGCCTTCTTTTTTAGCAATTGAGTCAGAGGTATAGCAATTTGTGAGAAATTTTCTACAAAATGCCTGTAATAACTCATCATGCCTAGAAAGCTCCTAACCTCAGTCACAGAAGCCGGCTTCCTCCAGTTTGTAATAGCCTCTACCTTCCTTGGATCTATAGAAATATCACCATTAGAAATTACATGTCCCAGAAACATCATCTTCTCTAGCCAAAATTCATATTTACTCAGCTTAGCATACAATTTTTTCTCACAGTGCACTTAAAGTACTATCCTCTAATAAGTCTCGTGTTCCTCATAATCGTTTAAATAAATCAGGATATTATCAATAAATACCACCATAAATTTATCCAAGTACAGCCTGAACACCCTATTTATTAGATCCATAAAAGCAACTGGAGTATTTGTAATGCCAAAAGGTATAATAAGGAACTCATAATGGCCAAACGTGTCTGAAAAGCAGTCTTAGCCACATCCTCTAGCTTAATTCTCAACTTGTAATAAGCGGACCTCAAATTGATCTTTGAGAACACTCGAGATCCTTGCAATTGATCAAATAAATCATCAATACGTGGCAAAAGATACTTATTCTTAATCGTTATTTTTTTCAATTCGTGATAATCAACACATAGTCGTAAGGACCCATCTTTCTTCCTCACAAACAATACCGGTGTACCCCAAGGAGATACACTCGGTCTGATAAAGTCCTTGTCCAACAATTCCTATAATTGCAATTCTAACTCCTTCAACTCAGCCGGAGCCATACGATAAGGGGCCTTAGAAATTAGACTAACACCGGGAACCATAGTAATTTTAAACTCAATCTCCCGATGTGGAGGTAATCCAGGTAAGTCCTCTGGAAATACATCCCCAAAATTACGGATAACTAGGATGTCCTTAACCGGCACACTATGACTCTCAGTAGTGCAGGCATATGCCAAGTAAGCTTTGCATCCATTTTTCATCAAATGCTTAGCATGTAAAGTAGAGATTAATACGGGTACCCCCTTCTTCTTACTGCCATGAAAGAAAAAGGGTTCCATCCCAGGAATATTAAAGCAAACCTTCGTTAGAAAATAGTCAATATTAACATGGTATTTGGCCAGCCAGTCCATCCCTAAAATCACATCAAAAACACCCATGATCAACTATACTAAATCCACAACCAAATATTTTCCATTCACCTTAACTACACATCTAGGATAGATAATATCAGTAATCACAGGGGATCCAATGAGAGTACACACAGACAATTTATAATCCAAAATGTACAGGGCGGATACAATGTAGCATGCAAACTGTGGAGAGACAAAAGAGTGGGTAGATCTCGACTCAAACAATATAGATGCGAAACTCCATAAACAGAAAAGAGTACCTTCCATGACATTCGAAGATGCCTCCGGGTCCTGAACAGTCTTTGCGAAGGCCTTTGTCAGGATAGTAGGCTTCTTTCCTTCTAGCCTCGGAGGTAATTGACAGTTTTTTATCTGGTGGCCCTATTGTCCACATCTAAAACATGCTCCCGATTTCTTACGATATGCTTGCCCCGGATGTCTCCTCCCACAGAAGGTACAATCTATGGCTAATACTCTAGAACCAGTCACTAACTGAGCCGAAACGATGTTCTTCCCCTTGTCAGCTGTCCTAGTCCTCTTGGATGTCCAAAAGATCCCACATTAGATCCAGCACTAAATCCCACCCAGCTAGTAGTTCTCTTTGTATAAAATCTCTTCGTCTCCATTTTTTTCTCATAGAATGCTGCCCTATCTAGAATTTCAGTGTAGGTTTGGAGTTTCAGAATTGACAGCGACTTCCTAATGTCATCCCGCTATCCTTGCTAGACTTCATCGCCTTTCTCAACTCATCCTCCACGTAGAAGGGCAAAAATATGGATAACTCAGTGAATCTGACATCATACTCCTTCACCATCATATTTACTTGCCTCAGCCTTATAAACTCCTGCTCCATCTGGTCTTATAGGTTGGATGGGAAGTACTTCTCCATAAACACATCCTCAAACATCTCCCAAGTAATGGCATCATCGCACACTCCCAATGCCCTTCTCTTTATGCTCCACTAGCTATTAGTTTCGCCCTCCAATTTATACACCGCAAAGGTAACCTTCTCCCGATCGGTACACCCAATCACAGCAAATATCTTCTTTATCCTTTTTAACCACACATCCGCTTCTACCGGTACAGGCTTTCCTAAAAATCCCGGTGCTCACTCCGCTGTAAATCTGTCATAAGTCATAAGAGCAAGAAGTGCTGGAGCTGGCTCGGGTGCAAGGACCGAAGCCATGTGCCTCCGTTCGACAAATTATACTACATTAGTCATTTTCTTCAACAGATCAATATAAGTAGCCTCCCTATCATAGGGCGTATTAGCACCACCACGATTATTTCTTCGACTCCTTCCACTGGCCATCCTATAATCAAATAAACACAACATTATATCCTCAAGAAATTAGTTAAAGGATGAGATATTCAATAACTTAATGAAATTCAAATCTAGCCCAAGGACTGATTTCTTAAAAGTCCTAATTACCTTAGCTACTCCGACCTATTCCCACAGAAATTTATTATAGAAATTCAGGCCTATACTTCCACTTTTTGATCGATCAATTCCTAAAGCATCTCATCTCTCTAATACCAATTGTGACGGAATATATTTTTTTCACTAATAATTTCATCATTCGTAACAGGAACAGAAGCCCAATATTACACTCAAGGTTCTATAAAAAAATGGGCAGAGTTTTTTCTAAAATTGGGTCAAACAGAGATGTAAACCAGTGCAAAACATGCATAGTAAACTAGTACATATACACAACTATCTATTAATATTGTAACTTTCCTACAACACGCATTCACAGGACCACAGTTACCATCCATGACATTTATCACAATCCTATCTACTATAATAACGGTTCATAAGTGAGATGTCATCTAGGACCTATACAAAAAACTAGAAAACATATAGTGAAAGCAGAACTATAAACCTGCGGAAGTATATTTTTCTATTTATCGCATGCATTTCCATACAAAACCCATATTTATATAAATGCTCATACGCATAAAATTCATATATAAAATCACATATCAAATCGGGTCTTTTCATCCAATTGCTTTTCCAATATCACTTCAAAATGCTTTAAATCTCCAAAATCTTCAAGCTAGACTCTAGATTACTCCTTCTCATCCGGTACTAACTCTACAGCCATATCTGGAGGGAAAAAATAGTAAATAGTGAGTCGAGGCCCAACAAGGTACATGCAGATATGCAGTGAAACTTTTATGAATAATAGAATACAGTAAAACGGATACAGATACATGTTAAAGAATAAATGCTATAAGGTAGTGATTCATAGAAATTATAGTGGAAACATAATGCAGAATATTACAGAACTGTCAAAAACGAAACAATCAAATTTCAAAAGTCAGAATAAACACAGCCAAGCCTCATTTATAATAAACTGTAAAACAGAATTCCAGAAAGCGGAAATCGGTCTTGATTCTATAGCTTGTAGAAATTCCCCTTTTTATCAATATAGGACCTCACCAGTAAACCCTACTAGCAGAGGGGGTGAATAATCAAAGATCAATTGTATTCACTCCACACAATTAAAGGTCAAAAACATGAACAGGAGATCCCTTCTTGTGGGATTTGTACAAGTGTTCCTCCTGAAGGTAGGCCAGGTCCAAAATCTTTTCTCCTAACCATAACGCCCCGAGGAATCGCGGACCACGTATAACTCCATGGACAGAGTTATCCTCAATTACCACCATAATGTTCTAAGGCATGATGGAGAACCGAACATGACTGTATGTCAATCCTGGGTCCTAATAACGGTATCATAAATATTTTTCTTTCTTATTTTATAACTAAAAATCCCTTTTTAATTTCAGAAGTCAATCAAATTTCATAATTACCCTTTAGTTAACTTCAGAATGTTCAAAAATAGTTTATAACCCTTCAGATTTTTTCAGAATATACAGAAACAGTTAGAAACCCTTTAGAATTGGTTCAAAATATACAGTAAAGGTCTAAAAATCCTTCAGTTTTGCTTCAGAAGTGCATGGAAATTTATCAGTATAAGTCCGTGTGAAATTTTTAGAAACAATTTACATCAGAAGCTTTATTTAAGTACAGATTAACTTTTATACAACATAAATTATGGATAAAAATCATTAAAACCCATTAATTTCGTACCTAGGGTTTGATCAAAATTATCGGACGATAAACAGATACCAAACACATGCATTTTTACGAAATTGAAACCAAATATTGTAGATATACATGTAAACAAGAAATCTATCCGATTAATTTATAGAAATAGGCTTTATTTATAGTAAACATGCAGAACCATGTATTTAAAGTATAAATACCATTTTTAAGGTACAGAAAAGCAGTAATAATGGAAAATAATGTCCGAGGTATACTTGCCTGAACTCGATCTACAGTTACCGTGACTCAGATCAAGACTGAACGGTAGATTTCTTCCCTTTTCTTTCTCTTCACTTTCCTTCCCTTTCTCCTCCTTCGCTGCTGTGTCGTGGCTGCTGAGAAAAATGAACCCAAATCCCTAATTATCCCCCTTTAAAACACAGGAGAAAAGAGTCACATGACTGGGCCCGTGACTGACGCTCAAGTGGTAATCGAGTGCCGAGTAGGCACCCAGTACAAATCTTAGGCCACACTCAAGCGCGAACTGGGCACTCTTCGAGCGCTCAGTTCTGTTATCTTCGCTCGGGTGGCATCTTGAGCGCCACTCAAGTTGTGGTTTCTGTTATTTAGGCTCCGGTGGCGCCTGAGGCGCCAGCCAGGCAACCGATGCCCGGGGGCTTATTCCACATTTAAACTGAATGTTTTCCACATTTTCCTTAGTCTAATTATCTCAAACACATTTTAATCAATTTAATAAATTACAATTATCACATTTTTGAGGTCGGGTCCTCACAAAGAATGACAAGTAGAGGAAGACAGGCTGCTTGTAACTATAATTTTCAAGACAGGGAGGTGGAATACTTGAATATATTGGGAAAGATGGCCAATGTTATGAAAGTTACGGGGAAACAAAATTTGGCTTCAGTTCCCATTGGTCAGAGGACCTCAGCATATGATCGTTTTACCAATGAGTGAGTTCCAAAATTCTCGAGAGAATCGAATCTAGTAAAGGTAGATACGTGGATCTAGCGGCTTAAGAAGGTGTTTACGATTATTAAATATACAGTTAAGGATAAAGTTTTGTTTACAACTCATAAGTTGGAGGGAGAGGCCCATCATTGGTGAGAAATACAGAAAAGAGTGTTTGAGGTGCCGGAGAATGAGATCACTTGGACCATATTTAAGGCAGCCTTTATGTAGAAATATTTCTCTACCAGTCTTCGTGGGTAGAAAGAGGATGAGTTTCTACGATTAAGATAGGGCAATCGTACGGTGGCTGAGTATGATGCAAGTATACAGAGTTATCTCGTTATACTTCATATATGGTGGAGGAGGATGATAGGAAAGCGAGAAGGTTTTCTCAAGGCTTGAGAGATGATATTAGGAAACATCTGCCGACATTAAAGCTGTTGACTTATGAAAAAGTATTGGACAGCGCCATTATCTATGAGAAAGAGCTAAAAAAGGAGTTTTTTAAGAAAATGATGTCTAGTCAGAGTAGCTCAAGAGCCAACTCCAGTGTGAGATTAGGGAGGTCCCTGAAGAATGCAAAGCAGCTGGAATCAAGGAAGGAGTCTGACCAAACAGTATCAACCTCAAGGGCATCAACCAACCCGTGTCCTCATTGCAGGAAGTTGTATGGGGGCAAGCCATGTTCTAAGATGCTAGGAGCTTGTTATAATTGTGGACAGGCAGGGCATATGATAAAGAATTTTTCTCAATTGAAGTGAGCCCTAGTGCCTCAACCAACTATCCTGGCCAAGGTGTTTGCGGTCTCTGCAAAGGAGGCCGAAGTCTTAACGGACGTGGTAGAAGGTAAGATTCTCGAATCTTGACATTTCAAAGTATGTGGGATTTCGAATTTATATTCAGTTTGTATTTCTTGAGTTTATTCATTTGTTTGAAGATCATGGATTTTATACTAGTTGCATCGAGGTCAGCAATATTTTTCTTAGGTCTGTGGATATGATTGATTGGGATGAATTGATTAATTGTAAGATTTGATATGATATTAAGGATATTTCTTAAGGGAAAATATTAGGCTGAATTATCCTTGATTGATAATTCGAGATTGTGTCGAAATCAACACCGATCTCCAACGACTCCATGCGGGACCAAGGAAGCACCAATTAGGTGCTGCAACGAGATGTTCTAAAAACCATTGAAGTTAGAAAGATGAACCAATAATGTTATTTATGGATGATTAAAATTTATGTTGTTTGGAAAATAAATAATCGAATAACTGGACTCCAGGAATGAATAGGTCAATCGTTTGACCTTTTGTAAAGATTTGGTATTTTCTAAGATCAATCTATATCATTATTGAGTGACAGTAATCGAGATAAGATGTGCCGAAATTATGAAATAATCGTCTCAGTTGTGTTTCCTATACTAGTTGTGATATGATGATTATGAGTTTTTCTTTAGAAATATTGACATCCTTGGAATTTTCTTGAGTCTGTAGTAGTTGTGTAACCTAAGTGTCTGATATGAACCAATGGATGATACTTGGAAGTCAATTTTAACATGCAAGTAAATGATCAATCAGAGTACGCACCGGTTGCATGTGGGCCCAAGGCCCAGAGATCTCAGAATAAAATTAAGGACCTTTATCAAATTTCGATGATGAAATTTTTATAAGTGGGAGGGAATTGTAAAGATCGGGTTTCTAGAACTTAACCTCTCAGCCTCAATGGAGAAATTAGTCTAGGTAGCATATTGACCGGCCATGATAATTAACCGATTAATATAGCTGATCGGATTAGATAGTTGACTGGATATGATAGTTGACAAGACTAGAATAGTTGACCGAAATTAAGATCGTTGACTGAAATTATAATCGTTGATTGAAATTACAATAGTTGACTGAAATTAAAGAGATTACCAAAATGACCATGAAACTGTGGTCCATAAGCAAACAGTAACAATCGAGGTCATTTGAAAAATTATAACGAGACTGAGGATTTAGAAATAGTCTGAGGACTTCGAAAGAGTTGTTTGGGACTTAAAAAGAGACAGAGAAAATTAGAAAGATACCGAAGACTCATAGAGAGACTGAAGATTTAGAAAGAAACCGAGGACCTAGAAAGAGACCGAAATCAGTACAGGCCCATACCCTACTCCCACATACTCTATTAAGTTTCTAGAAATGAAAAATTGAGTGGGAAAAGAAGTACCAAATAAATGACCTACTCCTACCTGCTCTCACCTGTCCCATTACCTATAAATACTGGAGTTATGGGTTAGGAAAGAAGCTAGAAAATCTAAGAGAATTACGAAGGAGAAGAAGGAGAGAAAGAATCCAAATTAGAGTTGAGTAAAAGAGTTCATAGATTAGGCAAGTGTAACCCAAGTTTTATCCTTAACTGGTTGCCATTTCTGCCTAAAATTTGGTATTATTGTTCTAATATTCTTCTTTGTTATGTTTCTACATGATGCATATCATGATAATTAGTTCTCATATTTTATGAAGGAATTTCATGTTCAGTACATGTGTTATGTTTTATATGTTGGATTTTGTTCCTCGGTTCGTGCTTGAAAATTGATAGAATTCCTTCTGCTCATTGAGTCGGAGTTGCAGCATGATTTGGTAAAGTTAAGCTATGGTGCACAGAAACGTTATCTTGCATGTTTAATTATTGTCAACAAATATTAGTTTGCATATTTAAGATCTTACCCGTTTGCATGTTTGTTCACCATTAGTAAAAAATACTTGCATTTTAAAGACTTTGGTCATTTAAAGTTTAAAAATAGTTTTGATGGTTGAGTAGTTGCAGACCTTAAATCTAATTGTTTTTAAGATATGATGGTCGAATAGTTGTAGACCTAAAATGTAGCCAATTTGGATATATGATGGCCGAGTAATTACAGGCTTAAAACATAGCTAGTTTTGATATATGACGGTCGAGCAGTTACAGTTTAAAATGAAGCCAGTTTCGATATATAATGATCGAGTAGTTATGGGTCTAAAATGTAACTAGTTTTGATATATAATTGTCGAGTAGTTGCAAATCGAAAATGTTGCCAGTTTCGATATGTAATGATTGAGTAGTTGCAAGCCTAAAATGTATCCAGTAAAAAAAATTTGGTTTTGGAATTGCATTCGTTTTGGAAACCAATTCTCATGAAAATGTCTTGGTCCCATATTTTATACTTGTATGCAAAATGTACTCATTTCATTTCTTTTAATTTCATTCAAAGTTATATTTATGCATATTTTTGCTTAACTATACCTTGCTGAGCAAATCGCTCACTCCTTACTTTTTCTTACCTTCAAACGACCAAGAATTTATGCCGGACGAGAATGAGTAGAGTCAAACGAACTAGTTAGGTAGTAAGGCTGATTGGGATTCATGTGGCAGTACATGATCAACCATGATATAGTTTTAGTTATTTTGAAAACTTTTGTATTACGAATCTTCTATATAAATTAATGGGTAATTGAATGTTTCCGCTAAATTTTATGGTTTAGCTCTATAGCCATACGTCTTTGGTTTTGCCCTATAGCCAACTGACCTAGATTTTTAGTCAGTCAAGTTAAGGCCAACTTAAGAGCTCTGACCGTTTGGATCTTGTGTGAGCTATTATTTAATGTATGATTATTTATGTTCATCTCATTTGCATTTTGTTTTGGACAGACGAGTACAGTAGCACAACAAGTGCTCCGGTCCATCCCTCTTAATATGATTAATGACGGAGATTATTAGAAGATTATATCAAATCACATAATCTTAATATTTAAAAGAAACATACATGTAAGTATAAGTTCAGGTTATGAATTTTGAATTCAAATATATTTTATTAAACTATAAAAATGCCTATGATAATAATATTTTTTTAAAGTTTTTAGATTGTTCAAATAAACAAAATGATATAAATGGATAAAACTTGATGCATTTTGCAGACCCGGAGAATGATATTATATAAATTTGTTCATAAACTTGTTAGAAAGTATTAGAAATTTTTTCAATTATATTATAGAAAATATTATATTATACAAACTCTATGAATTTTACAAACTAAGAGAATGATATTTTATAAATTTGTTTATAAACTTGTTAGAAAGTATATGAATTTTTTTTTTTTGATTTGTTATAAGACAATTCTAATCTATTATATAAATATTATTTGTATATTTTTTATCAATATAAATTTAATATTTATGTTAAAATTTAGCCACAAAAATATATAATTTAGAGGCAAAATTATATACTTTTTATGACTCAATTATTTACAACTAAATATATATTTTAGTGACACATTTAATTAGTACTAGTGGAAAAATTTATAGTCACTAGAAATATATTTTAGTGCCAAAATTATTTTCTTTTATAATTATAGGGTATTATTTAGTAGTAAATTATTTTCGTTACTAAAGAAACTCTTTAGTAACAAAATAATAATTTATCACTAAATGATTAATAAAAAGAATCTATTGATTCTCTCCAAATTAGTTAGACCGTAAGTGCAATAATTTATAAACTTTTAACGATAATTTAGTGACAAATTTATATTTTGTCACTAAATCTTATAGTAAGAAATTTATAATTAATAGTAGCAAAATATTTTATCGCTAAAAATAAAATTTGTTGCATTGCTAATATATACCTAAAGGTTTGTTTGTAACAATATAATTTTTTTAAAAAAAGTAATTAATCATGTCTACCATTTTTCAATATGTTTCGATCCTATATCCTAATGTAGGGCCATATGCTTTACAGGAGACAGTGGGAACATTACGAAAATTTCGACATTTGGTACTTTGAAATTCCAACTTATTAGACAGTCTAACTTCAATTTCTTGCAGTTCAAGGCATGGATGTTCTTACTTGGACATCTTGAATTATTTTAAAGAATTTTTGGTCTTTACTATTTTACTTATATAATATCATGAATTGTTACTCCCATTTTAAAGAGATCATAATAATATTAGACAGCATTATTTTTTAATATCTCTATCTAATGAGAAATAAATTATAAAATACGCTTAATATGTAATAATATGGCACACGTCCAATATGAAATACATTTCTATTTAAAGTAATGGAAAGCTGTGATTTAAATCAATCAATACAGACTATTATTTAAAGCATAATCCAAAGAAAACTGCTAATTATTATTTCTGAGATCATTAATTACACTATATTGTTTTAGAAATTACAGTAGAACTACGTGGATTCTATGCAAGTCCTTCTGCATGTTTTTCGTAAAACCATGAGTGCTAGTCAAGAGGACTGCAAAATCACAGAAGGAGAAGCCAGAGAGACAGAATTACGCGAATCAATAACAAAAGTAAGCATTCTTTCAAAGATCAAAGCTCGTGTTACATATATTTTAGAAATGGCTCTTGTGATATTTTTAGATGATGTTATTAGGATAATTTTCAATAATTTATGCATTTATATATATTAACGATGTTATAAAAATAAATAGACGGATTAGATCCATTTTCTCTGATCAAAAATATTTCACTACATTTTCGTATAAGAACACATTTCTCATATTGTTGTCCTATAGTTGCTTTATTTGTTTGGTAAAGGGTCAACCCATATGACCGAACAACTGGAGATCAAAAATTCTTCCTCAAATAGAAAAGTTCCCTTTCCCTATAATTTTATCCTTTTTTTTTTTTAAGTTTGTGCTACCATTTTATTTGGGTTTGAAGTAAAAATATCAAGATTATTGCATTCAAGATACGGTCTTATCCATTAGTTCGGCCATACATCTTCAAAATGATATTTGGACCATCAGAATAAAAAACAGTAGAATATACGTAGAATTGTTTGACCATATTATCTGTCTTAGATTGGTTAGGCATCTTCAATGTCATATTTGGAATCTTAAAATACTACCGAGAAACCCGATGGTTAGTGAAAGCTTGGTAAATTATCTTACGACTCTAACTTTAATACATAATAAGTAAAGTATTTAAAATGTATAAAGACGGTAAGACATGACCTGAGTCATGAACTCAATTTGAGAATTGTATGACTTTTCTGAAATAATTTGTAAAGGAGAGAGAGAGAGAGAGAGAAATCGCAAGGTATATATAAATCTCTCATAAAGTACGAGAGTTTCAAAAAGCTTCAAGCATAAGCGTTATCATAGCTTTTTCTCGACAATATTCAGTTGTTTTGGTATTTATAGTAGACGCAAGACGTAAACTTTGACAGAACATGATAGGAGTTGATGGCTAATTTGGTACTTGAGGAGAAAGATTACTCCAGGCCTATTTTTTTTACTTCTAGCTAAGTTGGTGGCTAATTGATAATACTCCTGCTTTGACAATTGCAAGGAACATTTACCTGTACTTCCCGTAAGCTATCTTGTTAATTAATCAACCGTCATGGATGAGCTCACATGATCAATATCCCGAGAAGGTGCAACTAGAGAAACAAATCACCGCTTGAACTATAATAATGTCGTCTTAAGGTTTTGCAAAATTCATGATTGAACAATTGAATATCGTAACATCAATGTCAAATTGGAAGGCCAAACACCTAAATGCCTAACACAAAGGAGGAACCTAAAGGCCAAACTCAGAGGCCGAGATCATAGCTAAAGACCAAGGTATGCTCAAACTCTCAACGGATCCATTTCAAAATTTTATCAAACCATATAAAAAAATGGGTGATCTTATGACCTTGAAGGAATTTTCTCACATTGGAACAAGAATGTGGGATTGGCTGTGGCCTTTTCACAGAGGGTGTATTTTTCAATTTTAGACTGTGAGACATTCTGTTTTCAATGGTATAAACAAAATTAGTCAAACTATGTGATTTTTACCTTTCATACATGTCGCTTAATGGAAAGCACGTGTCAAAAATACTTATATGTCACCGCCATTTAAAGTCATAGTGTGCTGACAAAAGAAATTCCAATGGTAAAGGTGTTTGAGAAGATGTTGTCGAAAGATCTAATTACTTTGTCGCCAAATGGGGAGATTGAAATTGCAGTAGAAGTAATGCTAGGATCAATGTTAATTTCTAAAGATCAGTATAGAGTGGCATATTCAGAGCTTAAAGAGCTTAAGAAGCAATTGTACTTGCTATTAGAGAAGTGCTTTATTGGTCTGAGTGTGTCACCTTTGTGTAAACTAATTTTGTTTGAAAAGAAGAAATATTGGTCTACCAGATTATCCATAGATTATAAAGAGTTGACTAAGATAACTATAAAGAGTAATTACTCATTACCAATGATAGATGATTTGTTTGATTGATTGTATAGATCCTAAATATTTTTGAAAATCAATCTTCAATAAGGGTACCATTAACTATGGATTAAGAAGAAGGGCATAGTGAAGATAGCCTTTTGAACAAAATATGACCATTATGAATTCTTTGAATACCTTCGGAATAATGAACGCCCTTACAGTATTTATGAACTAAATGAATTGGTGTTTCAACCAATGAATTTATTGTGTTTTTACTAACAATAAGTTAAGAAGAATATGAGATTTATTTAAGGATTTATCTGCAAACATTAAGGGGAAGGAGATTGTACACCAAGTTGAAAAGGTGTGAGTTTTGATTTGAAGAAGTGCATTTTCTGGAACATGTGATTTTCTAAAGGAAATGTTTTGATTAATCTAAAAAAGATTGAAACGATGATAATTTGGAGCCCACTAACAAACATAACCAAAGGCAAAATTTCTTTGGGTTAGTCAAATATTATAGAAGATTTGTAAAGATTGTTTTAAGAATTATAATACCATTGACCCACCTGACACAATAAAATGTAGAGTTTCATTGGGAAAAAAATAATGAAAGAAAATTATAAGAGTTAAATAAACGTTTGATGATTATCCCGATTTGAGCTATTTTGAAAGGATCTGGAAAATATGTTGTTTATTACAATACATCCAGAAATGGGTTGGATTGTGTAACGGATCACATTTTTTAACTGAAATCTGGCAGAGTTTCGACTAAAAAATGACCATCAAATAAATACAAGCCTGTAAAAAAATCCTTGAACAATACTATATATAATCCACACATCACATCACAGGATCCAAAGATGGTTATAACCAACACGTGGCACCAATGTCGTAACTTCAAGTATGACGTTAGCTCAAACAAGATACCACTAGGTACTCAAATAAACCATAACAACCTGCGAAAACACATACATCAATCAACCACAACAAAAACTATACTATGAGTATATCATCATAATCATCATATACATTAATATAGAAATTCATCCCAGCAAACTAAATACTTCATAAGGAATGTGCAAAACTACAAAACTAAGTCCACAAGCTCTTCCTCTAAGATCTATAGCCTAGCCAACTCCGAAACTCTACTCTACCACATCAGGCAGAGGCTCGTGCTCATCTGAAGGAAGGAAAACAGTAAGGGTGAGCCAAATGCTCAACAAATATAATATAATTAAAGACAATAAATAGTATACGAAAAATAAGGTTGAGGAGGGATATATGAGCATAATGAAGATACATAAATATGGAATATGATCAAATGTATTTTCAAAATTCATTTATCTTCCCTGATTTAGTTATCTTCTTTAGGTTTCAAAACATGTATAAATTTCTTTTCTTTACAGATCAGGGCCAGTAAACCTTACCAACTAACAGTGTGATCGAATGAGAAAAGGAATGTATTTGTTTCTACACATTCTAAAGTGTAACCTACGTAATTCAATACCTTGTGGTAAGCGGTATACCTTTAACATAATATATGTACCATAAATATATGCCACCATGTCTCCTATGGCCCAAAGGCAATCATCTACTTCCATAGTAATATTCTATGGTATGTTATGAAATATTATCATCTGAAATATAAATATGTGGTCTAATTTTTATAATTTTTTATTCTTTAAGGGAAAGTCCACCAAATTTCTTTTACAAAATTCTCACTCCGGGAGAACGAATCATAAACATATCAAATTGTAGCATCCCTTCGTAGGCTTTGCAAATCTTTTATAATTCTTTGATACGGATACAGATAATTATTTTTTATACATTTATATCTTCACATGCTTTCAATTATAATCAACATAAAGTATGGAAAAAATAAAAACTCTTACCACAAAGCACCAGACATAACTTTAAAACTTTTAGACAATAAATTCTTTCATAATTACATGCAACATAATTTTCGAGAACATATACAAAATAACATATGAAACGTACTTGTGGATAATTATCTCAATTTACATCCGATAATATTTCCTAAACACGTAAAATTAACATATACAAAATACATGACCATAAATGCCAAATAATCGAAATACCCACATTCATAAATTTAGGATTTCTAAGTTCTAAAATCAAATCATGCAAAAACCTTCAATTTCATGGGTAAAAATGCCGGGAAGCGGGTTAAGGTTTTCAAGTGTATAAAACCACATAAAACTACAAAATCGGATACCCAATTGATAAATTAACATATTCAAGGTATGGATATCCATATTCTAAATCCAATTCATGCATAAATATTAAAATAAATGAAAAAAATCGTTTTGGGCATGGGTTAGGGTTTTCACGTACAACAAATCGTTTAAAACTAAAAAATCAGACATGGAATTAACATATATGCAAGCTCAAGTTATGGGTAATACAAATATAAAATTAATCAGGTATTAAAATAAGGATACCCAAAAAAAAATGGAACAATAGTGCAAAGAAATGAAAGACGAGGGTATGGTGCACTTGCATTGATCCGATCTATAACTTCTCTAACTAACTCCAAGTCAAAATCAAACCCAAGAGCTTCGATCTTCTCCTTCTCTCTTCTCCTTTGTATTCTCTCTCTCCTGTCCTCAATACCCCATGGTGAGCGGTATACCTTTAATCCGATATACGAGACCATAAACATATGCTACCATGTCCTCCGTGGCCCAAAGTCAATCATCGTACTTTTACACTAATATTCTAATACATGTCATGGAATACTACCCCTTGAAATATAAATCCATGGTCTAGGTTTCATAATTTCTTATTCTTTAAGGAAAAGTCTATCAAACTTCTTTTACATGGTTCCTACTCCGAGTGAACGAATCATAAACATATCAAATTATAGCATCCATTCGTAATCTTTCATAATTTTTTGAATGGATACAAATAATCATTTTTTATACATCCAAGTTTTCACATATTTTCAATTATATGTATAAATCAACATAAAGTATGGAAAAAGTAGAAACTCTTACCACAACGCACCGGACATAACTTTAAAGCTTCTGGACAATAAGCCCCTTTATAATTACATGCAACATAATTTTCAAAACTTATACAAAATAACATAAGAAACGTACTTGTGGATAATTGTCGTAATTCACATCCGATAATATTCCCGAAATACGTAAAAATAATATATACAAAATATATGACCATAAATGCTAAATAATCGAAATACCCACATCCATGAAGTTAGGATTTCCAAGTTCTAATACCAAATCATGCACAAACCCTCAATTTCATAGGTAAAGATATCGGGGTGCGGGTTAGGATTTTTATGTGTACAAAGCTATATAAAACTACTAAATCGGACACTCAATTGATAAATTAACATATATAACGTATGGGTACCATATTCAAAAGCCAATTCTTGCATAAATCTTAAAATAAATGGGTAAAATCATTTCGGGTGTGGGTTAGGGGTTTTCACGTATGAAAAACCAGTCAAAATTAAGAAATCGAACATGGAATCAATATATATGCATGCTCAAGTCATGGGTAACAAAAAATATAAATTTAATCGGTATCGAAATGAGGATACCTGAAAAAACGAAACAAAAGTGCAAAGAAACGAAAGAGGAGGGTATGAGTGCACTTGTCTCGACTCGATTTACAACTTTTCTAACTAATTCTAAGTCGGAATCGAACATGAGAGCTTTGATCTCCTCCTTCTCTCTTCACCTTTGTGTTCTCTCTCTCCTCTCTCTCTTTCCTCGCGTGAATGATACGAAACAGAGCCGTTGGGCTCTTATATCGTGGACTGACACTTGAGTGCCCGGCGGGCACTGAGGCCCTATATCCAGCGCCTGCTGCCGTGCTAAAGCTCCTAGCAAACACAGGTCTCCTAGAATTGGCGCTGAGTAGGGATCCCCCATTGCTGCCTCCAACTGCTTCTGAAACCCATTTTTTTCTTATGTATTAAGCATAATTTTGATTATATGGCCTTAATTATCCAAAATTATGATATTATAAAAATTGGTACATTATAGATTGTGTGTTGATGTAGTAAGAGAAAGTAATTGCCTATGGATTGAGGCAACATAAAACTTATAAGAAGACTTATCATAATCATGATTTAGAGTTAGTAGCAATTATTTTTACATTAAAAATTTAGAGATGTCATTTATATAGACAGAAATTTCTAATTTACTTAGAACACAAAAATCTAAAGTTTTCATTCTCCCATAAAGAACTAAACCTAAGGCAAATATGATGGATGGATTTAATAAATGACTTTGATTGTAAAATTAAATATCAATCATAAAATGCTTTAAGTCACAAGATGATAAATTTGATAGATTATTTAAAGATTAAAGAAATGAAGATACTTAATAACATGAAAAAGTGTGATATCTAAATAGTTAGAGATATTTAAAATAATTAATAAAATGTAAATAAATGATCTATTTTTTGTAGATATTGTGGCATACCGTATTTTTAACTGAAAATTCAATAGAATTTTGTCTGTAATATAGCCACCAAACAAATATAAAACCTATAAAATATTCTATACAATAATAAAAATCTATCTGAAACAATTTCGACACAACCAGAAAGCCCATCCGATATAAATTCTAAAATCCAGACAAACACACAACCACACAGGATCCATAACCACTGTCAACAATACGTGACACCAATGTCATAATTATGGGTTTGACGTCGGCTTAGACAAGATGCTACTAGGTATATAATCAAACCATATAAACCTACAAAAGTAACTAAATTTATCAAATACAGTAGAAGTTAGACTACATATATAACATTATCATTGCCATTATACATGGCCATTAAAATAATACGAAAGGCTCTAAAAGGGGGTATAAAACCACAAAACCATGTCTTCAAGCTATCTTCCAATACCTTCGAGTCTCTTCGACTTCTAATCCTCTAATCTACCCAGTCAAGTATAAGCCTGTGCTAATTTGGAGACAAATAAAGCAGCAATGGTGAGGTAATAGCTCAATAAGTGTAATATAAACAAAGATAATGTTCAATATAACAAGGGGGACAAGGAAGAAGATAAGAGCATGATAAATGATGCATAACATAAAACGTGAGCAAATGCATTCTCGGAATATGAGTAGCTTTTTATACTTTATCTTTCTTTTCTTGGGGTTTCATTTTATGGATAAAATTCTTTATCTTTGCGGATTAGGACTAGTATACCGTACTAACTAACAATGTAGGAGAACAATGAAAGGAATGTGTATATTTTCACACATTCTAAGGCACAACCCATGTCGTTCAATACCCTATGGTGAGCAGTATACCTTTCACCGATATATGGGGCACCACAAATTCCATCATGTCCCCCATGGCCCAAAGGCAGTCCTCGTATTTTCACAGTAGTATCCTGTGCTTGCCAAGGACATCACCCGCTCCAATACGCGGCCAGAATACGCGGTCAGGGTAATTCTTAAGTTTTCACTATGATATCACTGGCATGCTAAGGATACTACCATCTAAATAAAAATTCATGGTCCAGGTTTGATAATTTCTTATTCTTTTGAGGAAAAGTCCACCAAACGTTTTTCATATAGTTCTCACACGGGAGAATGGATCACACACATAACGGATTATGGCATTTCCTCCGTCTTCAACATATCATGCAGATACAGATTATCATTTCTTATGGGTTCACATCTTCTTGTGACTTTACACATGTGCATGATTCAATATAATACTTTGGAACAATTAGGAATTCTTACCACGTTGGTCAAACATCACTTTGGAGCTTTCAGACGATAAGTACTTCATAAAGGTTTACATTAATAATTCTGAAATAAACCTTTGAGCATAAACTAATACATATAACATAATTAACTGTTAAACAATGTGGCATCTAGCAACAATACCTAATTACCTGGGATGGACAGTGCCAGGGCACTGGTTAGAGCTCCCAAATGCACCAAACGGGTCAAACCTTGGAATTCGATTATCCAACCGATAAATGTTCATATTCAAGACATGGGTAACTCATAATTAAAGCTAAAATCACGCAAGAAACAAGAAATAATTGATTAAATATGGTCCAGACGCATCTTAGGGTTCTAGTGAATGGGTTTTTACATAAAATCATCAAATTGGATATTCAACCGATAAATTAACTTATACAAGACATGGATAAGAATATCCTAGGGCTAATTTAGGCAAAAGCCCCAAAAATTGATGGTTAAAAGGTTCGGGCGCAAGGTTAGGGTTTTTGGTGCAACAAACTGGAAGAAAACTAAGAGATTGAACATGAAATTAACATATCGAAACAAGAATTGGCACAGAATTGGCATAGGTAACATGAAATATAAACTTAATTGGATATCGAAACAAGGATACCAAATGAGGTTGAAACAAAAGTGCATGAAAATGAAAAAGGAGGATATCGATGCACTTACCTCAATCCGATCTACCATTTCTCCAACTAGCTCAAGCTCAAAATTAGACCCAGAGATCTTTGTTCCCCACTTCTCTCTCTTCTCCCTCCCTCTCTCTCTACCCGTCGAAAATGCCACAAAATGCTCGATAGAAAACCCTCTCTGGTTTTAAAATGTAGACCAGTGCTTGAGTCGGTAGCCGGTGTGCTTCAGGGGCACCTGCTACTAGAATTGGCACCCACCCCGGGTGCTCGCAGCGTCGCCTCAAGCTCTGACGGGCCTACACCACCGATTCGTCCCATGGTCATGAAATTATATTTTTTTCACATGGATTAAGTATAATCTTGATTATATTGACCCAATTATCCATAATTACATTATTTGGTAACTAGTACGTTACAATTCCCTCCCACTTATAGAAATTTCATCCTCAAAATTTAACAAACCTCAAAATTTACAAACGAGTAAAATCCTTTCAGATTCTTACTTCACATCCTTGAGGAAAAGATCTTTCCTAAAGAACTTAGACCCAAGAATCACCCTAATCCCTAATACCTAACACTTTCTATTTAGATCTAGGTATGAATAAATTACAAAACAAGCCTCCCAGAAAGGCTCAACTCGATTATATGTTTACTTCATCAACTATCGATATAGGGGAGACTTCATGATAGTCCACCAAAATTGTAGGCAACAAGATTACTAGCTATTTCCTCTCCATAATACGAAGCCTTGAACAACTAATGAATTCCTACTTCAATACATCCTGAGCCTTGAAAATGACTAATTACTTAGATCCTCGGTCCTACTCCAAAATCTCCACGTCATGGATCGCATGCTACCGCTGTGCTCCACTGATTGACCATTTACTTGTATATTAAAATCAATTACAATCCTTATCTAATGATTCACGTCAGATATTTAGGCCACACAGTAGCTATGGTCCTAAGAAAGTCCCAAAGATATCAACACTAGCGAGGTAAGACCATTAATCCTCAGATCACGGTTAACTTAGAAATCGTAATTGAGACAATCATCCAAAAATTCAGCACAGCCTCAAATCACCACCTAGGTCTTGAAACCTAAATACTCAACAAACTTATTTTCTCGATGGCATACCAATGAGTCAACATATTTGACCCGCACACACTATAGAATTTCGAGATAAATCGAACATCCTCGAAAGTTCACCCACAATTATTCTGATCCCCAAAATCCTTTCCGTTCTAGTAACCCCAAGGCAAAATCACAATGACTTATCATCTTTTATACAGGTTATTCAATTGCACTAATGCAACATCATATTCTCTGCATGATATGACTACATTGACCTTAAGGATTAGCTAGACAGTAACTACATCCATAAACAAAACCTATAAACCTATAATATCCAGAATCTTTTTATCTAATTTAATTAAATTTATTTATTTTTGGGTAATTTAGGTATAATAAAAATTAATTAAATATTATAATAATTTTGAAGAATATTTAAAATTTTTGGGCCGGGGCCCAAGGTAAGCCCGTTCAATCGCTTGAGTATCGATTTGAGTTTTGAGAATTAAAGAAAAAGAAATAATATATATATATATATATAATAACAATAACAATAATAATAACAATAATAATAATACATTATGTATATATAAAACAATAAAAGTATAGAAGAAAGAATAAGAAGGGGGAAGGGGGGTTTTGAGAAACAGAGGCTTTGGGTAGAGAGAGAGAGAGAGAGGAAGGGAGAAGAGAAAGAAACGGGCAAACAGAGGCTCTTGAGTCCGATTCCGAGCTCGAACTAGTTGGAAAATGATAGATCGGGTTGAGACAAGTATTTTCATACCCTTTTTATTCTCTCTTTTGAATTTTTATTTATTTTTTCTAGCGTTCCGGTACCCACCAAAATCATAAAAAATGTGGAACCCATAACCCTAATATAACTTATTTATTGTTTGGTACTCATTTTCCCCGCCGATTTGCTCGGTTTGGCTTTGCCAAATCCTAATCAGCGCCTGACCACTTTTGCCCACGATATTTGGGGCTTTTATATAAATTAGAACTAGATTATCGTTACCCATATCTTATGTAGGTTATTTTATCAATTGGATATCCAATTTGATCATTTTAGGTGTATTTTCGCTCCAATGAAACCCTAGACCCGCGCCCAGCTCCCGTAAACATTGTATCCATTCTAATTCAAACTCTAGGTATAAATTATACTTAATTATGTGTTACCCATATTCTAATTGTGTATATACATTGGTTAGGTGTTTGATTTTCCAAGAATCAACCCGTACGGCGCATTTGGAGGCCCTAATTCAGCCTTGTTACTGTTCACCAGAGCCCATTGATGAATTTTGCATAATTTTTGCATGTTTAATTATTAATTACGTTGTATATATAATTGCATATGTTTAATTGCTTATCCGAAAAAATGTATTCATTAACCAATTGTGAATACAATAGTTAACCGGAAGTTCTAAAGAAGAATTGGGCACTTGGTGATAAGAATTTCCTATGTTATATGATTTTTATACATAAAGGTTAAGTCGTGAGAAGACTTAAACTCTCAAAAAAAGATAATCTGTATCTATATATATGAATTAAGCATGATATGCAAGAATACGAAGAGAATGCCACAATTTGTTATATGAATGATTCGTTCTCCCGTTGTAAGAACCATGTGAAATAATTTATTATGGACCTTCCCTTAAATGAATAAGAAATTATGAAACCTGGACCTTGGATATATGTTGAAAGGTAGTATTCCCTAAAATGCCACTGATATTATAGTGAAAATTCAAGGATAACTCTGACCGCGTATCCTAAAGGAATGGGGCCATATTGTCATCGACGCGTTTACAAGTATAATATGTAGATGGCCCCTCCACTTAGTGTAGAATAAGCGCTCACGACCTTAAATCATGTGGGGTATCATGATCCTTTCCTCGTTCTCCCGTATCGTTAGTCAGTAGGTCGATTGGTTCTGGTCCACAAATATTAGTAATTATATATAATTTATACTCCAAAAAGAAGAAGAATAAAACGTGAAAAGTTAATTATGTCCCAAAAGTATAATCGATCATGTCCCATGTCATCATCCGTCCTCTCATATCTCTTCCCTCTCATCTTTAATTTCTTTTATATGTAGATTGCTCCCATCATCTTTACCGTTTCATTTGATCATATACTGGTTATTATATACTTATGATGTACTTGTTGAGTTTTTAACTCACAATTGCTTCTCCTTATCTTCATATTAGTGTAGATCTATTAAACCCAATGGGACAACGTAGAGATTCAAAGTGACCTAGGTTTGGATTTGAAATATCATGTCGAAAACTTATTATATATAGTTTTATTTAAGTCTTGGAATAATTATATATACATTTATGTTTATTTTAGATTCTTAATTTATATTGTACATAAGGCAGATGATCAAAGGACTTAGTTTCCGTTGTTGTTTGGATTTATTATACTTACACAGGTTATTCTGGTTTGCAATAGGTAAATAGTGACATCTCTGTAATAACCCAAATATTTTTATCTAATTTAATTGGGTTTATTTAATTTGGGATAATTTGAGTGTGATAAAAAAAATAAATATTATAAAAATTTTAAAGAATATTTAAAATTATTGGGACAATGCCCGAGGTGCGTCGTTCTGTCACCCGAGTATCGATTTGAATTTTGGGATTAAAACAATATATAATAATAATAATAATAATAATGATAGTAACGATGAAAATAGAGAGGCAGAAGGAACGGGGAAAGAAGCAAAGGTTTAGGCGACGGTTTCGGGGGAGAGAAAGAGGAGAGAGAGAGGAGAGCTGCGCCGAGGGAGGCGGTGCACAGCGGTCAGCGGTGGCCAGCAACAGTCGCGCGGTGGTGTCTGGCTGGCGCGGCGGCACGGTGCAGCGGCAGCAGCCGCGAGATGCTAGGCGAGGAGAGGAACCGCATGAAGGAGAAGAGGAGAAAATGGAGGCTTTCAAATCCAATTTTGGTTTCAAGCTAGTTGGAAAAGTTGTAGATCAGATCGAGGTAAGTACACTCATACTCTCCTTTTTTATTTTCATGCATTTTTATTCCGTTTTCTTCATGTATCATCGTTCTGATATCCGAATAAATTTATATATTATATTACTCATAACCTAGACATGATAATACATTAATTTCACGTCCAAATGCCGAGTTTTGAGTGGTATTTTTGCTCTCTAAAAACCCCATTTTCTGTGCGGCACTGTCTATCTGCTCCCAGGACCTCTATACCCACAAAAATTTGAGGCTTTTGCTTGATTTTGGATTAGAATATCATTACTCATAACCTAAGTATGCTAATTTATCAATTAGGTATCTGATTTAGTAGTATTATGTGAAAATTCATTCGTCGAAACCCTAGGATGCGTTTGGACCACATTTGATCAATTATATTGGATTTAATGCATGAATTGTCCTTAGATAATTGTTACCCATGGCATAGTAAAGTAATTGTGTGAATTTTGTACCTGAATTTGTAGTTTTCACCTATTTTCAGATAAGAAACCCTAAACCCAAGGTTCAGAGAAATTAACTGATTAATTTGGGATTTATGGATAAATTGGCTCTGGGATGTTATTACCCATACCATGAATAAGTTAATTTATTGATTGGGTATCTAAATTTGTGATTTTGTATAGAATTTCGTTCAAAGAGACCCTAATTGCGCCCAGACCCCATTAACGGATTCAATAGGGTTTTGATGAATCGATTGACTTAGGATAATAATTACCCATACCTTGAATTTGATAAAGTATCCTTTGGATGTCCGAAATTTTGAGGATTAATGGATATGCGCATCCGGACTCTGTTCACGCGGATACTAATCATCCAAAGATATTGAACAATAATTTGCATAATTTTTCTTATTTAATTGCTGATTAAGTGACTTGTATATGTATGAGTTCAATAGTAAAATCTAGAAGTTTCAGCATGTGCAATTGCAAAGAATATTTGTATCCGAAAGCCCTCCAATTTAATTTTTCTTTTCAACAATAAGAATTCCTTGATTGTTCCAATCATATGGTAAATTACGCACATATCATGAATGCAATGATATGAATGTTCTAAGGATCATGTCATGGATTATTTACGAAAGAATTAATGATCAAAAATTTTAAGAATTTTGTCTGGTATAATCAAAAAGGGATTTTTTAATCCTCCTAAACTTCAAAAAATATTATGAATGAACTAAAAAGGGATTTAAGTTCACGTGGTATGAACCATGAAAACGTGAGGAACCAAGCTCACGAGGATTAAGGAAATATGAACATGAATATGTTAAATGAAAAAAGAACTAAGAAAGGATATTCTGCAATTAAACGATGACTAATAAACTGTTCTCTAGAACAAAGGATAAAAAACTAATGAATTATGAATGCTTCCCCGTAGAGTGGGAACGAAGAACTATGAATAAAGAGTTATGAGCTTAAAAGCAAGATGTCCCTAAGAAAATAAGAACTAAGAACTTGGACAGAGGGAATTGGACAGTATACTTTAGCCTGCCATTGATATTACGGTGGAGACTCCAGAAATACTTTGCCCGCATATTCTAGTCGCTTATTGGAACGGATGATATTTATTGACAAGCTTTAGTATATTGTAGTAGAAGGCATTGTCTGTTATGAATGCCGCTTGCAGCCTATGGCTATGGCCCCATCTATATAGTTTATATGCAGACGGCCCACCCTCTGGGTCGAGAATAAGAGAACGATGGCTTTAGATTGTATGGATTGAACACAATCCAGACAATGATCGACCGCTCCTTTGGTCAGAAAGGCCTACTGGCCCGAGTCCTTCAACGAAATAAGTTTTCAGTAATGAATGGATAGTTAATGAAATATCAAGGAAATGAACCAAAGAAATATGGAACAAATCATAAAAGCATTCCTTCCTAAAAACATAAATTAAATCTCACATGCACCTTTATCTTTCATATATGTATTATTCTATTGCGAATATGAAATTATGTAGTCCTTGATATATATATTGTACTTGCTTAGCTTTTAACTCACTCTTACTACTTTCCTTGTCTCTAAATTAGTACAGGCTTATACCTGATTCGGCGGGATAGAGAATTAGAAGTCGAAGAAGCTCAAAGATGTTGGATGATAGCTCAAAGACTTAGTTCTGTGATTATATTCATTTTGGAGCCTTTTGTATCATTTGATAACCATTCTTACTGTCAATGATGATATTAATTATGTAGCCTAGTTTATGCTATATTTGATGGTTGTGGTTGCTTCCAGGGTTTTTATAGTTTAATCATGAACCTAATGGTATCTTGTCTGAGCTGACGTCATAACCAGAGTCACAATGTTGATGCCACATGTTGATTATTCGTGGCAAATTTTGGATTCTTTGTGGTTGTCGGGATGTTGGAGGTTGTATCTGTGAGATCCCAAAATCAAAAAGCCTAAAAATCGAAAGAAAATATCCCAACTTAATACTAGAGTATTTTGATAAGGATGAAATCTGGAGTGATTTCATGAGGCCGGAGTGATTCATGAAAGGAGGAATGATTTTGTGTCCCATGATGCCGGAGTGATTTAAGGCCGGAAGTGGTTTGCGCCACTTGGAGACCGGAGTTGCCTTTTTGGTCTCTTGAAGCCACTGAGGCCGGAGCACTTCATAAAATGGCCGGAGTGAATTATAAGTGGATGGTAGGAGTGAACGTTGGCAACTAAAGAGAACACCAGATTTTAGTTAAAACCCAACTAGACGGCGACTGAATGGAGTGGGCAAACTAATCGAGTTACCCCACCTACCCTCTGAGAAAAAGTACCGAAGTAAGTTACCTGCCCCACTTACTCCATCGAACCCCTCCTCTATAAATACCGACAACGAGTGTTGAAGTTGGAGCAAAATACAAGCCGAGAGAAGGGAGTGAAGGAGAGACCTCCAAGACGGTAAAAACCGACTGTCAGGCAAGGAGGGAAGAATTTCGAGACAGTCCGTCAGGCAAGTGTACTTCGGACGCTGGTTTTAAATTCATGCTTTAAGAATATATCGCTAAGTGTACCTCGGACGCTGATTTTTAAGTCATATTTTAAGAATATTGCAAGTATACGAAAGAATCAGTTCTAGATATTTGATTTTAAGATCATGATTTAATGCAAGTATATGCATGTTTCATTGCAAGTATATCTGATTCTGGATAAGTATATGTTATATGTACGATGTTTGTCCTGATCATTGAGTAAAGAAGAATTTCTGTTAACCGCATGCTTAAAAGAAGTTCAGTTTTCCATGAATGAAAATTAAGTTCGGTTTTTCCTTGATAAAGAATTAGTTCAGTTCTCCCATAATGAAAAAGCACTCCGTCCTTCAGTAAAAAGGTACTCCAGATTTATGAGCCTTGACTTTTAAAAGTACTCCGTCCTTTGAGTAAAAAGTAGTCCGTCCTTTGAGTAAAAAGCACTCCGTCCTGTTAATAAAGAAGCATTCCGTCCTGTTAGTAAAAAGCACTCCGGCCTCAGTGTAAAATGAACTCCGACTTTTGTATTGAAAATGAACTCCGGTTTTTGAACTCCCGCCTCAATATAAAATGAACTCCGGCTTTTGTATTAAAAATGAACTCCGGTTTTTAAACTCTCGCCTCAATGTAAAATGAACTCCGACTTTAAAGGAAAATAAACTTCGGCCTTTGAACTCTGCATTTTGTCAAAAAGAACTCCGTCCTTTTGTTGGAAAAAGAACTCCGTCCTTTTGTTGGAAAAAGAACTCTAACTCTAAAATGAACTCCAGCTTTCTAAGCACTCTGGCTTCTTGAGCACTCCGTCCTTTGAGTAAAAAGCAGTCCGTCTGAAAAGTACTCCGTCCTTTGAGTAAAAAACAATCCGTCTGAAAAGTACTCCGTCCTTCAGTAAAAAGGGTATTCCGGATTTATGAGCTTCGACTTTTACAAGTACTCTGTCCTTCAGTAAAAAGGTACTCCGGATTTATGAGCTTCAACTTTTAGAAGTACTCCGTCCTTTGAGTAAAAAGCACTCCGTCCTTTGAGTAAAAAGCACTCCGTCCTGTTAGTAAAAAGCACTCCGCCTGAAAAAGCACTCCGTCCAAAAAGAACTCCAACTTTAAAATGAACTCCGACCTTAAAATAAACTCCGGTCTTAATGTAAAATGACCTCCGACTTTGTATAAGAAAATGAGCTCCGGCCTTAATGTGAAATGAACTCCGACTTTTAATGAACTCCGTCCCTTGAGGAAAATGAAATCTGGCCTTAATGTAAAATGAATTCCGCCCTCAATGTAAAAATGAACTCCGACTTTGTATTGAAAATGAATTCCAACTTTGTACTGAAAATGAAACCGACTTCCTTAACGAGAAAAGAGCTCCGGCCCTTCCTTGATAAAAATCTGCACCGGTCCCAAGTATAATATGTTTTCGAAAATATGTGCGGCCCCTCCTTGACAAAAATCTAAACCGGCCCCAAGTGTAATATGTTTCCGAAAATATGTACCGACCTGTACCGAGAAAATTTTCATGAATACTTATAGATAGCTAAAGATATACTATGCAAGTCTAATTTCAAAAAGGGATTTTTGATAAAAAGATGAATGATAGCCGTCCGCGGGGCTTGGTACAATGAGGAAATGATAGCCGTCCTCGGAGCTTGGTATAAGGAGGGAATGACAGCCGTCCTCGGGGCTTAGTACAAGGAGAAAATGATAGCCGTCCTCGGGGCTTGGTACAAGGAGGGAATGACAGCCGTCCTCGGGGCTTGGTACAAGGAGGAAATGACAGCCATCCTCGGGGCTTGGTACAAGGAAGGAATGATAGCTGTCCTCGGGGCTTGGTACAAGGAAGGAATGATAGCCGACTTCGGGGCTTTGTACAAGGAGGAAAATAATATGAAGTACCATTTACCGTTTTACCGATATGCTATATTACAATAAAATGATGATAATGAATCGTATAGTGAAAAGATGATAGAGTATCATCTGATAAAAAGATGATAATGAATCATATACAGTGAAAAGAGGACAGTGAACAGTATAGAGTATTATTTTTGATTTTACCATGTATTGTCAAAGTTTATAGTTTATTGTTTTACAGTCTATAGCGTACTGATTTATGAAGCATGAGGTTTGATATCGTTATGGTATGCCCTTACTGTTTTTACAAGATGATGTTTTGATTAAACATTCTGGTTCTGCATGGTTATATGATGGTTTTAGTATAACCATTTTACAGTTCATATGCATGTACCTTGTTGGGTCTCGGCTCACTGTTTTATGTTTTTCCCTCTACAGATGAAACTTTAGAGCTTGTGCCTGACAAATTGAAGTGATTTGAGCTGTCTGAAGGATTATTAAGGACCTCAGAAGCTTATTTTGGAGAAATATTATTGTAACAACTTGATGAACTTCTATGGTTAAACATTTTTAGCTATGTACTCGGAAATGAATATTTTGGAATGAATATGAATATTTCCGCAAGTGTTAGAATAACTTCCGCTATACTTATTATGGTTAAAGGTATGTGGGTCCTAGATGGCATCTGTGATCCTGTGTTACACCTAACTGGTTTAGTTGGATTTTCAATTGTGTTATGAATAACGGAATCAAAAAAAAATCCGTTCCGTCACAATATCGGTTGTTATCTGGTTTTGTCGGAATGGATTATGCTGATTTTGGTAGTGTTGAGATTGTATAATTGGTGTACAGGTTTATTATAGGTTTTATATTATTGGCCGATGTCCGTATTACAAGGGAACTCTGCCAGATTTTCCATAGAAAATACGGGACATCACAATCTCTCTTGGGCCAATATTATATTTAGATACACAGCGTTGAAGTCACAAGTTATATGTGTCAATTGGATCCTGCTGTGGTTGTTATGCGGTTATTGTGTGGTTGTTGTGTGTTGTTGTTGTTGATGGCAGTTGTTAGGATTATTTGGATGTAAATTGTGTTGTATAGAAGTTTGTACAGGTTTTTATATCAGCTCGACGGCCATATTATAAAAGAAACTCTATTAGTTTTTGATAAAAAATTCGGGTACGTCACAAAACCCTCTAAGCAATGACCCCGATTGCTAACTTCAACCTTCAATTGGGGTAATTCCGATCATAGGTTTCTCCCCCATTTATCAAAAGGACAACCACCTACAACTAATATACCTATGGATCGAGGCAACATAAAACTTATAAGAAGAATTATCATAGTCATGATTTAGAGTTAGTAGCAATTATTTTTACATTAAAAATTTAGAGATATTATTTATATGGATAGAAATTTTTAATTTACTTACAATACAAAAATCTAAAGTATCTATTCTCCTATAAAGAACTAAACCTGAGGCAAATAAGATTGATGGATTTATTTAATGACTTTGATTGTAAAATTCAATATCAATTATAAAATGCCAATGTAGTAGTAGATGCTTTAAGTCATAAGATGATGAATTTGATAGATTATTTGAAGATTAAAGAAATGAAGATACTTAATAACATCAAAAAGCATGATATCTGAATAGTTAGAGATGTTTAAAATCATTAGTAAAATGCAAATAAATGATCTATTTTTGGTAGATATAATTAGAGATTTTAATAGAAAATCTAGAGCAAAGTTAAATATTTGGGCAGGATGAGTTTATGGTTTTAGGATTGGATTTATGAACCAAACTTTGAAGAGTTGCAAGAAGAAATTTTAATAAAATTTATCAATCCAAGTATATGATTTACCTGGAATAAATGAGATGTATTAAGACTTGTGAAAGATCTTTTGGTAGAGAAATATAAAAAGGTACATAATTTGTCAATAGCTAAAAGCCAAACATAAGAAGCTATTAGGTCTTTTACAATCAATACTAAATCTTAGTTGGAAAAGGTAGTACATAACAATAAATTTTGTGATGAATTTGCCAAAAATATCAACTGAGTTATATCACAGTATAAGTGATTGTTGATTGATTAACAAAATCAACTCATTTTATTGCCTTTAAAATGATGTTTTCGAGGGGATCTTTTGGCAAAATTGTACCTAAATAAAATAGTCAGATATCATGGGATTCTAAGTTTAATTTTACTAGATCAAGACTCAAAGTTTGCATCCAAATTTTTGGAGAGTTGGCGTCAAGAGCTAGGCACCATTTTAAGGTTCAATATGGCATATAATCAACAAATGAAGGGGTAGTCAGAGCAAACAAATCATATTCTAAAGGACATTGTGAGAGCATTAGTTTTGGAGATGAAAGGAATTTAGACGAATATTTATCACTTATCAAGTTTGTTTATAATTACAGCTATCGGGTAAATATTGACATAGCACCTTTGGAAGCAGTTGATGGAAGAAGATATTGTTCCCTTACAATTTGGGATAAAATTGGAGGTCAATGACATTTCGGATTGGAAGTAACCTAGGAGACTTTGTTTAAAACCCATTGAATTCAGCAATCAAGTTCAAGTTGTTCAAAATCGACAAAAGAGTCGACAGGACTATAGGATGACCAAGTTGAGTTTTGAAGTTGGAGATCCTAAGTGTTTGAAGATATCTCCATCAAAAGAAGTCTCTAGATATTGGTTGAAGGAAAAACTAAATTTGAGATTTATTGGACCTTTTGAGATTCAAAAAAGATCGGAGAAGTGACCTACATATTAACCTTACCTCCAAACTTAAGAGATTTTTTGTAATGTCTTCAAATCACAATGCTTCACAAAGATGTTTATAACCCTTTGCACATTATTGAGCTCAAACAGTTGAGGATTGATGAGGATTTGATATATATTAAAAATTAATTTAAATTTTAGAAAGATGAGATCAAGTGTTTTGAACTAAAGTTATTCCTTTGGTCAAGATATTATGTAGAAACAATTCTTACGAGAAGGTTACATGGGAATGAGAAGATAAAATTTGAAAGAAGTATCATTATTTATTTCTTCATTGAGGTACAAAAATTTTAAGGATGAAATTTTATAAGAATGTAAGAATATAAGATCTAAACCCTAAGATTTATTTTAATGATACTAAATTTAAATAATTGATAAATTATTGAAACTTATTGCAAGTTCTTTCCAAATATTAAGTGTTGGACCTACTTAGTTTATGCTCAAGTAGTACCTAAAAAGCGCTTGATCCACATATTATCATTTTTCAAAAGAATCGTCATGCATGAGATGTGCATGAGAGGTGTTTGTATAAATTTAATCCAAAATAATGGTGTCTTATCGACTCCTATTGGTCACTCGTGTGCAAGATCAAAGGAGCCCTTCTGCCAAATCTATGCTTATCCGGCACACGTGCACCACTCCATTATAAATAGGCAATCTAGCCATTTTAAACTCAATTCTTGTAGCTTTTTTAGAGAAGAGAGAGAAAAAATAATAAAAAAGAGAAAACAAAAGAGACGAAGAAGGAAAAAGTGAATCCAACTTAGTTTTATGTGAATTCAACCTACGTTTGGGTAACTCAAAGCTAAGGCAAATGTATATAAATACATTTCTTTATTTGTTGTTAGATTTTTGTGAAATCTCTAAGTATTTTCTATTCCAATATTCTTACATGTGACATTAAAATACTGCTCTTGATTATATCTTATATACATGTCAATTGATTTCCATTTTATAAAATTTTTAAAAGTTTATATCTTAAATTCATTCATGTCATATTGAAATCCTAAAATTTTTATACATATATACTTACATGCAATTTTTCTAAAATTTTTATACATATATACTTACATGCATTTTGATTGCTTATGTAGTAATGAAAACTCTACTTTGATTTTGTTAAGGTGATTAGCTTTTCCAATATTAAGAAGATATTTGTATATTTATATTTTAGTGTAGATTTGAATTTTGACTAAATAAAAATATTATAAAGAATTAAAGAAATATATTAATACATATTATAATATATTATTTATAAATCAAAAGCCAAACCTAACATTCACAAGTAAAAAAAATTAGTATTTGAACCTAATTATAGGAGAAAATATGTAGTCACACCCACTAGTTACTCCAATATTCAACCCTTACGTTACGTTTTGTAGGTAAGAATAGAAATTTTATTTTCACCTTATTCCCAGTGGAATAAATATTTCACTATTCGGTTGCATTTTGATAAGGAATAATAACTCTCGAAGGAATTGTTATTCCCAAATTTTAGGAATAACAATTACCACATGATACAAGGTATTATTTATTCCTGGATGAGATAGAAAAACCATTCTCGCATGCTTTTTCGATATTCCAAAAATTTCCTTCTCACCCTAATCAATCTTTGTATATTCTTTGCAATTTCCTTATCTCTCGTAGCCATCTTCGCTCCCTTGAAACCCTACCCCTCACTGCCATCTATCGATCGAGCTAATTCTGCTTCCACCGTTCTCTTCGAAGTCCATTCTCTACTTCTATCATTCTCTGCTTCTACTCAAAACCCTACTTCTTCCTTCATCAGCCCTTCGAATCCATTTGTCTTCTCTGCATCTTTTCTACCATTCTTCATCAGAACGTTTAAAAGTTCAACTTCTCTTCATTACTTCGGAAGCTTCACATTACAAATTTGTAGAAGGTAAGGATGTTCGAGACTCCCTTATTCTATTTTTTTATGCGAAACCCTAGTTTGATTTCACTGTCTACCGTTATAGATTTATGAGAAATGTTTTCATAAATTTGTACTTGTGATGTGCGAAACACCAATTCAATTTCTTGGTTTTGATTTTCTTGGTTGTGCAATAGTTCGATTTGTATTTTCTCATAAATATCTATAGCAGCTTACCGATTTGTGCAAAACCCTAGTTTTCTTTAATTTTCCTATCTGGATTTTGATTTTGCATCTTACTTTTTCTTATTTCTGCATTTGTTTCCATTGTGTTTATGTTTTCTATAATATTCTGTAGCTTTTCCATGTTTGGGTATGTTTTCTTTTATGTTTTTGTTTTTAGTCTGGGTTTTGATTTTGCCTATAGCTTGATTATGTTTCACCATTCTGGTTTGGACTGTTAATTTTATGAGATTATCTGTTAATTTTGCTGGTTTGGTCTGATCTAGGATCACCAGCTTCTCCATCATTTCATTTATCTGTTAATTTTGGTCTAAATTGTATTTTTTTGGTGTCTTTGTTGTTACCTGCTGTATTTGTTGAGCAACGGTACTTCTTCCTCCTAGTTTGAGCTATTGTTGAGCAATGTATTTATGTAGAGAATTTCTATTCCATATATTTGCATATATTATGATTTGTTATTATAATTCATAAATCAATTATACTCCAATTTCTCCAACAAGAAGAAAAAGAAGATAGTGGTCATTATAATGTAATAGATTGAAATTTGTTGTACTATTTTGTAGTTTTTATGTATTTTAAGTATAATCTTAATTGTTTGATAACCTAAACTTACAATCGTTAGATTTTATAAATTTGACTTTCATAAAAAAAGAGAATACATCAATAAAATCATACATAGTAATGATATCACTTTTTTTTAATATGTTGAGAATAATTAGGCCTGCATTTTTCAAACTGTGTGAGATATTAAAAAATAGTGGAAAATTTCATTCATCAAAACACATACTAGTCAATGAACAAGTGACAATGTTCTTACACGTTCTTGGGCACCATTTAAAAAATAGGGTAATTGAACATAATTTTTAAAAGTCAAATGAGACGGTGAGTAATATATTTAATAATATGTTAGCCGTAATAATACGTATGCAAGTATAATAATTTAGATGGCCAAAACCCATTTTAAGAACTGCATAAACGAACGATAAAAATGATTCACAGTATGATAATTATTTCATATATTTATTGTTATATTTACATTGCAAATGAACTAGATAAGTCATTCTATTTCGATATGCCTTTATAGAATTATATAGGTGCTTTGGATAAAACATACATCAATATAAGGTAACTACTGCAAACAAGCCTAGACATCAAACTCGTAAGGGATATATAACTACAAACATATTAGGAGTATGTACCCTTGACTTACAATTTATATATGTCCTCCCTGATTAGAAAGGATCTGCAGTAGATTCTAAAATCTTACAAGATGTGTTAAATAAAAGGTATGGACTGAAAGTTTCAAATAGTAAGATCTTAGATAAACGAATCAATCATAATATTTACAATAAGCTTATTTTATGTAATAATATTGTATATTTTCGTATAGGTACTTACTACTTAGTTGATATGGGATATACAAATTATAATGAATTTCTTGTACCGTTTAGGGGACAGAGATACCATTTAAATGAATAGCGTTAAGGCCATTAGCCAAAAACAGCCAAAAAATTCTTCAATATGAAACATACCATCACTCGTAATGTTATCAAAAGGTATTTCAGATTGCTAAAAATGTGGTGAGGGGTCCTTAGTAGTTCATCATTTTATCATATTATAATACACAAAAAGTTATCATTACTTATTATCTACTGTACAATTTCATAATAAATAAAATAGATTATGATCCTATTGAGGATAAATACAATGACATGCATCACAAGGAATTCTTTGACAAAGATGCAGATATGATAACACAATTAGATCCTAGTGATGGTTGGAGTTCATTTAAGAATAATTTGGCAAATGCTATGTTCAATAAAAGGGAATATCATTGAATGATATATTTGACACATTCATTTCAAGTAGTGCCAATTATATGTTTGTTGTTCCATATCATCAATTCTGTTGTTTTGTTATTATTTAGTTATTCACAACTTGGTTATGCACATATATATATATATATCATCTGTGGGTGAAAAGTGGCATTCAACCCCATCTATAGGATGATATATAGACGACTTACCTACGGATCTTAAATAGTAGCGTATACCCTTTGGTTGTGTGAAAATATACACAATCTAAATTTTGATTATATGTTCCTTTAATTAGTAAGGCCTAATAACTCTGATCCTTAAGAAAAATTAAAATTGAGCATAAATGGATGATATGAATTAAGTAAGATCCTGATAAGAAAATTTTTGAAATTTTACACAAACTAATTATGTATTTGTTATGGAATTTCATAATATATTATTAAAATTTAATGTATTGATCCTTCTTATATATTTTAAATACAAAGTATAAATTTTTATTGATATATGTAATATCCTGAAATCCTGAAATATTTTTATCGGACTAAATTGGAATCATTTATTATTTTTGATAATTTTGGGTAATTCGGGCGTGTGAAAAAATAATTTAATATTATGAAATTTTGAAAAAATATTCAGAGTTGATGGGTCAGTGCCGGAGTGTGCCCATTCGATCGTTCGAGTGTCAAATTGATGTTTGGGATTTAAAAGATCGTAACATATATATATATATATATAATGATAATAATAATAATAATAATAATAATAATATAAGTTAAAAGGATGAGGGGAGGCAGTTTCGGGGGAGGAAGGGGTTTGCGAAGAGAGAGAGAGGGGCGAGGGTTAGGGTTCGTTGGTGAGAGAGAGAGGGGCGGACGGCGCCGGCGCCGGTGGCGCAGGGGTCAGCAATGGCCGGTGACGACCGTGCAAGGTGGTGGCCGGCCAGGGGTCGCGGTGGAGCAACGGCAGTGCTCGTGGGAGCCCGGTGGGAGGAGGAGCTCGCGAAGGAGAAAATGGGAAAATGGAGGCCTTCGGGTCCGATTCCGAGCTCGAGCTAGTTGGGAAAGTTGTAGAGCACGTCGAGGCAAGAAACCTCATACCCTTGTTTTTCATTTTCGTGCACTTTTGCTTTATTTTCTTTGGGCAACCTTGTTCTGATACCCAATTAAATTTGTATTTATTGCTTCCTATAATCTAAGCATGAATATATGTTAATTTGGAGACCTAATTTATAGTCTAAGTTCGGTTTCGGAAGACGCAAACCCTCACCCATGCATGTGTATTGTTCACGTACAATCGGGTGTATTTCTACCCTCGATATTTGGGGCTTTTGTATAAATTGAGACTAGAATATCAATACCCACACCCTAGGTAAGTTATTTTGTCGATTGGGTACCCGATTTGGTGAAATTATGTGAATTCCCGTCCGCGAAGCCTAACCCTGCGCCCGGGTGGTTTCGGGCTCTGATTCTTGGGGCTTTTGATTTAATTAAGACTAGATTATGATTATGTATGACTTGGGTAAGTTAATTTGTTAGTTGGGTATCCGAAATTGTGGTTAATTAGGGATTTTCGTTCGCGAAGCCCGTGACCCGCGCCCGGACACCGTTTGATCTTCGATTTGGGGTTTAATGTGTAAATTGACTTGGGATTATAGTTACCCATGCCTTGGGTTTGATAAATTACCTGTTAGATGTCTGAAATTCTGAGAATCAACCGATTCGTGCATATGTGCACTGTTCATGTGCACTGTTCCTGTGCACTGTACACGGGTATTTGCTCGTCCGAAAACTTCGGACGATATTTTGTGTAATACTTCATTGTTTAAATGCCAATTAAGTGATATGTATTTGTAGAGAGAGAAAGTTGAGGCACAACAGCAAGCACGACGAGAAAGAAAGGGGAGAGACCACAGTTATGATTCGATCCAGGTAAAATAATGGTAGAACGAGCTCAGGCAAGTGTACTTCGGACGCTGTTTTTCACTATACCGATTTCTCATGCTTTAAAACCGTTAAAAATGCTCTAAAATGTTGATGTTGCATGATTGAAGTACATAAAGTATATTTCCTTCGCTTAGTCGGTTAGATTTCATGATTATCCATATTTATTGCAAGTTTTGATTTCAATTTCGTGAATAAACATGAAAATAGTATTCAATTTGTCTAGAAAAGTATGTGATGAAACCCTAGCTCGAAAATGTGGTGTAGTTTGAGTAAATTACATGATTTAATGTATATGCATGGCATCTATAATATTAAGTTCATAAAATATGTACATGTAAGAGACCGATTTGAGTCCGAAGGTTTTGGCGAAGCCCTATGTACGAAAACGAAGAGGTTTTGCTGAGCTTTAACCGTAGTTTCTGTTATATGAAAGTTAATTGATATTGAAATGTGGCTTCCAGTATAATTTGTTTCTGAAAATATGTACCGACCCGCACCGAGGAAATTTCCATGTATGTTTCAAGTTAGCTGAAAGTGTTTTGAGAAAAGCTGATTTCGAAAAGGGATTTTCGATAAAGAGATGTTTCTGTTACAGTTATTTTAGGACCCGGGACTGACTACAGTCCAGATAGGTTCTCCGGCATGCCTTAGAACTTTTCGGTAGTAATTAAGGATAACTCTGTCCATGGAGTTATTTGTGGTCCGCCCTACCCCTGGGGCGTTATAGACAGATGAATTACCGTTACCGGCCTACCTTCGGGTGGCATACCGTACCGATCCCGTCAGATGGGATACCCATATGACAGTTACCGGCCTTAGATTGTGTGGAGTGAATACAATCTATCCTCGATTATTCGCCCCCTCAGCTAGTAGGGTATCTTTGGCGGTGCATACCGATATGATATGAAGTACCGTTTCTTGTTTCTTGATATGTTATGTTTCGTACCGATCACCGAATATGAAGATATGTAATACCGATTACCGAATATGAAATACCGATTACTGAATATAAAATACTGTTCACCGATATGATATGTACCGTTTACTATACCGATTGTCAATTTTGAAGTATTGTTTACCGTTTGCCGAGTATCTATTTCTATTTGCTGTTTACTGAACACTGTACACCGACTGCTGATTTCTGATTTTGAGGTATAGTACTGTCAATGTATGTTTTTCTCTGTTTTCTTGGATTGCATTCTGATTTACCGTTCTGTTTATACATAGTTACATAACCGTTCTGCATCACAATTTAACCACTCATATGCATGTACCTTGTTGGGCTCCGACTCACTGTTTTATTATTTTCCCCTCCAGATGAGACGGTAGAGCTAGTACCGGACGAGAAAGAGTGGCCGAAGGGCATTTCTGGAGATTTTGAGGACCTTAAGTGTTCTAAAGCTATTTTGGGAGAGCAGTTGATGTAAAAACTTGCTGGACGTGTGATTTTGTATACCGATCTAGTATTTATGGATTATTCATGCACATGTGGATTTTGTATAGAATGCTTGTGATGTACTTGATAGTAAAAAGGAAAAACTATACTTCTGCAGGTTCTTAGTTTACTTCCGCTATATACTCTGGATTTACTGTGCAGGTCCTAGATGGCATCTCGTTATTTAACTGTTAGAGTAGTAACTGTCTTTATGGATTTGTGCCATGGATGGCACATGTGATCCTATGAATGATTGTTGTTGGAATTGTGAAAGATGGATAGTTGTGTGCTTATTATGGATAAGTATTACAGGATTGTATTTTTGGGTTTTCATCCAGTTACAAAGGAGACTCTGTCGAAATTTCTGCAGAAGTCTTGCCTTATATTTAGACCGTTAATCGTGTTATCTGTTGACGGAAGCTTTTGAGGGAAAAAAAATCCGTTCTGTCACAATTGGTATCAGAGAATTGAGATGCCTTAGGAATTGATTTACCGAAAAGCGGAAGCATAGGATTGAATCTCTATACAGAATTCCTGTAGGAATGGGAAGTTAAGGTAACTAGGACACTCAAGAAATTGGTTCTTAGGCTAGTGCTAAATTAGGGATGATGATTTAGTTCGATTGATTAATTAATGTGTCCTAGTTAGTGTTCAAGGAATGTCTTAATGCGAAATGTCTCGATCTCAAAGAAATATTGGTAGTGGCTCTTAGATGGGGACTACTAATTTTAGTGGTTGGTTGTAGGGTCTAGAGAAAGATAGTGTGTCGAGACACCTTAGTTTTGAATTTGACCGGTATCAATTGGGTTTTTGAACTGATCGGTGTTGATTCGAAGCCTAGATTAATTAATCTCGGTCTGAGGTTTAAGTTTGATCGACCGTGAATTGAAGTTCTTAGGTTAGCATTTCGCTAAGAAGGGTTGCCTGATCAACCCAACAAGTGTAATGAATAGGGTGGAGTTAGCAGCTCAAGGTTTGTGAATTGGAGTAAATTCTTGGGCATATCAAGTCTTAAGACGATAATTCATAATTGTTTTGGGAATGCTTAACTGTATGGACTTTGGGTAGCCCCGAGTTATATTGAGGTTGAAATGTGAAATCTTAGACTTAAGATGACGTTGCGGGGACCCCCATGTCTTGTAGAGGATATAGCGTGTTAACCAAGTTATGGGAAGTGAAGTCGACTTTGGTTGATTGACATAAGAAAAATCATGGGTCTCGAGGATTAAGAGGCATTGCCCTATGTGTTTATGGAAGCTCTTTGGGTGAATGCCTTGTGTCAGTAAGACTCTCGGGAGCATGCTTCAATAGTGGTTGGCTTGATCGTAAGATTGAGGGATCTCTTTATTCATGGACAGGCGATGAAAAGGTTTAGTATTTTAAATCAGGGTCCTAAGGTATTAACTCAATGTGTTAATGTCATATGTCATGACAGGAGGTAAGGCTCTTGGGTTTAATATTGTGATTTGGTGTCATTTTGGGGATTCCGAGCCCATGTTGCATTGTGTTTTGAGTTATGTGTGATTGGAGGATATAGGCTTTGTAGTAGCGGCAAAGGTAAGCTAGTATTCGGAAAGGTAAAAGGATGTATTAAAGTGGATGTTCAGGTAAGAATTTTGGATAAATGCCTTCCCGAAGAGACTTTGGGACTATGACCTAAGTGTAGATAGCATGGTCGTTGGATTAAGGATAGTTCGTATCCTCCGCCTTGGCAGTGAAGAAATCCAGTGCCATGGAATCAGAGTTGGGTGGTGGTGGTGCATGAGGATTTATGCTAAGCCCAATTCGTAGATGCGGCCACATCGGGAGGTCTTTTTGGGGTCATTGAGGGGCTTCTGCCATTTGATTATTTGAGGATGCTATCAAAACAAAGATTAGGTTGATGTATCTGTTGGTCAAGAATTTGAGGTTATGTCGAAATCGACGCCGATTGTTATGGATTCCTTTAGAGCTATTCTAGAATTGCCTGAATCAGGGTTGCCATGTAATTTTTGGGTTTCGATATGGGCTGTGTATTTTGGAGATGTGTCGGTTGTCGAATTACCAATAAAATGGCGTGAATATAAATCATCCCGACCTTAAAGTTTGATTGTGAGTTAAGGTTGGCACCAAAACCTTAGTAAGGACTTGATCAAATGATCTTTGAGACGTTAAGTTGAATTTGATGTAGTGGTAATATTTCAATGGGATAATTGATGGTTAGATGACTAATCAGAGTAGCGCAGCGTAAGCATTGTGGGCCTATGGCCCGGAGATTTTGGAATGAGGATGAGGTTCCCTGTGATCGTGTTCCTTCAAAGCTTGGAATGAATTAAGGTGGAAGTCCATTGGATTTGCTTGAAGTATCAGTTTAAGTTGGAGAAATGGTCGGCATTATTTTAGGTCACTTTTGAGATTTAAGAGATCGTTATGAAGTCTCCTTGGAATCGATGGCTAAGAAAATTGATATGTGTTTGGGGTAGACCGTTTTGGGAGGCTAAGAATTTGTCTTGTGATAAGGATTAGAACGATTCAATGCTTGAGGTTCCTAGAATAATCGTTGAGGGGATGATTTCTGGATGCGAGAAAGATTACCTGTGATTATCGAAAATTGAGATTCGTTAAATTCCGAGGACAAAATTTTCATAAGTGGGGGAGAATGTAACATCCTGAAATCCCGAAATATTTTTATCGGACTAAATTGGAATCATTTATTATTTTTGGTAATTTTGGGTAATTCGGGCGTGTGAAAAATTAATTTAATATTATAAAAATTTGGAAGAATATTCGGAATTGATGGGTCGGTGCCGGAGTGTGCCAATTCGATCGTTCGGGTGTCAAATTGAAGTTTGGGATTTAAAAGAAACGTAAATATATATATATATATATATTATATAATGATAATAATAATAATAATAATAATATAAGTTAAAAGGATGAGGGGAGGCAGTTTCGGGGGAGGAAGGGGTTTGCGAAGAGAGAGAGAAGGGCGAGGGTTAGGGTTCATTGGTGAGAGAGAGAGGGGCGGACGGCGCCGGTGCCGGTGGCGCAGGGGTCGGCAACGGCCTGTGATGGCCGTGCGAGGTGGTGGCCGGCCGGGGGTCGCGGTGGAGCAGCAGCAGTGCTCGTGGGAGCCCGGTGGGAGGAGGAGCTCGCGAAGGAGAAAATGGAAAAATGGAGGCCTTCGGGTCCGATTCCGAGCTCGAGCTAGTTGGGAAAGTTGTAGAGCACGTCGAGGCAAGAAACCTCATACCCTTGTTTTTCATTTTCGTGCACTCATTTTATTACCATTCAGATGTCATTTTTAAGTGACCGTTTGGTATGATTGTATATATTGTATATTTATAAAGTGGTGAAATTTCACAAATATCCAATTTTGATTGTGTCTAATCAAGATTAAAGAATTATGTCTAAGCTTTTGAAGAGTTTATATTGAGGGTAATAAGCTAAAATTTATTATGGTGTATCATTCACAAACAAATTAACACTCAAAACAAACAATTTGGATTTTGAAAGATGTATTGAGAACGTTGATTTTAGAAATAAAAGAAAATTTTAAATATTACTTGTTACTAGCTGAATTTGCTTATAATAATAATTATCAAACTAATATTTATATGGCATCTTTTGAAACGTTATAAAAAAAAATGTCATTCCCTAATTAATTAGTAAGAAATCAAATATCAAAGACTTTTATGATTGAAAGTAATCCAAGAGATGTCGAAAAAAGAATTAATTTATTATAGATCAATTTTAAGTTGCTCAAAGTTGATAAAAAAATTATGTAGATTATAGGAGATCTGAGGTAAATTTTGAAGGTAGAGATCATATATTTTTGAATATATATCTATCTAATAGAGCCTTGAGGTTTGGCTTAAAAGGAAGTTAAAGACGATATTTATTGGACTCTTCCTAATTTTAAAAAGAATTAAAATAGTAGTTTAAAGATTAGCATTGCTACCTAATTTGATGGATTTCTATTATGTTTTTTATGTATCGATACCTCGTAAGTATGTCTTTGACACTTCTTATGATATTGAGCATAAACCATTGAAAATTAATGAACACTTGGTGTATGCTAAATAACTACTTCAAATTTGAGGACGATGAGATCAAATGCTTTGCATGTAGGTGACCCGGAGATAGGAGTAAGGAAGCGAGATAAAGAAATCGAGTGAGCCTTAAAAAGTTTTATGGAAGTGAATATGGTCTAAATTTATTTCTTATTGAAGAAGAAAGATAAGACTCTAGAGTCTAATCTGTAAAATTTTAAATATTTTTTGTTTTATTATGTGATAAAAATAAATTATAAGATTAGTTGTGATAATTATCTCATTATTTTAGCAACTATTCTAGATATAAAATTTTATATTTGAGTCTAATAAATTTAGAGTATTTTGATCAATAGATTAAGTTTGAATACTTGGGTCATTAATTTAAGTTTAAATTGATTAGTAGATTAAGTTAAATTAACTTAATTATGAACTAAACTAATTGAATGAACATTTATCAAATTAGTTTTAGTATATTAGAATTTATTGACTTTAAATATAATTAAATTTAAAAGAAATTAAAATATTAAAAATTGAGATTAAAATTTTAAATATTATTATAGGGATAATTAGATAATTAATTGATTAATATTTTTAATTAAAGATAAATAAATATATAAATATATAGAATAATAATTATATATATAATAATATGTGTAATATAATAATTATTTATAATAATAATGATGATAATAATAATAATACTTGTGTTAGGAAAGAAAAGAAAGAGAGAAGTAAAAAAAAAAAAAAAAAAGAAAGAAAGGAGAGGAAGAAGGAAGGAAGAAGGAGAAAGGGGTGAAGGTAGCGTGAGGGTTGCAGTGGTAAGGAGAATGAAAAAAATTGATACCGAAAATGAAAATTAAGAAAATCCAAGCATGATTTACCCTCCATTAGTTTAGATATGCTAGGGCATGAGTGAAGGAATGGACGACGCGAGCTGAACAGAACAACCACTGTCGTCGTTGCCGTAACTAGAAGAAAATCAAGAAATTGAGGCAAGTAAATTCTCTCATTCTCTTGGTTGATATTTATTTTCCTATTGCATGCTTTGATTTTGTGAAAATCGGTCGTATTCTTGATTTTGAAAGAGAAATGGAAAAACGGAACCACGGCTTGTGTAATGAAAGGCCTGAATTTTATGGGTTCTACGTTAAATTGGGACTTGATGAATTTTTTTTATGGAATGATAAAATCCTCGTTGTACATGTCATAGTACTAAAATTGGAACATTTCGTTTCTGTGAAATTGAAAATAATGGGGAGGTAACAAAGTACCGTGACTCTGCTCTTGAGTTTTGTTAAGGCAAGTAAAATTCTTCCATCTGTTACAAGTAAAACATTATATCCTTCTTGTTGGCGTATTTCTTTGCTTGCATATCTTGATTTTTTTGAAAAATTGGCACTCATTTATGTGAATCGAAATATTGGGTAAAAACAAAGGCAGTGAGAAACAACGGAAGATTCGAGGGTTTATGGTGACTTGAGGCACGACAATTAACAAGTCATATTACAAACAATCTTTGTGTTCCAAATTGAGATTTTAAAGGTTTGGATTTTATATTTTCAGTGTAAAAATAATAGAGGAGAGAAACAGAGGTTAGTGCTCTGTTTGCATATTCGAATGACTGTAGTAGAGTAGAAGTCCCTGAGAGTATGTATGTGCATTCATTTGTTATGAAAAATTGTAACTATACACGTATGAATCTGTAGATAGTATTTCATATGCATATGTGTAAATTATGGGTATTCCAAGTATATTTATACGTATGTGTTCATGTATATTTATGCTGTAGGTGTTTATGGGGTGGTGTACATACGTGGAAATATTCATCTGTGTGGGAATGTATGAATGTGGGTAAGTGTTGGTATGTATATCTATTATGTATTTATACATGTATGTACTTGCGGGAAATGGTAAGTTAAGAAAAAGATTGATAAGGATATATATATTGTAAATATAAATTGGCAGTGTGCTTGTGCAGTTACGAGCAATGGAAAACGTATAAATATGACATGGTGTATGTGTGCTCATATGGATGTGTGTTTGTGAATGTGTGTCAATGTGTATGGACTACTGGTATGTGAGCTTATATATACACATGTATTGTATGGGTAAATGAGGACGGGTATACATATAGGCATGTTCCCTATATATATAGATAATTGTATGTAGGTGATGTTTATATATATTGAAATTATAAATTGATTGAGGCGTAAATTAATGGCAATTTATTATTTTGATTAGGACCCTTATGGAATTAGTCACGATAGCTGGTTAAGATAAAAATTGTGAGTGGGTTTCGGTAATGATAAAATTAAAGATACTTTATAACCCTGTAATGAGTTTTGGTACAACGGGAGAGCCAGAGAGAATCAAAGAAAATGTTATGATGGTTGGCCAGAGAGAATGAAAAAAAATCGTGATGATTAATTTTTGTGTTGACTTGGGTCATGTATATATATTTTATTAGTACTCTATAAATAAGTAAATGAGAGTGTACAAAAATTCTGCGGTATTCTAACGAATGAGAGTTCATGAGACATTAGAGTAGTCTATATTTTTTCGATACCTATTATATTTCGAATGTCGATGTTGTTGATATTGAGAAATAATACTGATAACCTAATAACTATTATAGAGAATGATATCAAGGATATCATTGGCGGAGAGTATTAGAGATGATATGAGTATTACGGGTACACCCTCTAGGATGTCTATAGAGATAGTGAGGATACAATGGATATTGGATAATCTCGTGGTACTTACCCAACCGTTAGAGGCGTAAATATACGGCTTTTGGTTTACTACGAAAGAATAAGGTTCATGAAAATTATTGTTATCTTCTACAGAGAAAATTATTATTATATCGTTCAATTGTAACATCGTGTTGAGCTGATAATCGGATTCGGTGTAATCCATATTACATTCCTGTTATTCAATTATTTATATAACTTTTGGATAGTGGATACGATATGTTATTGAATCTCAGATAGTGAATTGTATGCCGTATGTTATTATTATTTTAATATATCTGATATTATAATTCAAAATATTTATTTGTATTCCTATATTATTACTTATATTTACTTATTAGGTATTTGCCTTATTCTTGTATTTTTCATAACTCTAGATTAAAGAGGTATTGTAAGTGCTAGTCGGGATTTATGGGATTATTATTGAGCACCATATAAAGGTAATTCTGGAATTAGCAGCATATGAGAGATGATAGAAGATATTTTTTTGAATATAAATGTTCTATTAATTGATATATTTATGATGATCATTTATGGTATGATAGTTTTTAGTGATTTGATAATTTTGAGTTCATATATATTAATGGATTTTAGAACTTATAATGGATAATTGATGAATTTGGATAATTTGAGATATTTTCACAATGACGGTTTTGGCCAGGTCCGAAGACTTAGGCTCAAGTCTTCACACTAATCAGTTGGCTAAGATCTAATATTAAATTTAGAGTCATTTATAGGTGACTTTGATGGGTAGATATGATGTATGTGTTTAGTTTATCTGTATTTATCTAAAGTAATATTCTTAAGAATAAAGGAAAATAAGGTAAGAATTAAAAATTATTCATTTGGTCAAAGTATTATAAAAAAAATTATTCTTATAAGTAAGTCACGTGGGATTTAAAAGATGAGATATGGAAAAAGTAGCCCCATTTGTTTTTCCATTGGGATTTATAAATTTTTAGAATAAAGATTTTATAGGAGGAGAGAAATATGATATCATAAGACCAAGATTTATAAATAATATTGAGTCAAAATAAATTGATAAATTATTAATATTAATTAAAGATTTTGATTATAAATGAAGTGTCAAATCATAGTAAAAATAGTATAAGGGACACTTAATAGGCGTAAAATCCATATATAAGCATATTTGTGATAACATTTGTCGCACATGATGCATGCATGAATGGAACTCGTGTGTGACTATTCTAGTAGCACGGTGCTTGATAGATACTCATATGGAGGTTGAAATTATCCTTCACACTTGATCCACTCATAATTGGTACATGTATACCACTTTGCTATGTAGGTATTTCTTCAACTTTTCATCTCATTGTTCTGAGTTTTCAGAAAGAGTGAGAAGAGGAGAAGAGAAAAAATGAAATGAGATTTTGGATCTTGAACCACAAAAATTATTATATTTAAATCAAGACAAATGAATTTTAAACTTATTTCTTTATTTTTTGCTAAATGTTTTGATACTTTTTCAAATATTTACTTTATAATCTAAGATTTCATACTCTTTAATTATTTGCAAATATTCATTCGTGTTTCCTTTGATATTTGGCTTACATATTTGATATTTTTTATAAATTTTCTTAAAATTTAAAGTATATTATCTAACTCATGAAATATATTGAATGTATTAGTGGACTTTAATTTTTTAAAATTTAAGGATGAATATCTTCATACATGTCAATGTTGTTAGCAAGAATTTTAAAAAATCTTCTTGTATGTTTAAGATTATTAATATCATATTAATCTCAACACCCAAGTTTATAAAAAATTATTTTACTTTTATTTTTAAAAATATATTTTTTTTGTAGAGATTTTTCTATGCTTTTATTCAAAATGAACCTTAAGGAATCGACGAAAAATAAGTATATTATAATATGTCATAACATGTTAAGATATTATCGTATAAATTCTACCCACAAGAGATAAATAATAGTAGGACCTGGTCTATAAGTTGTTTTATAGATGACCCATCTATGGGTGTAAATTGTGGTGTATAGCCCTAGTATGCAAGATTAAAGTATAAGCCAAGCTCAAAGGATTATACTTTGTTATGACGGATATATCCGCATTTAGTTCATTTATTTAATTATTTGATATTTATTTATTTACTCATGACTTCTTTAACTCATACTCATCATGTTCATATTTATTGAATTATTCATCATTTGCTTGTCAATTATTTGACATACTTTATATTGCTACATCTTCTATATTAGCAAGTTTGGTCTTCGTAGGAGTTTGGACAAACATTTTACATGAAGAATTATGTATTTTCATATTTGGTTGTGTAATTTTATTTTTGATAGTTTCAAAGAAAATAATTTAAGAATTTGATTAATTTCATAGGCATGTATAATTATTACAGCACTACTAAGAGCCAATAAATTACTCTAATTTATGTGCCCTTAGTTGATAACAATATGTTATAAGTTATGTATATTTGATAAACATGAATAACCTTAGAGGTTAAATTGAATTGAATGTAATCCATTTTCTATTACAAATTATATTCTTATATATAAAAGATTTACTGATAAAATTTTGTACAATATCCTAATCTTGTTATATATTTGTGTGTCATGATTATTTTAATATTTAAACTAAAATTGTGACAGGAATATGCTTTTTGAAAAAAAAAAAAAATACTTGAGATTTCTCATGTCATCAGTCAACAAAAGTGTTTTCCAAACCTTTTATCTTCCAATTTGATATTAAATTTCTAAAAATTTAACCCATACTTTATTAAATGCTCAGATTATTATTTCTAAATTATATATACGTGTTCATTGTAACTTCATTTTGTATTTAGCTTGCTTGTATAGCTAAGTTCATGGCATAATCTAAGATTAATGGGATATTTGTCAAAGTATCAAAATTTTGCTTCTAAAATGATTATTATTAAAAAAAAAAATCCATTTGCATATCCAAGTTACTTTATAACCACGATAAGTTTCTATAACTAAAAAATAAAAAGTTTATTTTATTTTATTTTATTTGTTGGTAAGTAAGTAAATTGTATTAAAATAAAGAAAAAAATACAGAAACTTATGTGTTATCTCCAAATATTTCGACTTGAAGGTAAAACATAGACGCTAGGACATCTCTCGAGCTGCACTTACATATAAGTGAACAAATAAAGCACATATCCAATGATGCATCAAAAATGAAATGAAACTGGCATAACATTTCATACCGGGCCATGAGACCCACCAAAAGTGCCCATCCCGGCAAAGAGACATAATCCAACATATCATCCATGGATAAAGCGCACCAGTTGGAATCCAAAATCAAGCCGGGCAAAGTGAGCAATCCGGTTATTTAACCCAAACCACTAATTTGCCCCAAATTGGGCACAAGTGCATTTCGGCAATATGCTGCAGTTTGTTGTGAACACGGGCGATTAGCCATCCAACAGGGAAAGCCATTCCTACCGAAACAGCAAAATGCCATTCTGGCATTTTGCTGCATTATGTTGCATATAGGGCGAAATGCCATCCTGACATTTCATACCAGAAAAATCAGCCAAGCCAACAAAAGGGGAGCAAACCGAAAATTCAGCTCAACACTTATTCCTACCAACACTGCCAACCGGACCATTCAAACCAGGACATCCATTCCATCCTAAAACTACCATCCGTCCAAAGCCCTTCCGGGAACCGATCATCCATTCCGGTCGTATCAGCCAAACAAAGACCAGTACGTCCATTCCAGTTGATTGTGAAGGGAGGTGCCGGCATGCACAATTCTTGATCCACGTCGGAAACAAAAGGCAAACCGGCTAAAACCAATCCAGGTTCTTGTGAGAGGAGGGGTCGGGATGCGCGATCCATTAGCAATTCTCGATCCACACTATCAAAACAGCACAAGGCAAATTTTTGGCTGATCAATGAGTTAATCGGCCAAAATCCAACACCCACTTGCCACAGGAGCAGGTGCCGCTTGCCAAATCCTACATCCGCCCCCCTTTTTTCCCTATTTCTATAAAAAAAAAATACATTTTTGTAGAGATTCTATTTGTTTTTTATATACAATTATTGTAAGAAATTAATAATTATATAGTTTATGATATCTGTTATATTTTTGTATGTAAATATTGTATACTTATTATCTACAAATTTGATGGGTACACAAAAAATGGGTTGACCCCACAAGAGTCAAAGGCCCAAGACGGCGGTCAATACTCTAACGGCCCAATTGAAAAACGGGCCCAACAGCTGAAAAGCCCAGGGCGGTCAACGCTAGCGTTGACCGTCGGGCGGCCAACTCCCAAACAGACGGTCAACTTAAACGTTGACCGTCTACCTTACGCGCATTGAGCCCAAAGAGGCTCTTCTACAGTAATGGGCCTGGCTCACTCAGGCCCATGGCCGATCTGGCAGCTGACGAGGGATATCCTTCTAAGGGCGGCCAACACGCACGCAGACAGTCAACTCGAGCGTTGACCATCCGCGTTTTGCACATTGGGCCCCATGAAGCCCTTCAATAGTAACGGGCCTGACCCGTTCAGGCCCACTAATCATTAAAAGGCCAACAACGATTCTCCAAGGATATTCCACGATCTCAGCTGGCGCCAAAAAGGATATTAGCAATATTGGCGCCTCTCGTATAAGGAAGGCGCCAGATTTTCCCAATTCCTTGTCAACCAAGGCACTCCAACGGTAATATACTGAGGAGGAAAGAAACCAACTTGGAAAGTTGTTGGCCGCCACACAAGGAAATAATCTCAATCAGCTTGGCAACTGGCATCTGCTCCAGAAGGCAAGCCAGCCAGCAGAACAGGAAGGTAATCACCCCTTCCAAAGAAGGAGGATCGCCCTCTCAGCTACAAAAGAAGCCATTGAATCATCATTCAAGGTAGGCTTTCGGTAACACAACACAAGCGCTCTCAATTACGCTTTCAGCCACCCACTCAATCGCATACGCTCTCTGCAGTACGAACGTGTGTTCTCAGAGATCTGCCTTTTCTGCCGCCCACGTTCTCCACAAAACCTAAGGCAACAAGCGTGCCCTCACGGTCGTTTACTGCCTTCCTACCTTCCAAATTCAAGAAGACCTCACGTCTCTCTTACATCTGGATCAAACACTCAAAGCTCTCTCTCTCCCTATATCAGTTTCTTTCTTTCGAGGACTGTTTTATTGACTTGAGTGTTGGAGTGTTTTCGGTGGGACAATTTTTCGCCGAACACGCTAACCTCCTATTCTATTTAGTGGTGTGCAGGATTCGACTAGGGAAACGGAGCCAGAGCCACGACAAGATGATCATCCAAATCTGTTCGAAGTTCGGATCCAGAGACGCATCATTGGCGCCGTCTGTGGGAAGCGCTTACAAAAGCCTACCACTAAAATCTGCACAAACTCTCTCTTTGTCACCTTCTGATTCTACAATGGTGAACACGAGAGCTCAAGCTAACGACCCTGCTAGAGACACTGCTAACCCCGATCAGGACCACACTGCTGGTGCCATGGTCAACGGGGCCACGGGCGGAGTCCCACAGCCTTACTTTCAGCAACTGGTGTAGCAGATGCAGGCCAACAATCACCTGCTTTAACTACTTTGCGCGTAGAACGAGCAACGACAACAGGTGGCTCCACCAACAGTCATTCCCGCTCCTGCCACCAAAACGGGTGGCCAGAGGAAGAAGAAGCCAGCCAAGAGGCCTAGAAAGGTTGGAGACAACCTGGCTCCAGCATCCTCCCACGTTCCTGGCCAGAACAGGCCTATGGAACGCTCCGAGAGTATGTCTCCGCCAGAGAGCCCAGAAAGAAGAAATCACCGATACTCTCGGGTAGAAAACCACAATGCAGTCCAGGACCGAGCCTCCAGGACTGCCCGATCCACTGGAGGCAGCAGCCGACCGGCTGTTGAACCCGCCAGGGAAAGACAGAGTTGAGGGATTACCTTAACTCCAAACGATCAGCAAACGTCGCTCGCACCGATCCGCGGGTGAACAAGATCTGGAACCGTGTGTTCTAAGAGGAAGAGCTCACCATCGACTTGGACCGGTCTCCTTTTACTGTAGAGATCCTGAGCCGTCCGCTGTCGACAAAATTCAAAATACCGTCCCTTGACTTATACGATGGGGGCAGTGATCCGGTTGACCACCTAGATCACTTCCGCACCCATCTAAGTCTACAAGGGCTAGAAGACTCAACGATGTGCCGCTGCTTCCCACTCACACTGAAGGGAGACGCTCGAATCTGGTTTCATCACCTCCCTTCAGGTACCGTCAGCAGTTTTTGTGAGCTCACGGACCTCTTCCTGGCTCAGTACGCTTTGAGCCGACGGGAAGAAAAACAGCCATGGCACCTCTCCCACATAAAGCAGAAACCGGGAGAGAACCACGGCGTTTCCTAGATCGCTTCGTGGATGAAGCCAGAAGGATCACCAGGATCACAGAGGAGATGAAGCTGGGCAGTTTCATCTCTGCGCTTACTTTCGGTGACTTTTTCAAGCACCTTGCCCACAAGAACCCTCAGACCTTCCGCGAGGCGGAATCCATCACTAGGGCCTACGCTGCAGTAGAAGAGGCCAACGAGGCAAAATGTCCAGAGCGGGCGGATCAGCCTCTACCATTCTCTGGTGAAGGGAAGAGAAAGTACAACGGCGGAGAACACACCCGCCAGAAGTAACGCCGGACTGGGCCCCCAGAATGCCGAGACTATGGGCCCACCAGTTTCACGCCTCTGACAGACACACGCGCAAACGTCCTCACGCAGATCCGTGGGGAAAAATTCCTGTAGTGGCCCAAACCGCTGAAGAAAGATTCTGGAAACCAGTCGATGTACTGTGACTTTCATCGCTCTGCTGGCCATTCAACTGAGGACTGCAAGACACTGCAGAGGGAAATTGAGGACCTGATTCGCAGAGGACACCTTACGAAGTTTGTTAGAGTCCCTGACGACAACTCGGGGCGGGCCAAGAAGGGCGGAGCAGACACCTCCCCGGAACAGGATTGCGACAGGAGTGGTTAACATGGTCACCACCTGACCTGCCAAGAGCCCGGCGGACAGCAAGGAGTAGCAGACTGGGAGGAAGAAGCAACGCACAGTAGATAATACAATTAGCTTCAGTGACTATGACTCAAATCATGTAATGTCCCCCCACGCTGATCCCCTTGTAATCTCAGCACTCGTTTCAGATGATACTTTAGATTACCAGCTGAAACGAGTCTTTATTGATAATGGTAGCTCTAAGGACTTGCTTTACTTGGATGCGTTCTTTAAATTAGGCTTAAAAAGAAACCAATTAAAACCCGCTGAAGGACCTTTATACGGCCTTGACAATGAACCGGTGCCCGTTCAAGGGACAATCCAACTGGAAGTCACCCTGGGCACCTATCCGAAAATAGCAAGTCGCATGCTAACCTTTCTGGTAATTGACCTACCCTCAGTATACAACGCTATACTAGGCAGACCTTGCCTGGCGACATTCAGGGTAGTTACCTCGATACCGCACCTTAAAATAAAATTTTCACCACCCTACGGTGTTGGGGAAGTGTTAGGCGACCAAATAATTGGGCGGATATGCTACATGTCCCAGATTGCCCCTAGCTGTAACACTAGCACGGTGGGAGAACTCGATCACTGAGACGAGACCACCCTGCAAACAGGGCAGCCCGGTGAAGCCACGGATCTGGTCCCACTAAATCCAGAGGAACTGGAGAAGTGTGTGCAGATTGGCGGCTCACTCACTGGCACACTACGCGCTGAACTGATTGCGTTCCTGCAACGGAACGCTGACTTATTCGCATGGACTCCCGCAGACATGCCTGGAATTTCGGCTGAGGTGATGGTCCACAAGTTGGGCCTTGATCCTGACCGGAAGCCTGTCAGGCAGAAGCGGAGGAACCACTCTGTCGAAAAGCTGATCGCCATCCTAGAGGAGGTGAAAAAGCTACTGAACGCTGGGTTTATTAGAGCAGTTCAGTACCCGGATTGGCTCTCAAACGTCGTCCTGGTTAAAAAGAGCAACGAAAAATGGCGAATGTGCGTCGATTTTACCGACGTCAATAAGGCCTGCCCGAAAGACAGTTTTTCCTTACCCAGGATCGACTTACTAGTTGACTCCACGGCTGGACATGAGCTGCTTAGCTTCATGGACGCCTATTCGGGTTACAACCAGATTCGAATGAGTCCGAAAGACGAGGAGCATACCTCATTTATGACGGACCAGGGCACCTATTGCTACAAGGTGATGCCCTTCGGACGTAAAAATACTGGAGCAACTTACCAGCGACTGGTCAACAAGATGTTCAAAAAGTAGATTGGTCGCAACATGGATGTCTGCGTCGATGACATGCTCGTCAAGAGCAGGGTCACTGGCGACCACATACGTGACCTAGAGGAATCTTTTGAAGTGCTCCGCCGGCACCAAATGAGGCTAAATCCAGCCAAGTGCGTCTTCGGGGTAGCCTCTGGGAAGTTCTTGGGTTTCATCGTCTCCCAACGGAGGATCGAAGCAAACCCATAAAAGATTAAGGCCCTTGCTGACATGGCTCCCCCACAGAACATCAAAGACGTCCAGCGATTGACTAGACGGCTGGCAGCTTTGTCCCGCTTCCTAGCGAAATTCGGTGACAAGTACCAGCCCTTCTTTAAAGCACTAATAGGGACGAAATCCAACGGATTCCAGTGGACGGCTGATTGCCAGTCCGCCTTCAATGAATTGAAGCAGTATTTGGCCAGCCCGCCACTGCTAACGTCACCCAAAGACGGGGAAGAGCTGTACCTTTATTTGGCAGTGTCGAAAGTGTCCCTCAGTTCAGTCCTCGTGTGCCAGGAATCCGATATGCAGCAGTCGGTCTACTATGTAAGCAAAACATTGACCGGACCAGAGACGTGTTATCCACGCGCTGAAAAAATGGCCCTAGCACTTATCTTCGCAGCGCGGAAATTGAGGCCATACTTTCAGGCGCATCGCATAGTAGTCCTTACTGACCAGCTGCTGAAAGGTATACTCCAGAAACCAGACGTTTCAGGACGGCTGGTAAAGTGGGCTATAGAATTGGGTGAGTTCAACATCGAATTTAGACCCAGACTAGCCATAAAAGGCGCAGGCTCTGGCTGACTTCATCGTTGAGACCACGACCCCGATTCACGATGAACAGCCCGCAGAAAACGAAGAACAACCCGATGAGGTCCCAGGATGGATACTCCACGTGGACGGATCGTCCACGGACAGTGGTAGCGAAGCAGGGGTGATCCTTATGACCCCTGATGGATTCGAGATCAAGTATTCCCTAAAGCTTGACTTTCAGGCGACCAACAACGTCGCCGAGTACGAAGCCCTGCTGGCTGGCTTACGATTAGCCAAAGAGTGCTCTGCCAAGAGGCTGGCAGTTTACAGCGACTCCGAACTAGTCGTCAACCAGGTCATTGGGGGCTTCGAGGCGAACAACCCTTCCTTGGCCCGGTACCTAGCAAAGACAAGGGAGGCCGTCCAAGGCTTCGATAAACTGACTCTAGTTCGTACCTCGAAACTTCGATAAAATTGGAAGGCAGACCGATTGGTTAGAGCAGCTGCTGTCAAAAACCCAGAATAGTATTCGAGGGACATGCGGGAGATCCTGAATACTCCCAGCATAGAGAAACAGGAGGCATGCAGATTTTCGAGACAGAAAACTGGATGACGCCCTACCTTAGATACTTGGCAGACGGATCACTCCCAAAGAACGCCGAAAGGGCCAAGCGAATTAAAAAGACAGCTGGCTGGTACACAGCAGTCGATGGGCTGCTGTATCGCCACGGGTACTCAACACCGTACCTCCACTGTCTATCTCCCGAGGAAGCCGACTACGCGCTGGGTGAAGTTCACTCGGGATCTGTGGATCGCACGTAGGCGGGAAAAACCTGGCCTTCAAGATCATGCGGCAGGGCTATTATTAGCCCTCGATGAAGAAGGACGCGCTAGAGTTTGTGAAGAAATGTGAAAGCTGCCAGCTTCACGGCAACCTTTACTACCAGCCGTCCGCTGACCTGAAGTCACTTCAGGCCCCATGGCCCTTCGCGCAATGGGGGCTCAATATTCTCGGCCCGTTTCCTATTTCCACTGGGCAAAGGAATTTTATCATCGCGGGCATCAATTACTTCACCAAGTGGGTCGAAGCTGTCCCGCTGGCAAAAATCACAAAACACAATGCACTAGAATTTCTTCGCCAGAACATTGCCTGCAGGTTCGGCGTCCCAGATGTCGTGGTGACCGACAACGGGACCCAATTCACGGGGAAATGCTTCACCAAGTACTGTGCCAGCCTTGGCATCAAGTTGGTCCACACATCGGTGGCATACCCCAAGGCCAACGGATAGGTGGAAGTCACGAACCGTACGCTACTCCACGGGTTAAAGACTAAGCTGGAGGACGCCGGGGGCTCCTAGGCTAACGAGCTCCCATCCGTCCTCTGGTCTTACCAACGCGCTAGACCCCCTTCAGCCTCTGTTACGGGACTAAAGCAGTAATTTTCGTCGAAATTGGGCTTCCAAGTCTCAAGGTGAAGTCTTTCAACCCACAGACCAACTCCCAGAAAATCAGGGAGCACTTAGACTTGCTAAAGGAAGCCCGCGACGCCGCCAGAATACGGACAGCAGCATACCAACACCAAGTTGCCCGGTACTATAATAAAAAGGTGAAAGCCCGGCAGTTCGACGTTGGGGAGTTGGTCCTACGAGGCATCGAGGCCACAGGCAAGCTGGCCGGCCGCAGCAAGCTCTCTCCCAACTGGGAGGGACCTTTCCTTGTTTTCGCCGTCCTGCGAAACGAAGCGTACAAACTCCGAAACCAGAATGGGAAGTTGGTCTCACGAACGTGGAAAGCAACCCACCTCAAGCAATACTTCCAATAGGGAACCCAGGTACGCACTCACCTACTTATGTGCATTCATTCGCATGCTTGTTCTAATTCGGTAAAATATGGAGTTTACTTAGCATATAGAATCCCAGGCTTTGTGTGCATACATATGAACTATGTTTGCCTTGCAGGTTTACCCGACCTAGACTGCCCTAAGTCGGGAGGGTCTTCATCCTCTCGCTAAACCCTAGTCATCTAGGTGGCCCAAAAGTGGTCTGAAATCCTGGTCATCCAGGTGGCCCATAAGCGGTCTTAAACCCTAGTCATCTAGATTGCCCATGAGCGGTCTGAAACCCTGGTCATCCAGGTAGCCCATGAGCGGTCTGAAACCTTAGTCATCCAAGTGACCCATGAGCGGTCTGAAATCTCAGTCATTCGAGCCGTCCAATAGCGGTCGTACTAAACCTTGGTCATCCAAGTGGCCCACAGCGGTCTAAAAACCTTAGGGGGCAAGTATGGCACACGTGATGACCTTCTTTCGGGGAGCAGTAACGTCAGTCAACAACGGTCGAAGGGAGAAACATTTCTTCTCCAACATTGGCAGCCCAAGTCTTTACTTGCACGGCGCCACCAGGCTGGTTAATACAACCGCCTGCCCAGCTTAAGGATCTTATTCCTTCGGCAGGCAGTCAACCAGGTTGGCCGCCCCACGCAGTAACATTCTCAACGAAAAGGTAGCGTGATCAAACAATAACGAGAATCGTTCCTTCTCTAACGCTGGCTGCCCAAGTTTCCACTTGGATAGCACCGCAGGGCTGGTTAACGCAACCACCTGCCAAGCTTAGGGACTCAGCTGCTTGGGCAACCAAGTAACGGTCACTGGCCAACCAGGTTAACCGCCCAATGCAATGATTCACACAAACACAAAAAGTAATAAAGACAGTGGACACCAATTTGAAAGGAATTTTCATTTTATTACTCATAAAGTGTATTACAATTTACACAAAGTCCAAAAAAGCAAAAGAAAAATAAAAGGCTACAGGGGCGGCGGACCACCCTGGCTGTCTCGGGGCTCTCCCTCCAAGTCTTCCTTACGTTGCGCTGCGCGGTTACTCTGATTGATAAGCTCAATTGGGAAGTCAGGATCGACTAACCGTGCAACGCGCCGTCCAATATTGAGCCCCTCTAACAGCCGGGCATGCAGGCGCCTCCGATCTCGTGGAGGCTGATCCGAGTGGCCAACTCGTTCTCTGAAGCTACGGCTCTGTCGGCAATTGCTCGCCTTGAGTCGATCCTCCTCCTCCTTCAAGTGAGCAACCTCGGCCTTCAGCTCAGCATTCTCTACCTCCACGCCCACCAAAACAGCCTCAAGAGCAGCGGTCTGCTCACGGAGCTCCCCTCCTGAGGCGGCCAGCTTGGCCTCCAGCCAAGCGATCTCAGTCTCCCGATCCGCAATGATGCGATCGCATTGCCCCACTTCCCGGGAGACAGCTGAGATTAACCTTCTTGACTGCACAAGACAAAAGCAAAGTGTGAGTTACAAACACAAAGAGGAAAGAAATACAATGGAGCCATTGCAGAAGTCATACCTCATAAGTCTTCCTGAAGGGCCTCGCGGGCCTGGACTCTAGGTCTGGTCCAGCTGGCGGTGGAATGGGAGATGACGAGTCAGGAGCATCCTCTCGCGCCAAGCGCGCCACTGCTTCATCCAAAATATGGTCCAAAAACTCATCATCATCAACAGTAGTGGCGGGCTCCTCCCTTGCAGCCTCTGGAGTAGCCGCGACAGGCTTCTTTCTCCTGGCTACCTTTGGAAAGGCTGCTGGTGGATCAGCTCTTGTCGACGGCTCCACAATAAAAACGCGTGAACCCTCAGGCGTGTCGCGAGCTGGCTCCTCCGCGGATTCCATCCAGGCAGCGCCTGGAACCACCTTCGTCGCAAGTTGGGCCAGGATAACTCCTCCGACCACCGCCAGCCTATCCTCGACAGACTTACCCACTCTAGAGGTGCTGCCGGATCCGCCGCAGATCCCGGCAGCCACAAGGTCAATCTGCGATGAAGACGATGAGGGCGTGCCAGTTACCCTCTCAGTAGCTTCCTCTGTGGGCTTTGGGCGGATGATCACGCCCCTTGAGTCTTCGGGTCTCATCATCATAATCGGAGGGTGCGGCTTCTGAGCCGGTGATGGCGGCCCCCATTTAACCTTCTTGGTCTCTGCTTGGGAAACCAAGAAGTCCCTTTTGAACTCGTCGGGGTTAAGCCGTATGGCCTTGGTCAACCAAGCGTAGGAGGCGCTCTCCGTTGTAAACGATGTACCAAGGTACACCTCCGAAACTCGGCCCCAACTCCTCGCAATAGGCCATTCCTCTCCCACTTTCACAAAGAAGAACCGGTTTTTCCAGTTCTTCAGTGAATCATAAATGGCCTTATTAATTTTTATTCCCGTACGGGGACTGAGTGAAATCCACTCCGTCCCCTAGGTCACTTTAAATACAACTTTAACGCCGGACATTCTAAATTTCTGGCCAAGCTTCTGAGAAAAAATACATAAAGTGTAAAAGTACCTTACCGCGTTGGCATGGAGCTGAGCGATGGGTACTCGTAGAGTCGCCACAATCGACTCCAGCTCCTCCGGCAAAGGTAGACGAAGGCCGCTCCTCAGATGGGCCTCGTATACGGTAATGTACCCCTCCGGTGGGGAAAAGGCTTTGTCGTCCACGTCCGGAACCCTCCAGGCCATCTCTTTGGGAATATCAAATTCAACACACAGTGCCTTAACATCGTTTTCTCTCAAGACGGACGGAAAGTCTGCGACTGAAGCCATAATCGAGTGGAAGCTAGGGTTACTTTTGGAAGAGTTCGTCTGAGGAAACGAAACGAAGAAGACGACGGTTTGAAGGCGTAATTGATTTCAAAATACGGAGGGTAAACTTAAGCGCCAAGCATACAAAGGACGCTGTCAGTCCTGCCACGCGTCACCTCCTCACTTGGCCTCACAAAAGGACTGGTCTCTAGCGTAGAAACCCCTCATTAATGACACTATCAGGATCGCCACATGTCGCCTCCCTACTTAACCCTGCAAGAGAACGGATCTCTGGCGCATTAATGGCCAGGATCTCTGCCCAACCAATTGAAGACACGTGTCGTCTTCTCCTTGCAAACCGGCCAAAAGTTGGCAGAAAGCGTTCCCAGAATTGGCCAAAACGGTCAACAATTCTGGTGATCCGGAATTGACCAAGACGGTCAACAATTTTAGTACTCCGAAATTGACCAAGACGGTCAACAATTCTGGTGCTCCGGAATTGACCAAGACGGTCAACAATTTTGGAGCTCCGAAATTGACCAAAACGGTCAACAATTCCGGTCAAACTCTCCTTCACGCTTTTTATGAATTTTCACGAGATCCTCGAAGCAAGAAAAGACATCTCATCATGAACATACTGAAGGTCAGACTTCTGGCCACCAGCATGGGAGGCTAGTGATGGGTACACCGAAAATGGGCTGGGCCCACAAGAGTCAAAGGCCGAAGACGACGGTCAACACTCTAACGGCCCAATTGAAAAACGGGCCTAACAGCTGAAAAGCCCAGGGCGGTTAACGCTGGCATTGACCGTCGGGCGGCCAACTCCCAAACAGACGGTCAACTCAAACGTTGACCGTCTACCTTTTGCGCATTGGGCCCAAAGAGGCTCTCCTACAGTAATGGGCCTGGCTCACTCAGGCCCATGGCCCATCTGGCGGCTGACGACGGATATCCTTCTAAGGGCGGTTAACACGCACGTAGACGGTCAACTCGAGCGTTGACCATCCGCGTTTTACACGTTGGGCCCCAAGAAGCCCTTCAACAGTAACGGGCCTGAGCAGTTCAAGTCCACCAATCATTAAAAGGCCAACAACGATTCTCCAATGATATTTTATGATCCCAACTGGCGCCAAAAAGGATATTAGCAATATTGGCGCCTCCCATATAAGGAAGGCGCCGGATTTTCCCAATTCCTTGCCAACCAAGGCACTCCAACGGTAATATACTGAGGAGGAAAGAAACCAACTTAGAAAGTTGTTGGCCGCCACACAAGGAAACAATCTCAATCAGTTTGGCAACTGGCATCTGCTCTAGAAGGTAAGCCAGCCAGCAGATCAGGAAGGCAATCACTCTTTCCAAATAAGGAGGATCACCCTCTCAACTACAAAAGAAGCCATTGAATCATCATTCAAGGCAGGCTTTCGGTAACACAACACAAGCGCTCTCAATTACGCTTTCAGCTACCCACTCAATAGCCTACGCTCTTTGCAGTACGAACGTGTGCTCTCAGAGATCTGCCTTCTCTGCCGCCCACGTTCTCCAAAAATCCTATGGCAACAAGCGTGCCCTCACGGCCGTTTACTGCCTTCTCACCTTCCAGATTCAAGAAGACCTCACGTCTCTCTTACATCTGGATTAAACACTCAAACTCTCTCTCTCTCCCTATTTCAGTTTCTTTCTTTCGAGGACTGTTTTACTGATTTGAGCGTCGAAGTGTTTTCGGTGGGATAATTTTTCGCCGAACACGCTGACCTCCTGTTCTATTTAGCGGTGTGCAGGATTCGACTCGGGGAACGAAGCCGGAGCCACAACAAGAGGATCATCCGAATCTGTTCGAAATTCGGATCTAGAGACGCATCAGAATTAAAAAAGCAACATGTGACTCTATTTATATGACACAAATACAAATAGCCTATCAACTAGTTTAAATAGTAACTTGTGGCCCTGCATATAGTGTCTTATGATATGTTGACCGGCTTTTAGTTTTTGGCCTTGTGTGCAAGGAATATCATTAAACCTTTGTTTTAAGTTTCATGTTTCTACGCATGTCGTGATTATATTTCTTGCTAATTTTTTAACTCATTGTAATTCACAGTACTTCAGGGTAGCAGGCTTGTGCTTACTTGGTTTCTGGACAGTAAGTTTGATTTGGAAAATTTGGGAAGAATCATAATAATTTGTTGACTTAGAAGTTTTATGTATGAGTTATAATATCATACAATATGATAATATTAGTATTCATTATACAAGTGTTATTTTGGTTGTCGTCGTACCCTGTGTAATTGGTGAGCTGCCTAGTCAAGGATGTTGATTGATAAACTTTTAACTATTTTGAGATTTTATACTATAGTTTGGACTGAAAAGCAAGCATCAAAATTTAATGGTTAAATGGGTAAATTTTAACTATATCATAGAATGAATATTATTTTATGTTGGAGACAATAGTGCTTTTTATGCCAGTTTTGTGACGCCTTATTTATGTTTTAGAAAATTTGGGTCAAGACATAAGTATTATTAAAAGTAATAAAAAATCTTATTAAATTTTTTATTCATTCATTACGGTATTTATTATTTTTATAATGACGTATATAAATTTTTAAAAACTTTGAAATTTATAATCCTTTCTTGTGATTTCTAATTTTTATTAATCCAATGTATGATAACATAAATGCATGATGTATTATTATCTGATTATCAAACATCACTAGTAAAAAAAATTAAATTCATCTCTATTAATTATAGTTCTTATTTAAGCTATAACAAAGGATGAGTGCCATCACCATTTAAAATGTGATATAATATTTCAATAAGCCTGGATTGTAAATACCTTCACACATTCTTTTCAAATTTTGGATCTTCTACAATGAGCAATAAAGTCTCCTAGTGAACAATATACTATGCGAGTCCTCACAATTTATTTTTAGGTCGCATTAGAATGCTCTTAGTCTTATACTGCCTATAAATATTAATTTACATTGAGTTTTTTATATTTATTATCTTTTATATTTTTTATGTACTATTTTAGGTATTTAGTGTTATAGAACTATTCTTAAGTAATAGCTAATTTAATATTAAACGGTTGCCAAATGTTACTAGAAGGTTTTTTAGATTGACGGCCATAGGTATCGAGATTAGCATTGCCAGTAAAGATAGGTTATTTTTTTAATATATCAAGACTACTATAGTAGCTATTGGAATGTACTGTTATTAGGATAGGACTTTTGCTTTGTGACATAGTTATCCAAATTTTCTTTACTATTAAGATGAGAAAAATTATCCTTAATCGCGTTATACTACATTAATTATCCAAATAAAGAAGAATTCAAATTTAAAATAAATAAATAATAAAATACCAAATTACTTACAAATTTTTGTAGAGAATATGGACAAGACAGAAGTGTATATGCATATCGTTGTGTTTCGTCCTGTCAGCATGGCACATCACACGATTTTAAAAGGCCGGGCTTGGCTTAGTGGAGCCTATAATATTAAATCTGATATAACATTACCTATTAATATTTATAATGTGTGGCGTTTGGTGTAACCTATATCGTACCCTGTCGCATGTTCAGCACGTTAATTCACCACCTCTAATGAAAACACCTTGACGTTGTCTATGGGAACACCAATGATACGGTACGAGCTTCTATAAAAAGTTGTTTGCTAAAATTAGTTTTAGGAAAAAACTATAATTATAATTCTGTTTTTGAAAAAAAAAAATAATAAATTTGAGGATATTAAAAAAATGGGAAGTGAAGACTTATTAAAAAAGATGATAACAATTAATAAACTTTTAGAAAAATTTTAGGAGGATTAAATGTAACCGCTTTTAGAAACTATTTGCCAAACAGCAAGCCAGTCATGCGCTTGTAGGATTTGTTTTACGTAACGAAATCTCAACTGATGATGACAAACTTACTCCCCATCTTTATCTTGTAAAGTAAAAAAACGGGATTAAACTCGCCACGTTTGATTTTATCTTCAATAACCGTACACACTATATAAAATCAGGATACCCAGCAGCTTTTTTTAATGGTGGGTGAAAACGAAATGGGCACAGCAGGAGAAAGATTTCTCATTAAATAAGAGATATATGACAATAAAAGGATGAATTGCGTGAAGAGAAAAAGAAAAAATTGACTACACGTTTGGATTAAAAAATAGCAAAAGAGAAAAGCTTGTTCCTGATTGATGGAAGCTACAGAATCGCTACCTCCATCAGCCAACCGACGAGGAACACTTTGGGAAAAAGAAGCCGTAACCCAACTCTAATTTGAAACAGTGTCAACTTCACCCTTTCCTTTTCAAAAACAGTGGGCCTCCAGGAAGAAAAATTCCGAGTGTAGATGCTGCGATTGACATAAGAGAGGATCAAGGTCGTGGCAAAGGCCGGAGCATTACTACTTCCCCCGGATCTGGTGTGAATGCTCCCTTTCTCTATTTTCTTTGTTCGTCTCTCTTTGCCGTCACGGATGAGTATAATTCGGGCCAAGTGCGGGACAAACTTTTTATGATAGCTTCTTAAGATGACTATGTAATCATGAAAACCCATCGTTGCTCTTACCATTATCAATAGCATCCATCCTTTCTCTAACTTTATCTTTGTTGTTGTCCTTTTCAGCTGTCCTGGAATCCTAATAAACTGGGCCCATTTATAAGGTTGAAAGACCCATCTACCCACTTCGATCACGGATAAAAATTCCAGCTTTCATTTTGTCCTCCATCCAAACCCACAATTCCCCGTCCAAAAACCCAAAAGCAGCCCTGAGAATTGAAACCGAATTGAAGAAATTTTAACCGGGGCTTGGGCAGCATGAATTCTCTTCTAACCATCTCTTTTGTGGTTCGATTCGCGGTCCAAATTCAATGGAACAACGAAATCTCAACGCTGTTTGCTTAATTTTCAGCTTCCAACTGAAAGGGCATCCCTCTCGCTGCTTTCCCTGGTCTCTGAGGATGCGCGTGCGATCACTCCCGCATGCAGTCGAACCGTGAGATCGAAGAACAATAAGATAGAATAACAGATTCGGGCAAGTTTGAATTTTATATCCTTAATCACTAATGGTAAGATTTGATCCTCGGCGGCTTCTTCTTGATCAGGATGGAAGCAATACGGGCGGGTACTATGGCAGCAAGAGAAATTTTGACAGCAAGATGGTGATCATCCTAACGGCTTTGTTCTGCGCCTTGATATGCGCGCTGGGGCTAAATTCAATAGTACGCTGCGCGATGAGATGCGGCCGCAGGCTGGCTTTCGAGACGGAGGAGGAGACGGCGGCGCGGCTGGCTGTGAAGGGTCTCAAAAAGAAAGCGCTGCAGCAGATTCCAACAGCAGCGTACAGTCGAAGTATGAATATGATAAGGGCCACAGATTGCATCATATGCCTGGGAGAGTTCGTTGAGGGTGAAATGGTACGAGTGCTGCCGAAATGTTACCATGGGTTCCATGTGAGCTGCATAGACACTTGGTTGTTATCTCATTCCTCCTGCCCAACTTGCCGCCAGTCCCTCGCAATGCTCAATGGCGCTGTCGCTTTCGACGCCGTGGGTGGTGGCGGGAATGGATATAATGCGCCGAGTGATCTGTCGCTTGATATTATGGATCCAGGCTCATAATGCGATTGAAGAGCCTACCTTATCATAGTGCAACGGTCGAGGATGCATAAGATTTCAGGCAGCATGGTTGTGAAGTGTAAACAAAAGAAGAATTACCAATATTTTATTTTCTTTTATCCTTCTTTGTGCAATATTTTTAATTTATGTATATACATAACTTTTGAGCTTTCTTTCTCCTTCAATTTAGCGTTTTATCTAAAGGTTGTCAATTAAGTACCTAATATATGTTAAATAATTTAATTATAACACGAGGGAAACAAATTCTATTAATGACTCATCAAAGTATCTGTGACAATTGTGCAAAGATGACATAACTAACATAGACAACCTTTATTGAACCAACAATTCATGAAATTAATGTAAAAAATGAAGTTGAATAAATAAAAAATTAAAGTGATAAAAAACTCATATCTTTTTTCCTCAATATAATAATTGGATTTCGCTCTATTCAAATTAGTTCAATAGCTTTGATTTTGCGTTGACTGTTTATATTAATTGGATTATCCGTAAGTTTAAATTTTGATGGAGCTCGTAACAAAAACTTCTTTTACAAGGTGCAATGATTAAATCAATAAATTAGTTTGGTTGCTTAATTGACGAGATCATGTTTTCTAGAATTGAAAATATTGATAACTCGGACAATTAAGAAAGGTAAAATAGTGCTATGTGTTAGATTTTAAATAACTTCTTTATAAGTTTCATATATATTTGACATATTATTTAGTAGTATATCTGATACTATAGGAGACTTGGCTCGATCGAAAGAACTTTTCAGATAGTACATAACAGACATCTAAATCAAGTACGTGTGCTATTTAGCCAAAATAACGCACCTAAGAGGCGCCCATGCATATTGTGTCCAAAATGGTTACACTTGATTATATACTGTTCTTGATATAAAATTATCTTGACGTGAATTTAGGGTATTCATTATAGTTCATTTGAGTTGTTGAGCACCGACACTACAAAAAAAAAAAAAGAGATAGAGCAAGAAAAGAGAGAAGAGAAAAATTTATTCATTCATTTAAATACCGAACCGTATTTCATTCTTCTTTGAATTTGAGTATATTGTTGTTATTGTTGTAAATGATATTTTACCGACCTTTTTTTCTCTTTTGTCTCACGTTCATTATTACTCAAGTTTATTATTACAAAATATTGTATCCTTATATTTGTTGATGATTTTTATAATCAAAACTTATCGTATAATAGATATTCTTTAGACTCATAGTCCTATAATTCTTTTTCTTATTTTTAAATGAATTTTCTATATAAAACTTTATATCTTATTATTTGTAATTACTATCATTCATTGTATATCGTCATGTCATCTTTTGAGGGGTTCAAACAAGGGATTAAAATACAATCCTTGAAGAGATTAGATCTCAACTTTATAAATAAAATTTTGATATCTAGAACCCAATAAGTAATATCAAAGATATGTTATTGGGTTAAAACATATTTGAATAGATGGAAGGTGAAAATAATATGATCTGCTTGAATAGCTCAAATTTTAATATTTATAGAAGTAAGATAAAAAATTTATTATTTGTTAAAATAATATAAACTTTGGTGTTTACTATTTAAAAGCCTAAATCAAAATATGATGAATAATAGGCTTTTAAATATTAGCAAGTTTGTGGATAAATTTGATAATTTGTTGATGATAATATTTACAATCACATTCATTATGAAATCATACGAAAACATTATAGGAGAAACTTGATATGTTTTATATTTTGAAGATTAGTAATAATAAATTGTATCATTTGATAAATTGACACAAGTGAGATATAAGGAAGGCACTTCTATAACCGATCATTTGAATGAATTCTAAGAGTATGTAAACCAATTGAGTTACGTAAGTATCAAATTCAATGGTAAGTCACTAAATTTATAATTGTTAACCATATTATCGGATTCATAGAAGGTTATTCGAATCACCATTATCAACATTACTCCAAACGGTGTAGTGACTCTAGAAATAACCAATGGTACAGTGCTAAATGAAGAGAAGATCACATGGCTCTATTTCCTCACATTTTGAAATGCCGGTCTCAGAATTATAGAGAAGAAACAAAGGGTAATATTCGAAATCTAGTGAGAAGAGACAAAGTTAGTCAAAATCGAGATGTCCTTATCTCGAATGCCTTCAATGTGTGAGAAAGGGTAACATAAAAAAATACTGTTATAAATAGAAGCATGAGAATAAAGATGAGAATGAGAAAAATGATAAAAAGTCTTAAGATAAAAAGAGAGTATCAATTGTTACCAAATCTGATCTTCTTCTCATTTACAAGCAAGAAGATATAATTAATTTGGCAAATCATGAGACAAATTGGGTAATTACAGTGATGTATCACTTCATTTTACTACGAGAAAGAAATTCTCCATATCTTATACTCCTGATGATTTTAGAGTATTAAAAATAAAAAATAAAGGAGTGTCCTGGGTCATGGGTTGTAGTGATATGTGTTTGACTACTGGTAATGGTACCAAGTCATTATTAAGGGATATATGACACATCCTAAATATTTGACTAAATCTTATTTCTACAAGCAAGCTCAATTATTAAGGATTTTGTAACACTTTTTGTGAAAAAAGTGTGAAAGCTCACTAGAGGATTTCTAATGATAACTTAAGGAAAGAATTTTTCTCACTTGTACATGTTGTAGGCCTCAATTTCTGTTGGAGATATATAAATGAGTAGGAATGATGAGTTTTCATGCCTATGACATGGGCACCTAAGCCACTGAGAGAAAAGGGCTTGAATTGCCTAATAAAGAAGAATCTCCTTCTAAGTGTGAAGGATGCAAAACTGAAAATATACACTCATTGCTTACCCAGGAAATAATGAAGGGTTTCATTTTATAAAGACTCATTCATTATGAAGACAAATTTTTTTTTGGTTATATCCCTTAAAGTCGAAGTATTCAGCTCTTGATATCTTAAAATAATTTCATACCTTAGTTAAGAAGCAAATGAAAAAGAAATTGAACTGTATTTAGAGTGATAATAGAGAAAAATATATAGGAATATTTGATACATATTATCGGTCATACTAAATTTGACACAAAAAAACTTCACTAAAGACACCACAACTTAATGGTATAGCCAAGAAGATGAATAGATCTCTAACATAGAGAGTTCATTTTGTGCTTTCAAATGTAGAACTTCTCGGTTTGTTTTGGCTGAAAGTTTTGAATGAAATGACTCACATAATCAGCCTTTCATCTAGTGGCCCACCAAATGGTGATGTACTAGAGAGGGTATAGTATGTAAATGAGGTTTTCTACAACCACTTGTGTGTATTTAGATGTAAATTCTTTATCTACATTCCAAAGAACTAGAGGTCTAAATTTGACATAAAGACAAAATAATGCATCATTCTCGATTATAGAAAAAATGAGTTTAGCTATCGGTTCTGTGACGGAATGATATTTTTTTTTTTGGCGCATTTCGCCGGCGATCTCCCGGAACTAGCACCAAAGTTTCGGTGGTCCGATCCGAACCGATCGTGCCTTCCAATCACAGGATCACAGATATCATCTATGACTCATGCCCTTTAGTCATCAAACATATAGCGAAAGTCAATCTAATATCCTGCTGAAACATTCATATTCATTCCCATAAAATTCATTCCTGAATATATATAGCCATAAATGTCTAATTACAAAAGTTTTTAAATTCTAATTGATCATTACATTAACTGCTTCTTCGTGGCGGTCTTTCAAAAGTTGTCCTTCTGAATCCTTACAATCCTTCAGATAGGTTCTAGTCATTCCATCTCGTCAGGTACGAGTTCTAAAATTTTATCTAAAGGAAAAAAAATAGAAAATAGTGAGTCGAAACTCAACAAGGTACATACAAAGTTTCCATAAAATGTTTGCGCTGTCAACAGTTACAAATACATATATAAGATATCATTCGGCCGAAATCTTGCAGAACACCAAAACGGTCAATGCAGTTAATCATGCAACATAAATATCATAAGGTAACAATTGGCTGGACTATACAAAAGTCGATTAGAAAGTCGAAACAGTTAATATTAGAACATAAAAGAATGCCGGTTAAAGTATAGAAATCTTCTTTTATTTATTGGTAAGGTTTCTACTTAACGGAAGGTGGGCTTTAATCGAGGATAGATTGTACACATCTCCTCACAATCACGGCAATACCTCCTTGTATAAAGCCCCGATGATGACTCTTACTTCCTCCTTGTACAAAGCCACGAGGATGGTTATCACTACCTCGTTATATAAAGCCCCGAGAATGACTCTCACTTTCGTTATCCTCGATTATCACCATAAAGTCTTAAGGCATGCCGAAGAACCTTATCTTCCAATGCTAAGGTCCGAATTTATTTGTCTTATCATAAAGTTAGTCCACATTTTCTTCGTTCATTCCAAACGGCCATATCACAAGCCGGTTCCAAAATCATACTATAATGCCGATTTCAAATTTATGTTACAAGCCTGGTTTCAAATTATAATTTTCATGCGTCACTTGACAATCCAGTTTTAAGGTTTCATTATAAATGCCGGTTTTAAATTATAATACGAGGCCGGTTTCAAAATTTACAATGCAGACGCCAGTTTTCAAAATTTATGATACAAGGTCGGCTTCAAAATCACAATGCAAATGCTGGTTTTAAATTTATAATAGAAATGCCAGTTTCAATTATAATACAAGGCCGGTTTCAATTATAATGCAAATGCCAGTTTCAAATTTACAATACAAATGTCGGTTTCAATTATAATACAAGGCCAGTTTCAAAATTTACAATGCAAATGTCGGCTTCAATTATAATAAAAGGTCGATTTCAATTATAATGCAAATGTCGGTTTTCAAAATTTACGATACAAGGCCAGTTTCAATTATAATGCAAATGCTGGTTTCAAATTCGGGTAATGCAAGTGACATACAAGCCGGTCTACTTTTTTATTTTCATATACTCCAATTTAAACATGAATTTAGCAAAAAGTAGAGGACAGAAGGCAAAAAGTATGAATTCAACCTAGAATACAGCTTATCAAACAATAATTAAAACGACATGTATTTAGTCTAAATTGGAAGTAAAAACTGACAGTTTTTAAAGCTGAAATTTTGGAGACGGAAGTGTATTTGCAAAGCATGAATTTTAAAAATTTGGGCACACTTGCAAACGAACTTAAAAAGAGTGATCATCCGAATTACACTTGCAATATTTTGAAGTTAAAAACAGACTGTATACTTGCCTGGCAGTCGTTCGCCCACTCCTACAGACTTGAAGCTTTCTCTCATTCTTTACTCTTTACTGTTCCTTCTTGCTGGCGCTTATAGTTGCTTCATCGACCGAAGCTGAGCATATATAGATGAGGGGTTAGGTAGAGTAAGTGGGGGTAAGTTACCTACTTGGTATTTCTTCTCAGAGGTTAGGTGAGAGTAAGTAGTTTAAGTTACTCACTTTGATACTTCTTTTCAGACGGTCAACGGGGTGGTTCACTTATTTTAATTTAGTTACAGTTTAGTTGAGTTCTAACTAATCAGTAAAGTTAGTCCTTGTCTTTAATTGCCCTTAATTTATTTCGGTCAGCTCAGAGTCGGCCATTATTTTACTTCTTTTATTCAAGACCGGTCAACCTTTCTCAAAATCGGTCAACCTTACAAATTTCGGTCAACATTATAAATTTTGGTCAACATTTACTCAAAGCCGGTCAACATTCTAAAAGCCGGTCAACCTTATAAATTCTGGTCAACATTACAAATTTCGGTCAACCTTTTCTTGTCATTTATTCCAGACTTCAAGCAGCCCGACCCTCTGTGGCACAAGCTACTCCGGTTTTAAGTGGCATAAGGCCATTTCGGTATTGAAATGTATAAAGTCACTCCGGCCTCCGGATTTTATTTTTGACATTTTTACTCTAGATTTCAATCTTCTTCCAGTTTTAAGTCAAAAACGAAAATATACTCTTGATTTTAATATTTTATTCCGATTTTAAGTTCTTTTTTTTATTTCGGGATCTCACAGGTTCTATAATCTAATGAAAAAGAAGCTTACGATGTAAAAGGATGTGGTGTTCATTAAGATGAGACTATCAAAGATATCGATCAAGTAGAGAAGCTAATCTTCAACAATGACAACAACTATCTTTATAGTATGAATTCTAAATTTTTGACACTGATACTGATTCGAATAAAGACAATTGCTTAGGATGATCTTGAAGGTAAAAAAGACTGTGAGATTCCCATCCATGATAGGTAGATGATGTTAATGTGAATGTTGATATTCATGATGGTGCTCTTGGTCCGGCACCAACCATTCTACTATGATGATCTATGAGAGATCAAACATGCTTCTTGTTGCTTATCAACTAAAAAGTATGTGTTACTTATTAATGGTGAAAAATCTAAATGTTTTGATGAAATAATAGAGGATGTGTACAAGTCAAAATGAATAAAAATTATGCAAGATCAGATAAATTCTTGCAAGAAAACAATACTTTAACCAAATTGTCTAAGGGCAAGCAAGTTTTGAAGAACAAATAGGTTTTTTTTATTTGAAATATGATAATAGCAACTCACAACTAAGCTACAAAATGAGATTGATTATAAAAAAATTTAATCAATGGAATGGCATTTATTTTGAGGAGATTTTTACTCCCATCATAAAGCTGTCTTTCATTAGGGTGGTTCTCATATTTATCACGACTCTTTATCTAGAAATTAAACAATTAGATGTGTCCATAGTGATCTTGAGTAAGAAATCTATATTGAGCAACCAGAGGAATTTCGAGTGAAAGGAAAGGAGCATTCAGTATGCTATTTAAAGAAAAGTTATACGAACTAAAGTAAGCCCCAAGACATTGATATAAAAAGTTTGAGATTGTGATGGTGTGTTAAGACTACCAGAAGTATTTCAGACCATTGTGTCATCTAAAGATTATTAGAAAAGAACTTTGTCATCTACTGATTCTATATGGATGACATGCTCATTGTGGGGTAAAATGCCTTCACGATTGTAAAGTTGAAGAAACAACGTAAAAAAATCTTTTGCCATGAAAGATTTAAAGCCAACGAAGTAAATTCTTAGTATAAGAATATTTTATAATTAAAAAATTAAAAAGTTATGGATATTCCAAGAGAATTATATTTTAAAAGTGTTTTAACACTTTAACATAGAGAAGTCCAATCTGTTGAATACTCTACTCACCAATCACTCTAAATTGAGCACTCAATAATATCCTTCTATGGATAATGAGAAGGTAGGCATATGACACATCCCTTACTTTTCGATTATGGGTAATTTAATGTATGTAATGATATGTACAAGATCAGATATAACTCATACAGTTAGAACAGTTAAACGATTCTTATCCAACGCCAAAAAAAAGCATTTGTCTACAATGAAATAAATACTAAGATATATTTTAATAACTTTCAAGATGTGTTTGTTCTTTGAAAATAACAAGCCGCTTTTGGTCGAGTACACTGATCGAGACATGGCTGATGATATTAACTCTTGAAAGTTCACCTTAACTTATGTAGTTATGCTTAGGAAAGGAGCTATGTCATAGCAATTAAGGCTATAAAAATATATTGCTCTCTCTACAACCTAAGTGGAATATATTGTGGTAACGAAGGTAAGTAATATGATGTTGTGGATAAAAATATTCATCCAAAAATTTAATTTCAAGCAAGAATGATATGTGCTATTTTGTAATAGTCAAAGTACTATTTACTTTTGTAAAAACTTATTATCTTATTTTTAATCAAAATATATTAATATCTGATATTATTGGGTGAGAAATATTATTAATTTGAAATCACTAACACTTGATAATGTCAAAACTCCCGAAAATATATCTAACATGATGACTAAAGTGATACAAATGAAAAAGTTTAAAGCATGCCGAACTATAGTCAAGATGATGATAACCTTATAAGGTTGTGAAGAAAAGTTTGTTAATTTTTGGGTCATTCACTTATGAGTCCCATACCCACTTGCATATCATCTAGTGCAACATCTAATGTTGCATAAGACTTAGTCAAAGAAATATTTCAAGTAGAATATGATAGGCACCTAAGTCAGGCATATGCGCTAATTGTCCATAATAGGGACAATTGATGCACTCATGAAAGAAGAGCATATATATTTTGTTTAGAAATGTCACACTTAAAGAATGCTCGTACACTGTTTGCCTAATAGATTTGCACTTGATGCATTCTTATATGTCATTCTTGATATAAGATCGTTTTGATATGATTTTAAGGTATTTATTATGATTCCTTTGATTTATTGACCACGACACTATGAGAAAAATTAAAAAAAGAGATAAAAAAGAGAAAAAAAATGATTTACTTATCTATTTGAGTTTTAAATTATATTTTATTTTTTACCGAACATGGATATATTATTCTTATTATTGTAAAAAATATTTTATTGGTTATTTTTTCTCACTCATCTTGTATTATTTATTATTCAAATTTATTACTATAGAGTATTATATCATTGTATTTATTGGAGATTTTTGTAACCGAAACTTACCTCATAATAGATATTTTTTAATTAATAGTCCAGTAATTTTTTTCTTATTTCTAAAATAATTTTTCACGTAAAATTTGATATCTTATTATGTGTGATTGCTATTATTTATTATACATCATTATATTATTTTCTCATGAGTTCAAATAATGAGTCTGAAAACAATCCTTAAAGAGATTACAGCTTGATCTTATCCGTAAAACATTGATATTTAGAACCCAACATTATGGCTTATTTGAATGGCTAGGAGGGAGCATGTAAAAGTAGACTTTGCTACTGGTTTATTTTCTCCATTCTTCTAGCCTTATATATATATATTATGAATCAAAAGAATATCAAACCTTTACATATATCGTTCGTTTAATTGAAGTATCGTGGTAAAACTGAAAAAAAGGGGGTTAAATGTTAGGATTTTTTTAATTAATTAATCCTATTTCAAAATTCTTTTGATAGTTTGAGTCTAAAATGCCGAAGAAAGAACATTTTCTATTATATCTCTTGCATGAAATAAAATATTAATATCGAGGAATATTTATATAAGGGCCATGATACAGATATTTTTATTACAGTGACAAATGTTTATTAAACCAACATTTGACATAAATAACAAATAGCATACACAATCTTTATGAAACCAACAATCAGTAAAATTAATATTAAAAATAAACTTGAATAAATAAAAATAATAAAATCAATGTATACCTTGGATCTAAATAGTTGTCCAAAATGAATTGGGTTAAATTTTTAGATATTTATATCCGAATCTTGTATACTATAATATTTAACAAAATATTAAAAAAATCAAGACCCACTTTCTGTTGTATTATCCACATTGTAGTAAAAAAATTTCTTAAAAAATAAAAAAGACAGTGAGAAATTGATGATGCAAGAGAGTGATGATTAAAGGATATAGCTTTGTGATTTGTGAGTTTTGCAGGCGATCAGAGGACAAAAGCCTGTGCTTACTTTTTATGAATTGTTTGGATTCTCCATTTTTTTAAAAAAAAAAATAAGTATATTTATAATATTGTTACTAACTAATAAAAATTTTCTAAAGAGATATGACTAAATATTATTTTGAGCCATTCTTTTAATTGAATTAAATAGTTCAACCGTTTTATATAGTTTAAATTTAATACTTGTCTATTAAATATAGTAGTTGCGTGATTGATTTAGTCATTTATCCGTCAATTTATTTAACCTTTCTCAAAATTAATCATCTGATTTAACTAATCATCTGATTATTCAATACCTCAATCTTTAATAATTATAGTAGTTTGATCATTCTATTACTGGTAATTCATCCTTTTAGTTAGATTTCTTTTTGATTGGAGCCTAACAACTCAACTAATGCATACCTTTTTAGGGCCTAACAGTGCTATCCACAACTCGTGGTTGGGCTAACCACATATCATTTTCTATAATTGAAATTAAATGTCACCTTTTAAATTCACAGATATTAGATTTAATTTTTAATTTATAAATAATATACTAAGATATTTTTAAAAATATTGTATCAATTATATACAAATATTCTTATTTAATTAAAATAAAAAAGTCTACATCTAAAAATAAATATACGAATTTTTCTCATATTTGGAAAATAAATCATCTTTATAAAAATTAAAATAAAATTTTTATCAAATACTTATATAAAAAAGATATACAATGATATTTTTTCAAAGATTTTAAGATTAAAGAAAAAACATATTTAAATTAAAATCGAAGCTTTCAAAATATCATAATAGAAACAAATCTAACAAATGCACAGTATGATCTTAAAAGAAGTTGAAAAATACCACATGCAAAAAATATTTAAATAAAAAATTATATAAATTTTTTTTAAAAAAAATTTAATAATAAAGGAAAAAATAAGGTTAAATGTACTTCATTTAATTTGAATTTACTAAACAGTTTTTTCAAATCATTTCAAATTTACTTTCTGATTCTTCATCACTCTTTTTTCTTATTTCTCCTCTTTTTTCGTTTTTTCTTTCCTCTTTCTTCCCTAAAACTTTCATTAAAAAAATACACTAAAAATTAGTAAAAAGTCTTTTAATAATAGACTAATATATATGTACTAGTTATATATAAGTCGCTTGCAAAAGTTAATTTTAGTCTGTATATAAACAAACATCAAGACTTACAATATTAAAATAAATATGCATGAAAATCATATATATATATATATATATATAGACGCAACGGTTCTAATTTGAAAAAGGTCTTTCACAACAGCAACTCCATATTTTGCTTTTTTAATCAAACCAATTTTTTTCTTAAAATTTTTGCTTCATTAAATTAATTATTGATATCTCAAATTATATTCGAAATTCGGGTGAAATTCGGGTATTACATGAAGAATCTAAGTCAACGTGAAAAATGAAGAGACTCAAGCATGGACAGAGTTCGAGACAATATGAGAGTTTGAGAGCTTGTGATACATGAGATGAAAAGAAGAGACTGGCGGCAATATCACGTATTTTCTAATAGGCCCCCGCAAGATGGAACATATATGTTAATGATGCCCATCTTGGATAAATGGAAGTTCAACCGATGTGAGGGTAAAGGTTTGGTGAAGATATCCGCGAGCTGATTGTGAGTAGTGATATGATGGGTACGAATGCTTCCTTCTTGAATTTTGTCACAAATGAGATGACAGTCCAGCTCGATGTGTTTGGTGCGTTTATGAAAAACTCTGCTTGATTGTCACAATATAAAAGTGCTGCGTGGGGATGCAAAACCTGTAAATCAGTCAAAATATAACGGAGCCAAGACAGTTTACAACAAGTTGTAGCTATGGATCGATATTCGACTTCAGCGGATGAGTAAGAGACAACAGATTATTTCTTGCATTTCCAAAAAATAAGGGAGTTTCCAAGAAAGACCCAATAACTAGTGATGGATCGACGTATATCTAGACAGAAAGCTCAATCTGCATCGCAAAAAGCTTGGAGTTGAATGTTAGATGCTGAAGAAAGTAGTATGCCTGGTCCAGGGTTTAGTTTTAAATATCGCAATACTTGGGGGGCAGCATTTAAATGACTCATGGTGGGTTGATTCATAAATTGACTTAAAATTTGTACCACATAGGCAATATCCGGCCGTGTGACAATGAGGTACAGAAGGCGACCAATGAGTCTTCTATACACACTAGGGTCTTTAAGAACAACTCCTGTTTGCTTACATAATTTCAAATTTTGGTCCATGGATAGTTTCTGAGGTTTGGAACCAATGGTGTCAGAGTCGGCCAAAATGTCAAGAGTGTACTTTCGTTGACAAATATGGATACCCTTTGGTGACCGGGCAACTTTAATGCCAAGGAAGTACCGTAAAACACCCAAGTCCTTTATTTTAAAAATCCGATTCATAAAGGATTTAATAGAGGTTATCGAATGTAAACAATTACCAACAATAATGATGTCATCAACATATACAAGGAGGATTGTAAAAGATTGATTATCTTATTTAGTGAATAAACTGTAATCTACCTTGGATTGAACGAAACCAAACGTGATTAGAGAACTGGAAAGTTTTGAATACCAATGTCGAGAGGCTTGTTTAAGACCATAGATGCTTTTTGACAATTTACATACTCGGTTAGGACCTTCCGTGATGTAACCAGGAGGTGGTTTCATATATATTTCTTCGTTTAGGGTTCCATTTAGAAAGGCGTTATTGACATCAAAGTGGTATAAGTGCCATCCTTTTATGGCTGCTATAGCTAAGAGGCATCGCACAGTGCTAAGTTTGGCAACCGGAGAAAAAGTTTCATGATAGTCCACTCCTTCTTGTTGTGTGTATCCTTTTGTTACTAACCGACATTTATATTTTTCAATACTCCCATCACTATTGAGTTTTAATTTGAAGACGTATCGACATCCGATAGCTTTCTTTCCTGGGAGAGATCAGTGACAATCTATGTGTTATTTGATTCCAGAGCATTTAACTCTGCTTCTATAGCTTTGCGCCAATTAGGATCAGACATAGCTTGAGCATAGGTTTACGGTTTAATTTGTGATGAGACGGAGGATGAAAAATAACTATAGGCTGGAGAAAATTTGTGATAGGATATATAATTTTCAAGGGGATAAGGCGTGCCAGGGATGCTTTGCGCTGGTGCTTAGGTGGATGTAGTTTGGTATACGTGATTACAGTGAAAATCTTTGAGGTATTGAGGAGCTTTTCTAACTCTAGTGGTTCTGCAATGAGGAGTTTTATCTTGCATAGGAGATGGTAAGTGTGTGACAGAATCAGTTGGAACACTAGGTTGCAGTTGGCAATCTAAAACTCCTAGAGTGGTTTCCAATGGTCCCTAAACAGGGGTTAAGGCAGGCTGTTCTTCACTATTGTGAGGTTCAACAGTTGGTTGATTGTCATCTATAGTGCCTGGATTCACAACAAATTCAGGGATGGTAGGGAGTTGTTTATCATAGTCTACTTTAGGGGCAGTTCCAGCATTACTTTATTGAAAAGGAAAAATATTTTCATGAAAGATGACATCCCTAAAGTAAAATGTGCTGTGGCTATGTAAGTTAAATAGCTTGTAACCTTTAACACCAAAGGGATAGCCCAGAAATACACTAGTCCTACTTCGGGAGTCAAATTTTTTTCGCTCACGAGAAAGTGTGGAAGCAAAACACAAACAATCAAAAATACGTAAGTGACTATAACTTGGTTTAACTCCAAATAGAATTTCATATGGGGTCTTATTTTCTAACACTGGAGTGGGAATTCTATTTATAATATAAGCGGCAGTCAGAATGCAATCACTCCAATACTTCAATGGAAGGCCTGATTGTAATCGAATGGCTCTAACTACATTTAATAAATGCTGGTATTTGCGTTCAATAATACCATTTTGCTGTGGTGTTTCCACGCAACTGCGTTGGTGGATAATACTTTTTTTACTTTAGAAATCTCCCAGGTTGAATTCGGACCCATTGTCAGTGCGAATAATTTTAATGTTGACATTAAATTGTGTTGCGATAAGATTATAAAAAGCCTCTAAGCATGTTTTTGTGTCAAATTTTTGTCTCAGAAGATAAATCTAAGTACTTCTTGAAAGGTCGTCAATGATGGTCAAGAAATACTTATATCCGTCATAAAATTCTTCTGAAAAGGGTCCCCATAAGTCACAATGCACCATAGCAAATAATGTGTGTGACTTATGGATGTTGGGAGTGAAAGAAAGACGACGTTGCTTAGCCATGTGACAAATGGAACATGGAATGTCATTAAAAGAATGTAATGCTTCTTTTACAATGGGATCATGTATTAATTGAATTCTAGAATGGGACACGTATCCTAATATGTAATGCTATAAATTAATTGGTAATGAAATAAAATTAGCATAGGACTTCGCAATCTGCTTCGAAAATTTGGAGAGAAGGCCTGCCAAGGTGTTTGGATGAACATCATTATTCAGCAGATAGTATAAACTATTTTTCTCTTCACTTATCCTAATCGTGGTTCAGGAGGCAATGTCCTAAATCAAGCAAAGGTTAGAGAAAAAAAACATGCAGCAACGAACAGAAGCAGTAAGAGCTTTCACAGGAAGCAAATTAAATCTGAAGGAGCGAATGCATAAAATATTTGTAAGTGTAATCCTGGTAGACAGTTTAACATCACCAACGTGAGACATAGGCATTGTACTCCCATTAGGCAGTTTCACAAAGCTAGCAATTGTAAGTCGTTTATGAAAATACAAAGAGGGGTTGCAGATCATGTGATCTGTGGCCCTGGTGTCCAAAATCTAAATGCAGTTTTTATTGCAAGCAGAGGGGACAGAGCAAAGATTAATACCGGTCATGTTATCCGTTTTGGACTGATCATCAATTGGATCAGAAGGGGAAGCAATTTCTTTAGCTGTTTGGGCAGAGACAGCATGATCTTTAGACTGCAGCAAATTCATAAGTTGCCTGAACTGAGTTTTTGTTAAGGCTACTTTGTTATCCTCATTGCCCTTGTGATCAGCAATGGTGTTAAAATTGAAATGGTTGGCCAAAAAAGTATTCGTTCTAGACTTACCATGAAGTTTTGGATTAAAAGGGAAACCATGAAATTGATAGCACTTATCAACAGTATGACCCATTTTGTTACAATGAGTACAAATAGGCATTTTGGCATTCCCAGCCTTAAAGTATTATTCAATGGTGTGTCCTAATACACGACAGTGAACGCAAGAGATTTGGGTTGCAAGCGGCAGTAGGGAGGTCGACGTTGGACATATTGTCGGAAGGAGAAGGGTGTGATTCCATCTCTCTGATACCATGTAAGAAAACGTAGGAAGATTTGAAGAAGCCGAAACTAAAGGAAGGCGACGACGAAAAGCAAAAACGAAGATTGAAAATGGCAGCAAATCTGCCATTTTCTTAATGCCCTGTGGAGAGCTCTCAATCACCACACACTACACACTGCTCGAGGGAGGAGATATATATTAACATATCTTGCCTAAAAACAAATAAAAAACTACCCTAAATATAAAACACAAAATATATTACAATACTATAATATGGAAACTACCTAAAATTACAATGCTATACAAAATAACCTAAAATATAAAATGGACATAAATATAATATCACGTATTTTCTAATATTTGCCAAGTCAGATTTGGATCGTTATTTTTCTCCCATTTGAAAATTAAATCAGGTTTAAACTTTTTATAATGACCGTTCACAATTACTATAAACCTGATCACAACCAAATAAAATTGAGCCCAGCAGATTGGATTGGTTGATTAATTTGATTTTAATTTGATCCTTCTTGCACCCTCGAAAGAACAAGTACATTGCCACAAAAAGCTTTCAAATGGGAAATCCATTGATGACTTTTGAGTATTAGTCAATGACAATGAGCAAGTTGCCGATTTTTCGAAGGGATTCAAAAGGGTTTTGATAGAAACAAGAAACTTAATGAAAAATCAAAAGATTCATATGGCCCCAAGAAAAATAAAAATAAAAAAAGGAGTTCAAAGAGAGGTAACACTGAGGAATTAGATGTCATGTCATGTGTTCCCAAGACTTTAGTCACGTTAGGACAAAGCATCCTAGTGAAAAGCAAGGACAGAAGCTATGATGCGTCCTCATTTGATAGAGAATCTAAAGGAAGTGAATGTGAGGTCTATGGTTTTGAGAAATGCTCCAATTACGTGGTGTTTCTCGGTCGTGATTAGGGTGAAGATGAGTCTGTGATAGGAGAGGATGATAAGCCTTACCAGCTTAATAGCTCTCATCTGAATCTGATATTGATTATGATAGCATGTGGGAAGCTTGTGACGTTATTCTTTTCTTTTTTTTTTAATTTTGGAAGCCGGAGGAGATGGAAACTGAAGAGAAAATTTTGAATAGTTCTCTTGATAAGCCGAACATGACTTCGCGTGAACTGAAAGTGGCCAATCAGTCACTTGCCTGTAAAGTGAAGTCTCTGAAGTGACCTTGAAGATTCCAAGTCCAAACTTTTTAGCTTCTCAATTGGAACCAACAAAAATGATGGCATCGTTGGTCTTGGGAAGATGGTTAGAAACTTGACTGATTTAGGGTTTAAGGGAAGTCAGTGTATCTTGAGAAATCGCATCAATTGTAGGCCCAATGATGAGTCCAATTGCCATTAGAATTAGAGTAGGAAGTCTTACACAGTATGTCTTATCCACTAGATAGATTCATTTATATTTGTCACTCTCATGGTTAACTCGGTCGCATTTGATGTTATTGTCATAAATTTTCTCCTAGAAATATCAACTTGGACCCTATTTATTTTTAGTGTCTAGCTAACAAAATTAAACTGTTCAAGGAGACCATGTCAAGTTTAATTAAGAGAGTTTAGAGTAAAAAATTATGTGTGTAAAGAAAAGTGAGTTGGAAAAAATAAGAACTTGAGGGAAGGAAGAACGTTAAAATACTTTGATTCATGAAAGTGTTTGTTACATGTATAACAACTGAAACTAAACAAATATAGATAATCTCAGCTATCAACTAATCACTAACTAATTGTGTTAGTTTAGTATTTGAAAATCTTAGATGTATAATTGGTAATCTCTGTGTCATGACATAACCCAACCAACTTCATAGTATGGTATAGTGTTGGATTGACTGAAATTAGACTTCACTTGCATATCAATGACATAAAATATTAGAATATATATTTACTGTTATCAGCATAGTTGTAGTATATGCTAAAACTATGTGCTTGGTAAATTTTTCTTATATTTCTGTCAATGATATATATAATAAATATACACGTGTGGGTAAGATTGCTTAAACGAAATGCTACATATTATAGACGGCATTTAATGAAACAGTAACCATCGAAGCAATGAAACAATGCAAGCAATATAGGAAACGGAGAAATTAGAACCAATAGAATGAACATAGCAGTAGCACTAATGTCATCCATCTATCTTTAATATTCCACATAAGACCGAGAGTAAATATCGTGAACTCCCATCTTAGAAAGTAAAAATTATAATTGAAAAGATAAGAATTTACCGTAAATATCTACAAGTTGTAAATGGGATGGAGTAAATTAAGTTTCAATAAAATCATAATAAATATTCTCACGAACAAGATGGAAATTAAGATCAATATGTTTAGTTCGTTCATGAATGATATGATTAATAGTGATATATAATGTGGCTTAATTATCACATGACAAAATAGTAGGTTATACATAACTAACATGTAAATTAATAAGCAAGTATTTAATCCAAATAATTACATAGCATGTAGCAACTATAGAACGGAATATTTTTAAGATACAATAGATTGTTTCTTTAATTTTTAAAAGATCAAAGAATCTCAAGTAAGGATGTAAAAACTAATGGTAGAATGCCGTGTATCTAAATAGGACACCCAATCAAAATTGCAATAAGTATGAATTTGAAGAAATGAACTTGAAAACAATAGAATGCCCTGAGCTAGTGTATTTTTTAAATAATGACCTTATATGCCACTTGCAAATGAGGACTATGAAGAGTAACCATAAATTGATTAAGAAGTATAGTAGCAAATAAAATATCCAATATAATAATAACTAAATATAAAAGCCTACCAATCAATTGCTTATATATAGATGCATTAGATAGAAGGTCTCCCTCATCTTTAGAAAGCTTGAGATTCTTGTCCAAAGGAATTTTACTTGACTTGAAATCAAGGAAACTTGCATCTCACAAAATGCTTAGAGCATACTTACGTTGACAGATATGAATATGGAAAGAATTGTATGTAATTTCAACACCAAAAAAAAAAAAAAATTCAAAGGTCTCAAATCTTTAATTTAAAAATACCGAGTAATATATCTTTTAAAATTAGATATTATAGTTATATCATTAGAAGTAATTAAGATATTATCAATATAGATATATAGAGCCATAAAACTGGAAGAGTTGCATTTAATGAACAAGCTATAATCTGGTTGAGATTGAACTAGACCATGGCTAGTTAAACATGAAAAAGCATACCATCGTTAAAAAGTTTCTTTTAAGTCATATAAACTCTTCTTGAGTTTACATACTTGATTAAAAGTATGTGATACCCAGGAGGGGCTGTAATATATAGTTTTTTATTAAGATCACTATTAGAAATGCATTATTAATATCCAAATAATGCAATATTTAATTTCAAACAATAGTTATAGTAAAAAGTGTTTTAATGAAAGTAAGTTTTGTAACGAATGAAAAAATTTTATCATAATAAATGCTTTCTTGCTAATTGTATCCTTATGCAACAAGTCATGCCTTGATCAATCAACTAATCCATCTGAATTTCTTTTGATTTTATACACCCCTTTAGAGATAATGACTTTGTTACCATGGGTAAATCAACAATATCCCAATTATTGTTAACTTTTAGAGCATTTATTTCAAATTTTATAGTTTTACACCAATCAAAAATAATGATGCTTGTGTGTAAAAACGAGATTCTATCAACAGAAGATGGAATGAAGAAAAAGTAGCTTGTGTTGATGACTATTTTGAAGATGGCATATGTAAAGTGAGATCATAAGGTGCAGAATGAGTGAAATTACTTTCTCCAACATGTTCTGATTAATTAGAGGATGAATTAGTTCTTGATGACAATATATATTATGATAAAATTTAGGTTTTCTTTCTATTCTAATAAATACTCTCAAAATAAGTTGAGGAATATGTGTTAAATTTTCAGCATCAACAGTTGGTTCATTAGCATAGTCATGAAGTAGAAAAACACATTGAGTATATGGAGGAATAGAAGAATTAGAATTTTGTTGAATAGGAGATGTCAGATCAAATGATAGACTAGAATCATAATAATTGAAATGGTAATTAAGAGAAATAAACTCTTAATCTTCTTTAAACAAGGCGGAAAAGGTAAGTTTATATGAAAATATTAATACATAAAGATGATAACCCTCAAAACAAAAATTGTATAAGTAGTTAAATCATGAAGCTTGTATCCTTTTGTTCCAAAAGGTTATCCAAGCATAATACGTTTCCTAACTCTCAAATCAAATTTGTCTTGGCACAAAACGGAAGATACGATGACCGGTCAGACGGATCACTCGGACAGCAACACAGCAGAACTCTCGGACGAACGACCAAAAGTAGAGATAGAATAAAAGAGAGAAACACACACGAGATTTTTAACGTAAAAAGATCCTTCTTCAACTAAGGAAAAAACCACCAAAGAATACACTATAAATAATTGATTGTTTACAAGAATGTTAACTACACAAAATCCAAATAAAAAAAATAATCACAAGTGTATATCACTTAATCTCTCTCTAAAAAGGTGTCTCTCTCTCTATCTTTGTAACAAGGCTTGTCCACAATTCTCTCAAAGTATACTCCAAGTGATTGCCTCTCACACTTCACGGCACTCCAAGACAATACTCTTCAGCAAGGGCACAAGCCTTTATATACACATGAGGCCTAGTGGTCGGCCAGTCACCCTAATAGTAGGGTGCAGGACCACACCTCCTAGGCCTGCCACAGCAGGCGCTCGCCTGGCGTGCAGAGTGGTAAGCCTGACATCCATTGAAAATTTAGCTGCCTCAAATTTCTAATTAGAGTGGGTCAATTACCCACCTGCAAACGCGGCTATAGCAGACCTATGGAGAGAGAGAGTTAATGCCTAGGCTTTTGGAGTCCTCGTCCATATCCTCAGCTACCTCTAGAACATGACTCCTCTAGCGAGTCCTCGTCCGTTTTGATAGGCTTCTCGGACCACTCCAAAAGTCCACGTCCTTTTCCTCATCATGTCTGCGGATAAAGTACCACGAAAGGAGTGACCCCAGTAAACTTCCCCTCACAACCGAGTGGGAGCGAAGTTAGTTAGACCGGCAATGTCACAACAAGCTTTCAGCTTTCCCTTTGGCAAGACTTTGGTCAACATGTTCGAGCCATTGTCATCCGATCAGACCTTTCCAATTGATAACTGCCCATCATCAAAAATATCTCTCACCCAATGATATCACACATCAATATGCTTTGACCTGAATTGGAATGAGAAGTTTTTACACAAGTGAATGGCACTTTGGCTATCACAGAGGACCTCCTACGTTTCTTGCCTTAAATCCAATTCTTGGATGAACCTTTTCATCCAAAGTATTTCTTTGCAGGCCTCGATCACGGCAATGAATTCTACCTCCGCAGTCGAGAGAGCGACGTACTTCTGCAACTTGAACTGCCAGGAGACCGCCCCTCCCACAAATTTCACCAAGTATTCGGATGTTGATTTCCGAAAATCAACGTCCCCGGCTATATCTGCGTTCGTGTACCCAACCACCTGAAACTTCTTTCCTCCAAACTGCAAACCCATCTTTGAAGTTCCACGGATATATCTGAAAATTCACTTTACCGTGGACCAATGCTCCATCCCTGGGTTTAAGAGAAATCGGTTAACAAGACCAACCATATAAGCAATGTTCGGCCGCCTACACACGGCCGCATACATCAGACTATCAACGACCGAGGAGTAAGATATCTTACTCATGCGTGCCTTCTCAGTATCTGAGGAAAGACACTGCTGCTTGCTCAACCTAAAATGGTTGGCCAGAGGGGTACTGACAGGCTTGAAGCTTTCCATGTTAAATCGTTGAAGTACCTTTTTAACATAACCTTCCTGGGATAGCCAAAGCTTTTTGTCACCTCGGTCCCGAAATATTCTGATACCTAAAATCTGCTTCGCCGGTTCGAGATCTTTCATGGCGAAAGACTGCCTCAGTTGCTCTTTCAGCTCCTTGATCCGAGCACGGTTTTGTCCGACAACCAGCATGTCGTCTACATAAAGGAGAAGAATGATGAAGTCGTTTTTTGAAAATCTCTGGATAAAAACACAGTGGTCGGAAGTAGTCTTACGGTATCCTCGTCTGATCATAACAGACTCAAACTTTCGGTACCACTATCTCGGAGCTTGTTTCAGCCCGTATAAGTTCTTCTTCAAACGACAGACCAGTCCTTCCTTCCCCTAAACTTCAAAACCATCTGGTTGCTCCATATAGATCTCTTCCTCAAGATTTCCGTGGAGAAATGCTGTCTGGATGTCCAGTTGCTCAATCTCCAAATCCAAAGCTGCTGCTAGTCCAAACACCACACGGACCGAAGACATCTTCACAATAGGTGCGAAAATTTTATCAAATCAACACCCTTGCGTTGACTGAAACCTTTCGCCACAAGCCACGCCTTGTGTTTTGGCTTGCACGCATCTTCGGTCGTCTTCAGTAGGAAGACCTATTTGTTTTTAAGGGCCTTCTTCCTCTTGGACAGCTTAGCCAACTCAAAGATATGGTTTTCATGAAGAGAGGCCATTTCTTCCTTCATGGCCTCAAACCATTTATCCTTCTGAGCGCTATATATGGCATTGCCAAAATCTTCAGGTTCTCCAGTATCAGTGTGGAGGACGTACTCACTTGCTGGCAAGCGAACAGATAGACGTCTCTCCCTGGATGACCGTCTCACAGGGGCCACCTCGGCCTGTTGAGGGGCCAAATCTTCAACCTAATCCTCCTGAGGTATTGGAACAGCCTCATTATGGTTGCTAGCCACTCTTAGTCCGCTAACATCAGACTCAAGAGGCATTGGACAGATAACTTTAGCATCAGCTCTGTCCGTCTGGAAAGTATTGGGTTGTGACTTCTTCTCTTTTCCAATGTCCTCGATGGTCTCTTCCTCAACAAACACCACGTCTCGAGACCAGACCAGCTTCCTTTCCATTGGGTCATAAAACCTATACCTAAGTTCGTCCTTGTCATAGTCCAAAAAGACGCACTGCTTTGTCTTTGGCTCTAGTATGCTCCTCTCATCCCTCAGAACATGAATAAAGGCCTTGCAGCCAAATGTCCGAAGATGGTTATAAGCTGGTTCATTTTCGGTCCAGATCTTTTCTGAAACTTCCCCGTCCAAAGGCTTATTGGGCGACTGGTTGATCATGTGGGCGGTCGTCTTCAGGGCCTCGGCTCAAAAGGATCCCGGAAGCCTGGCCACCGACAACAAGCACCTGGCCCTCTCCATCAGGGTGCGGTTCATCCTCTCGGCCACGCCGTTTAATTGTGGCATCTTTGGTGGAGTCCTCTGATATTTGATGCCGTGAGCTCTGCAATAGGCATCAAAAGTCTCAATGTACTCTCCACCGTTGTTGCTCCGAATGGCCTTTAAGTTCCTCCCGGTCTCACGCTCAACGAGGACATGAAACTGCTCAAAGATTCCTGCGACCTAATCCTTAGTCTTGAGCAGGAATATCCACAGTTTCCTCGAGTAATCGTCAATGAAGGAGACAAAATACTGTGCTCCTCCAAAAGACCTTTCCGGGAGGGGACCACACACATCTGTGTGGACGATCTCTAGGACCTCGAACCTTCTGGAAGATGTGTCTCCCTAAAAGGAGACTCTCTGTTGCTTCCCCGCCATGCAGTGAGAGCAAGTCCTTGGCCTTTCTTCATCCAACTTTGGGATGAGACCCTTCTTGGCCAGATGACTCATGCCCCACTCACTCATGTGTCCGAGCCTTTTATGCCATGGCCCGAGGACTCAACACATCGTATGGCATTTACCTCACCCATCTCAACCATTGCTTTCAGTGCGTAAAGGCCTGAGGTCTTTCCTCTTCAGACAACCACCATGGATTCCTTCTTCAGCTTGAAATCGCCGTCATAAAAGACGCCGCAGTAACCTTCGTTATCAAGCCGTCCTACTGAAATGATATTCATACGAATATCATAGACATATTGGACATCCCTCAAAGTCATTCGGGTTCCATTGTTTGTCATCAAGGAGACGTCGTCTCGTCCAATGATCTCGGACGTCTCCATGTTGTCCATCTTCAACACTCCTGGGGCACTTGAAGTGTAAGTGGAGAACAGCTCTCTCCTGGAGGTGACGTGTATGGATGCGCCAGAATCCATCACCCAGTCAGAGGCCTGCTCGGCCACCCTCACAGAGTCCTCAGACTCGCAGGCCAAAAGGAGGTCACCTCCTGTGACAACAGAGACTGAGGACTCTTCCTCGTCACGCCTCTTTTCGCCCTTTTCTTTTCCAGTGTTTTCACGCTTCTACTTGTAACAAAATCTCTTGATGTGGCCTTTCTTGCTACAATGATGGCACTCCATATTCTGGTACCGAGAACGTAACTTACTCTGCTCTTTGTCTTCAGACTTTGGGCCACGTCCTCGGCTCCTTCCCATAGATTCGGTGACAAGGACGTCAGAGTACTGAGAGGTGGACGTATCCTGAGACCGCCATCTCACTTTCTCGTTCAGCACAGCTCCTTTGGCCATTTCCAAAGTCACCACGCCGTTAGGAGTTGTGTTGGCAATGGTGATCCTCATAACCTCCCATGAGTCCGAGAGGGTTGCCAGGAACCAGAGTCCGAACACCTCATCCTCAAACTTGATCCCCATGCTATTCAGTCAGTCCACATAGCCCTCAAATTCGTTCAGGTGGTCGGCGACAGATGAGCCGTCCTTGTACCGAATTTGTATTAGCCTCATCAAGTGAAAGATTTTGTTATTGCCAGTCTTGGAGGCGTAGAGCTTTTGCAATTTCTTTCAAAGATCCTTAGCATTCGTTTATCCCCGAACGTGGTTGTACACGTTGTCGTCCAATAACTGCCGGATGTAACCGCACACTTGCTTGTGCTCCAGCACTCACTCCTCGTCCGTTTTTGCCGTCGGATTTTGTGTGGCAAAAACTGGATTGTGCATGGACTTCACAAAGAGCAAGTCTGATATCTTGCTCTACCAAATGTCAAAGTTGATTCCGTTCAAGCAAGTTATTTTACTTCCTACATCCATAGCAGCCAGCAACAAGGTCACCGTTCAAAGAACTAAGTCTCTGATACCACTTGTTGTGCAAAACGAAAGACACGGTGACTGGACAGAAGGATCACTCGGACAGTAAGAGAGTAGAGCTATCAGACGGACGACCAAAAGTAGATATAGAATAAACGAGAGAAATACACATAAAATTTTTAACGTGGAAATACCCTTCTTCAACTAAGGAAAAAACCATCAAAGAATATACTATAAAGAATTGATTGTTTATAAGAATGTTAGCTACACAAAATCGAAATAAAGGAAAAATAATCACAAGTGTATATCACTTAATCTCTCTCTAAAAAGGTGTCTCTCTCTCTATCTTTGTAACAAGACTTGCCCATAACTCTCTCAAGGCATATTCCAAGTGATTACCTCTTACATTTCACGGCACTCCAAGACAAGACTCTCCAGCAAGGGCACAAGCCTATATATACACATGAGGCCTAGTGGTCGGCCAGCTACCATAGCAGTAGGGTGGCAGGACCACGCCTCCTAGGTCTACCATAGCAAGTGCACGTCCGGCGTGCAGAGTGGTAAGCCTGGCATCCATTGGAAGTTGTAGCTACCTCAAACTTCCAATCAGAGTGGGTCAACTGTCCACTTGTAAACGCGACTACAGCAGATCTACGGAGAGAGAGAGAGTCAACACCTAGGCTTTTGGAGTCTTCGTCCATATCCTCAGTGACCTCTCGGACATGACTCCTCCAATGAATCCTCGTCCGTTTCGACAGGCTTTTCGGACCACTCCAAAAGTCCGCATCCTTTTCCTCGTCATGTCCGCGGACAAAGTATCACGAAGGGAGTGACCCCAACAATTTGTGCCTTCCTTATTTAATGATAGAAGCAAAAAATAAAGAATCAAACATTTTATGATGGAATAATTAGGAATTTCATTGAAAAAAAGGAATATAAAGTCTACCCAATATTTGAAGAATTTGGTGATGGAAGTCTACCCAATGTTTATTATGAAAATAGCACTAAGGATAGCAAGTACTTAATATTTTTGAGGTATGCCTAATTAAAAAAGAAGGGCTTGAGCAACACTGAGAACAAGTAGATTTTTTTATCACACTCTTTCATTAAGGGGTTTGAATATAGGTAGTTTGATGGAGTAGCACCATGTTTAAAAGAAAAAGCTCGCATAAGAAATTCTAATCCATTATGTAGCCTAACACATTTAAGATATTTTCAGAATTATTATTTGCTGAATGAGAACAAACTTTCAATATAAGATCTCACTTTATTTTAAACTTTATAAAGTAAAGCTAAATATATCTAATAAAATTGTCAACAATGGTCAAGAAATACAAGATTTTTCATAGCCAATAACTTGGGAAAGCCCCCAAGTGTCACAATGAATAGTTTCAAAAGAAGAATTAGATCTATTGTTTCCTATAAGAAAGGGTAATTTGTAATGTTTAGCTAAATGTTATATATCACATACATGATTATTGTGTAGAACATGCAAATTATCAATGAAATGTTTCAATAAAAGTTGCCACAACTCGTTCACCCATCCCTATCTTTAAATTTTTTTTCCCTTCATTTATTCTTCACGTTTCATTGAATCCCTATAATATATTACAAATGTGTGAGATAATACTTGAATTTACACACCACGAACTAAATGGGTCATCCATTAGATTGACCTAATGATAAGCATACCTCCAAGAGATTTCTTATTCTTCAAAGAAGCCTTATATTTGTGGCAATTTCTCTTCTAGTGTCTTATTTTTTACGGTTGAAACAATTTTCCTTTACTCTTTCCTATGAACCATGATTGTTTGATTCGGACTTAGATTGAAATATTTTTTTCTTGAACTTTTCAATAGACTTAGTTCTAGGTAGGGTGGGTTACCCATCAAATAACATAATAGAGCCATTCTCTTTCTTGATTAAATCATTTGTCGATTGTAACATATTATATAATTCGGACAATGTCAAACTTATATTATTCATATTATAGTTGATTACAAATCAATTAAAATATTCTGGTAAAAATAATAGGATCACATTAATTTTGACATTACTATTCATTTCTGCACCCAATATCTCAAGTTCATAGATAAAAGAAATCATTTTTAAGATATGATCCTAAATTGGAAAGTCTTCCACCATTTGGCTGGACATAAGTTTTTCCATTATTTATTAATGTGCAAATTTACTTCTCCCTCCAAACATCTCTTAAAAATGTAGGAATATGTCACTTCTTGTAATCTTGTCTTCACATTGTTTTTATAACTCATTGGTCATTGTGGCCAATATATAGCATCTAACAAGTTCATCGGCCTCATGCCACCTTTTGTAACCATCCAAATGCTCTAGAGTGGCGTTAGCTATATCAATTGAAAGAGGCTTATTCATTAAGAACAAATAAAATCTTCTCAACAGTTATGATGATATTTAAAATTTTTTTCTATCAATCACGTTAAGTATTAATAAACAGTTATTATTCAAAATTATAGATAAGTGATTAAAATTTGATATTGTGAATCTATGAAATTTCACACACCCATATACATATCCATTAATTTCAGGATTTTAAAAAATTAATGGCACCTCCCTCAAGATTAAATATGTTAAAACTAAACCCGCATTAAAGAGCAAAGTTTATTAGTCAAACTAATTTGTATTAAATAATATTTATTTAACATTTAAATAAATCTAATTGGGTTACCAATGACAAATCCAAATCCAAACCCTTGAAATAAAACATATATTAAGAAATAAATATATAAAACAGAAATAAAATAAAAATGAAAGGAAAGGCACGTACAGACGGCTGGCACCGCCTATGCTTCGGTTGGCGGTGCCGCCTGTGATTTTATAAAATATTTTGGAACCAAATCTGACAGCCATCGGCTCCGACCGAAAACGTATTATCGGATCCTGAGCGGCCAACAAATTTATTAAGATTTGGAACCAAATCTGGCATTTATGGACGTCGGCCGTCAACAAATTTTCAATTCTAGTAAAATTTTAAGTTTTCTTCCACCTGAATCTTCGCATTAATAACTCCGCGCACAAGACATTTGAGATTCAAATGTTAAAATTTATAAAATGATATTGAAATTAAATAAACTTATAAATTATTAAGATTAATTATAAACTCAGATTAAAAATTAAATATTAAATTATAATGGTATAGATATAAGTAGCATTTCATGTGCGCTTAGCTTATATATGAATGTGTTTGAAGGAAAATTATTATAACTGATATGCGTATAAGGATCACTCATACATATTTGTTTTAGATGAGTAGTGCCTAAGACATACTTATTGAATGCTCATGCACAAGCTTAAAAGAGGTATTGATGCTTGATCTGCATTCGATTGGCACATGAGTGCTAATCTGTTATATAAAAGACTTTTATCATTTTGTACTCATATCTCTTGAGATTTTAAGAGAGAAGAGAGTAGGGAAAAAAAAAAGAGATTAAGGAAGAGAAAGAAAGAAGAAAGAAGTAAAACTAAGGTGTGAATTTAAGCTCATTTTTGATGAATTCAAATGAAGAAAAATATATTTAAACTCATTTTGTAAGGTACCAGTTTCCACATTATGGTAATTAAAAGTAATTAAAATTATATAAGTGGATCGATGTCTAAGAATGCGGGAGAAGTTAGATTGAAAGGCCGAAGACCCAGAATTGGTGGATTTGGAAATCGGTGCTATAATCTCAAAATATTAATTCGTAAATAGAATTTGGTTTTTTATTTATGATAATCACAATGTATTAAATTAATATAATCGAAGTTAGACTTTTGGTACGTGGGAAAATATGTTTCGGAGGTGAAACTGGGCAGCCGCCTGCTGAACGTTGCATTTAGCAGGCTAGTGCCTACCGGGCACTCAAGCACTGCAGCAGGCGTCGATTCCAGGGGTGCGGCACCAGCCGGAGATATTAAAATTGTGAGGGTTTTGTTTTCAACGAGATTTCAGCTACCATGCACGGGGAGAGAGAGAGAGAGAGAGAGGGAGGGAGAAGAAAGAGAAAGGGAGAATCCAAGGTCGCAGGGCCTGTTCCGAGCTAGAGTCAGTTAGAAAAATAATAGATCGAATCGAGACAAGTGCACTCATACTCTCATCTTTCGTTTTCTCACACTTTTATTCCGTTTTTTTCAGGTATTATCGTTTCGATATTCAAATAAGTTTATACCCATAACCTAAGTATGAAAACACATCGATTTCATATTCGAATATCAAGATTTGAGTGGTTTTTCGTAACCCAAAACCTTAACCGACGCCCAAACCCATTTTACTATTTATTTTGGGTTTTATGCATGATTTGATTTTAGGTAATTGTTACCCATGACTTGAATATACAAATATATGAATTTCATACCTGATTTTATAATTTTGACCGATTTTCGAACATAAAACCCTAATCCCATGCCCCGGACGTTTACACCGATTAAATTGAGATTTATATATATATATATTGGCTTTAGGATATCATTATCCGCACTATAAATATGTTAATGTATTAATTGAGTGTTTGAATTGGTAGTTTTGTAGGGTTTTATACTCACCAAAATCCTAACCCGCTCCCACTTTGGGCCTTATTTGAATTAACCATAATTTATATGTGATTTTAGTTTTAAAAATTATATAGTATACTTTTGGGAAGGTATTTGATACTCGGACGCTTTAAAGTTATGTTCGGTGGCTTACGGTGGTAAGAGCTCATTATTCCAAGATTTACAATCATTTATACATATATTACGAAAATATTAATTGAATATGTTCCGAAAATCATGTCATGAATCATTTGTCATGAATTATCGATCGGCAGCTTTAAGAATTCTGTCTAATATAATATAAAAAAGAATTCTTAGATCCTCAATGTTTTAAAAGAAATTATGAATAAATCAAGAACACATGAGGTCTTAAACTCACGAGGAATATGAAAATTTGTACGAAAATATGTTCATGAAAAGAAAATCTGATGATTGAGAAAATTCTGTAATTAAATAATGGATTATGAACTGATTGGCTTATGAAACGTTTTCCAATAGAGTAGGAGTGAAGAATTTTGTACTTAAGAACAGAATTTTCTAATGAAATAAGGAACTAAGAAACTTGAACCAAGGATTACGGATAATAAACTTTGACATACCAAAATATTACAGTGAAAACTCAAATGATTACTCTGACCATATATCCTGATCGTATTTTACAACAAGTGATATTTATTGGCATACCTTAGTATATTATTACGGAAAGTCGTCGTTTGTTTTAGAACTGCTTGTGGCTGGGCCGCCACAACTGGTCGGCTCCGTCTATAAGGATTGTATGTAGATAGCCCGCATTTAGGTCTTGAATAGGAGGAGATGGTTTTGGATTATATAGGAGCAAACATAATCTAAGTTACGACCGACTGTTTATTTGTCAGTAATACCTACTGATCTTGGACCCCAAACAAAATAAATATTCGGCGTAAATTGATAACTAAAAAAAGACAAAGGAAAGGAACTAAAAAAAATTGGAAACAAATCCTAAAAGTATTTCTTTCGAATCATGATTTATAGTCTCATATACATCTCTATCCTTTATTTATACACTATTATATTTCAAACATGAGATTATGTATGTTCTTTGGTATATATATGTTTATTGCTGAGCTTTAGCTTACCCTTGCTAATTTTCTCCCTTCAGATGAGCAAGAGCTGTACTCATTGAGGCAGGGTAGAGGCTTGAGTCAGCCGGGCGTTGAAGAAAATTGAAGATGATCCTTTGGACTTAGTTGTACAGTATTAAGCTTTTTGATAGAATATTTTGTACTCTGATAAAGTTTATATATGATTGTATAAAGATGATCAAATAGCATGGTCCGTTTGTGTATGGCTGTATTTATATATGCTTCCGCAGGTTATTATTGTTTATTTCAGATATCTAGTGTCATCTCTTTGTGTCCAGAGACATAATGTTGGAGTCACCGAATGATTGTGGTGATTTTAGGATTTAGTGTAGGATTTTTGTATTGTCGGGATGTTGGAGTTTGATGTTGATTTTTTTTGTAGTTTGGATATGTTGAGGCTGTACAATTATTGTACAAGATATTTTATAGGTTTTGTATTTTAGCCGACGTCCGTATTACAACTGAAATTCTGTCGGATTTTTTGTTGAAAATACCGTATGTCATATATTTTTTCTCTTATTATTGAATTTTTTAAAAAAAACGTTTTGAATATTTATTATTCAATACTCATGCATGTGATATTTACTTACTTTATTTGATTATATCTTACATATAACTTAGTTTGGTTTCCATTATGTGAGATTTTAAAGGCTAATGTTTTCAAATTAAGTATGCTGTATTGAAATCCTAAAATTTTATACCATTTGTTCTCGTATGTCTATTTTATGCTAGTAATTTAGTAAAGCCTGTAATTTAATTTTTTATAAAAATATTTTATTTTTTAGATTTGAGAAAAATATATATGTTTATATTTTGGTATTGAGTTATAAAATTTAACTAAATAATAATTATTATAGAAAATTGATGAAATATATTTAAATATATCCTAATATATTATTTATAAATCAAAAGTTAAACATAATATTCATGGGTTAAAAAATTGGTATTTATCCCTAACTATAAGAATGATATGTGGTCAGCACATTTACAAGCTGTAAATTATTGCATATAATTTTTGATTATATAGAAGCAATCAAAGCTTGAATATCGATTATTGACCTCATTGGTGAAGTCATCATTGATCATTAATCTGTATATTTTTATACACACTTTTGCATATTTTATCATATTTTTGGTATTTTGACATTTTAATTATTGATCATAAATATTTTTTCTTTTATATTTATTCATTATATATATATATATATACTTTATTAAATATTAGGCTTACTTCTATTATCATTTGCTAATCACTCATATTAACAAATTCAGATATAACTTGTAGGGATTTGAAACACTAAGAAGATTTATATGAAGAAGTAATTTTAGGATGCTTTAGATGTATTTTGATTATCCAAATTTAAAGTTGGTTATTATGATATTGGATAGTTTGTATATTTGACCATGAGCCTTGAATTTATATTTTTAGTATTAAATATTAGATATTTTGTTATTGAGTTTGATGATACATCTTCTTACTTATGGTTATTAGTTGATTATGTAATAAGTTATTGGAACAACTTTTGAATGTAGCCTTTGGATTTCAGACTTTATTATATTTATTATCAGACTATTTATTGATATTTGTTGTAATATCATCTTTTAGTATATTTAAAATTTAAATTCTAAAATGAAGATACGACAAAACATTTATGGATAAAAAATAAGAGGCCAGGGGAAAGCAGAACTCATTCTCGAAGACTCCTAAGCCCATTTGAAGAATCCAACATTTTCACTATTGATGGCCGCTATTATAGATTGTGAAGTCAACCTCTCTTATTTCTTCCACTGAGTGTTTAGCTATTTTTATCTTGTAGATGTGGCAGGCTATCATTATTCTACGAACACAATACCAATAACTTTTTAATGACATATACAGTCAAGCAATCAAATATATTCTATTATGTTATAAGGGATTAGTTGTCTAAGGATTCTAAGTACCGATATTTTACTAATATCTCACTTGGTGACCCGATCCCATGCCTCATGCAACTTTTCTCTATGTGATCCTATAATGGGATTGTGACATCCAAAAATTCATTTGAAACATAATATTTAAATAATTGAGTAAAATATAAAGGATAATTGTAAGTTTGAGTAATTCTTTAGTGTTCAATTGTTGTGACACTTGATAGGTATATGGTTTGTACTCATGTATAGAAAGCAATAGAGGGGACACCTACTATGTGTAAGAAAACAGATTGTTTGTGCCTAGCAATAGCAGCATATGATGGATATCCGCATGCCAATTCTAGAAATTGGGGCACATAAGATCATGTATGAGGGGTTCACGTGTGCCACATGATAATAGCCTTGTTTTTGATGGGTGCCGACTAATGCTTGTATGCTAATCTTAATATATAAGACGTTTCAACCTCTTTTCATCATATTCTTACATGATTTAAGAGAGAAAATAGAAAAATATAAGAAGATGAAAGAAAAAGAATGAGAATTAGGGACGAATTTGGGAGCTAAAACCTTAGAAGATCCCGTGATTGTTAAACCAAATGAATCTTAAGTTTTATTTTTTATTTTTTAGATTTGAGAAAAATATATATGTTTATATTTTGGTATTGAGTTATAAAATTTAACTAAATAATAATTATTATAGAAAATTGATGAAATATATTTAAATATATCCTAATATATTATTTATAAATCAAAAGTTAAACATAATATTCATGGGTTAAAAAATTGGTATTTATCCCTAACTATAAGAATGATATGTGGTCAGCACATTTACAAGCTGTAAATTATTGCATATAATTTTTGATTATATAGAAGCAATCAAAGCTTGAATATCGATTATTGACCTCATTGGTGAAGTCATCATTGATCATTAATCTGTATATTTTTATACACACTTTTTGCATATTTTATCATATTTTTTGGTATTTTTGACATTTTAATTATTGATCATAAATATTTTTTCTTTTATATTTATTCATTATATATATATATATATACTTTATTAAATATTAGGCTTACTTCTATTATCATTTGCTAATCACTCATATTAACAAATTCAGATATAACTTGTAGGGATTTGAAACACTAAGAAGATTTATATGAAGAAGTAATTTTAGGATGCTTTAGATGTATTTTGATTATCCAAATTTAAAGTTGGTTATTATGATATTGGATAGTTTGTATATTTGACCATGAGCCTTGAATTTATATTTTTAGTATTAAATATTAGATATTTTGTTATTGAGTTTGATGATACATCTTCTTACTTATGGTTATTAGTTGATTATGTAATAAGTTATTGGAACAACTTTTGAATGTAGCCTTTGGATTTCAGACTTTATTATATTTATTATCGACTATTTATTGATATTTGTTGTAATATCATCTTTTAGTATATTTAAAATTTAAATTCTAAAATGAAGATACGACAAAACATTTATGGATAAAAAATAAGAGGCTGGGAAAGTTAGAACTCATTCTCGAAGACTCCTAAGCCCATTTGAAGAATCCAACATTTTCACTATTGATGGCCGCTATTATAGATTGTGAAGTCAACCTCTCTTATTTCTTCCACTGAGTGTTTAGCTATTTTTATCTTGTAGATGTGGCAGGCTATCATTATTCTACGAACACAATACCAATAACTTTTTAATGACATATACAGTCAAGCAATCAAATATATTCTATTATGTTATAAGGGATTAGTTGTCTAAGGATTCTAAGTACCGATATTTTACTAATATCTCACTTGGTGACCCGATCCCATGCCTCATGCAACTTTTCTCTATGTGATCCTATAATGGGATTGTGACATCCAAAAATTCATTTGAAACATAATATTTAAATAATTGAGTAAAATATAAAGGATAATTGTAAGTTTGAGTAATTCTTTAGTGTTCAATTGTTGTGACACTTGATAGGTATATGGTTTGTACTCATGTATAGAAAGCAATAGAGGGGACACCTACTATGTGTAAGAAAACAGATTGTTTGTGCCTAGCAATAGCAGCATATGATGGATATCCGCATGCCAATTCTAGAAATTGGGGCACATAAGATCATGTATGAGGGGTTCACGTGTGCCACATGATAATAGCCTTGTTTTTGATGGGTGCCGACTAATGCTTGTATGCTAATCTTAATATATAAGACGTTTCAACCTCTTTTCATCATATTCTTACATGATTTAAGAGAGAAAATAGAAAAATATAAGAAGATGAAAGAAAAAGAATGAGAATTAGGGACGAATTTGGGAGCTAAAACCTTAGAAGATCCCGTGATTGTTAAACCAAATGAATCTTAAGTTTTATTTTTTATTTTTTTCTAAAATTTTTAATTTATACATTATTTTTGCCTAAGATCTAGGATTTTATATTTTTAAATTATATACAAGTGTTCACGTTTGATAAAGATTCACCTTTTCATGTTTTTATTTTCTAAGAATTTTGAAAAATCTTTATTGCATATACTTTATTTTACAAAATATTTAAGAAATCTCTACAATAAGTTAAGCTAAATTATTTTATTTTTAAATTTTGGATAATGTTTATATCTTATAGAGATTTTTGCATATTTCTTTCAAATGAATAATTGAAAGAAATTAATAAAAAAATATATTATAATATATAAAAATATATTAAAATAAAGTCATATAAAATTTATCTATGGGTAATAATAGTAAAAAACGCCTCCTTTAAAGAGATAATATATAGACAATTTATCCATGAATTTAAATAGTTGAGTATGATCTTAATTTATAATATAACGTATAAATCAATATTCATATATTTGCCATAATCGATAATGTTTATCATTGTTCTTTGATATATTTATTCTTTTTCACAAATCCCAATTTCAAAACGCTAGATTCAAATCAATTCTAGGAAAAATCATCAACAAAATTAGTTAATATTTGAAAGTAAAGTAACATCTTAACTCGATAAACAAATATGCAATATTCAACTAAAATATAAATTAAAGTCTCACGAGTATCTATACAAATTGGTCAAAATTCAAAATAGGTCAAAATTTAAAGTAACAAACTTTAAATTAAATGCTCAAAACATAACAAAACAACTTAGATCTATTTCTTCACAATTAGCCTTTCATCGAATCCTACAAGAGTATCTATGCCTACTAATATAAAAGGTTAATAAGATATAGAAAGAGTGAATTTAATAATCAAGAAAACAAGTACATTATATATATGTATGAAAAAATATGGAAGGGATAGCAATGATAATCAATTATAGAAAAAACACAAATGTATCAAATGCCAATAATTTTATTGAAGATAGAAAAATTGAGGATAGCAAATATTTCAATAACAAATATCAAATAGCAAGTTTTGGAAATCGGGCTATACATATTTTTGATAATCTGAAGCTAATGCACTATTTTTTAAGATTTATAAATGAGCTATTTATAATATCATATAGGCGTGACAAAACGTCGCTTTTTATACCTATTGATGATAAATTCTATTTTCGAGTTATACATAATATATAAGGATATATCCAAATATAAAATGTCAATTATCTTATAATAGTTTTTATTGAATCAAAATGAGTAACTCTTTACAAATATCAAAAAAATTTACAAACCTTTTTCAAATTAGAAAAAAAAAATTAATCTTTATAAATTTTTAAAATAGAGTTTTCGTCAAATATTTATATAAAATATTACATAATTTCAAGTAGTTGAAGATTCCATCAAGTATGAACAATATTATAAAATTGGGCACAAACTTTCAAAAATTTGAGATTTTTAGATAAGGTAGACATGCATGCAAAGAAATAATGAGATGGACAATAATGAGGCACATTCATGCATGTTTAAAAGAAAAGCAATATGATCAATTTCAAGATTTTAATCACATAAAAAAAGAAAATGATTTAAACATACTTACTTTAAATCAAATATTTATTTGATATAGTCTCAATGCCACATTCCTTTACCTTCTCTCTCTTTTTTTTCCTTTTCTTTTTCTCTTTTTTTTTCTTCTCTTTACAAAAAAGTATCCACAATTAGGAAAAGGATCTTAAAAACTCTGACTGACGCAAAAGCGTTAATAAAGTATGCATTAGGTGCAGTGACCATATGTATGCACACATAAGCGTCTACCGTGTGCATGTTAAGTGTAGCGATTCTGCCTCAGAGATATATATAGCTGCACTTGTGCCAATCAAGCACTAGACTTTATCCCTCCAAAAATTGATTTGGTATGTATATCGATTTTTGTTTGATAATATTGTTATTATCAAAAAGACTTTATCCTTCCAAGCGTAGCGATTATATTTTTATTATGTATTTGATAATATTGTTAGAAAAAGAGTTTAAATGTTGCTAAATATGATTTGGTATGTGTACTTTGATGCAAAAAGGTCAAATGCCGTATATCGATTTTTGTTTTTTCCTATAATGTACTAGTAGATTGTATATGATTGAGAGCCTTTAGATTCGAGAGTTACACAAGTTTATGAAATCATGGTTAAATTGAAGTAAATTTGACCATATATTGAGACTAATACTTTTATATTTTCATTGTGAAATCACTAATCAAGTTTTATATAGTATTGTAGTTTAAATTTTGAGACCTAATTTTTATATTATTATCTAGGTCACTATATCGACAGCATCTTGGTATCTATTTTCCACATCACTAGGTCCAAACACATGAATTCCCCATATTGGAGGGGAAAATATCAAATTTATTCTAGAAATTTTGGTTTTTAATAAAATAATTATTTATAAAACAAAACTAACTTAGCTTGAAAGCATTGTGATCATAATTTACACAACCCAAGTGAAGTCGAAACCTTTTGCTCCAAAATGCCTACCAAAAGCAAGTGTCCCGCTACTTTACTTGATTTTGTGCATCGGAACCCAATTCAATGGCAACACCAGAAACTAGAACAACATCATCTCGGAATTCGAATACCGCAAAGGGTGGTACTTAAAGATGTTGTCAAGCGGGCCATATCATATATTATTAATAGTTGTAGCAAATATCCCACACTTAGTTGAGCGAAAACAGGGGGCATGTCCGACGAGATCAAATAGCAAGTCATGTCGTTCATTTAGATAGCTCGGCGGCGAGGCGGTCGGCCAAGCTCTGGACCGTGGAAGGAGAGACGCCCCTTGTTCCGCCCAGGTACCATTTCTTTATCATCTCCGCCACGTTTGCGTTCTCCACCACCATCTTTGATTCTTCCTTCTCATCTGTCGTTATCACGATCTGTACACACACACACACAAAAGAAGCAGGGGAATCAGATGCGGATTACTTCTTTTACAGGAAGCTATCCGAGAAACAAGAATAAAGCTTGTTCTGGTCACAATAAAAGCCACACGTGAATTATTATTCTTGGGAAAGAAAAATTCTCTTGTTAGTGGCGGGGTAGACAATTGGGTAGGCGGCTAACCTTCTACAAGAAGAGGATAGATTCAATTTCTATTAATAATAACTATTTGATATTGATTAAACAGTTGTATTATTATTTTTTAATAAAAAATAAAGAAAAATTTTAACCGTTTAATATTGATTAAACAATTATGGTTGAAAAGGGTTGAATCAACTCTTCCCTTAGAGAGGTAAAGACATCAAATTCGTGGTGATATAGCATATCGAGGGGAGAATTTAAAAAAATAATAGCCAAAACTTGGTTGATCCCATTGACAAGCCTACTTTTCTGAATAAAATGGAGGCGCTTGGATTTTCTAAGGTCATAATTTCATAATCTATGCAAAAGATGTCAAATATATTCCCTTTTTTAAACTTTTTTTCTTTTAAGAGTTCACTCTTACTTTTATTTTTGCAATTATTCCCTCAAATTTAATTAACGCAGCAGCTTATTTCAATGCCAAAAATATTAAGTTAAAATTAACTCGATTTTTATACTAATAAAAATGTATTTATCTTTTTTTTTTTCTGGAAAAGCTTTTAAAGTGCTAAAATGTGAAGTAAAGGTTAATTTTATTTAGCATTTACATGACGATTTGGTCAAATTTTTACACATATAATAGAATCGATACTGATTAAAAATTTATAATAAAATTGGGAAAGGAAAGAGTAAAGGATTTAAAAAAATTGAAACAACTGAAATTATATTCTTTGGTAGTTATTCCTAAATATAAAACATTATAGAAAATCATGGGTAGGGAAGGATTAGTTTGTGCAATCTTTCTCCAATATTATTGATATAATACTTTTATAGTTTGAATTCATAATTAACAAGACATACACATGTTTGAATACTGAAATACTAGCACTCCTTGTCTTAATAAGCTGTTAGTCGCTGTTCAAGACAATTTTTCAAGAAAAATGAATTGATTATGCCTCTTAACGGGCACTAAATCAGACGGCAAAAGGCAACCAATGCATCCTATGGCTTTAGAAACAGAGGGTAATTGAAAAAAAGAAGAAACTTCAGTAAGTAGGGGGTTGGTTTTTACCTCAGCGGGACCAGAAGGTGAGAACTTGAAAGTGAAGAAGGAAGTTTTCTTGAGGTATTTGGCAGGGAAAAACTCAGCTACCTTCTCCAAAGCTGCTTCCTCCTCGTCCTCGTACTTGTCAACAGCTGCCAATCGGTCCCTAACCGCACTCTCCAGCTGCGTGCCATACTGAGAAGCCTTGATCTCCTTGATCACCACCACTCTCAGCACTGCTTCCACCGGCGCTGCACATCCACATATATATACATGCAAACTACCCTATGTTATCTCTCTATGTTGTGGCAGCTACATATCTTTCGCTCCTATTCTCCATGATAGCCGAAGTATACTACAAATTACCAAGGTTTTTTTCCCATTTAATTATCATCCCTCCCATTGAAAATCGGGGTGTGATCAGGGTAAGGAACTAATGCTCGGGGAAGGAGAGATATCCCTGTTTGAATGTTCAATAGTACTAGGTATAAAATCATAGCAGTATATATTATATACTTATACACATTGATATATAAATATTTAAAAATGAAAGCATAACAATGATTAAATAAAATATATCGTGATATTAAAAAAAGTTTGACATTTTTAAATTAAATAAAAACAACTTTTGCAGAATTGTTATTTTAGAATATATGTAAAACTTAAGTGGGTAAAAATTAAGGTGGGGTAGGATGACTTGGAACCATACCCACCCCCATTTATTTAACTTGGCAAGATTTCCAATCAAAATCGAGATGAAATAGATAAACCTTGATGATTCAAGATAGGACATGGCAAAATTAGTATCTCCACTCTTCTAGATGAATTATTGAACCAGGCAATTTTATTGTGTAATTTTACTGAGAAAAGATTTTAGATTTGCTATAATTTATCCCCCCCCCCTTCCAAAAAAAAAGACCCAATAATATACTTAACAAGGGACTTACAAGCTAGGATTTTAGCTTACCCTAATTATTGAAAGATTGATATTAAGGAATATCTTTGGGACATTCTCTTATAACGTGGTATCATATCCACCTATCTATATTAATGGGCCCATATAGTCGTAAATGGATTGATGGATGCCATGTTATCGAAGGCGTCCTTAGAATATGTAAAATTGGCCTCCAAATATTTCTCTATTTGAAAGAGTGCTTGGGCAATCAGCATAAGTAACCATTCTTAGCATTTTCATTACGTGTGCAAGTGTGGATAATTAAGAAGATCAAACGAGGAAAAGATAATGTTTTACCAGCAGCAACAGCTGCGAAGAATTCATCATCCTCTGCCAACTCTTTGCCAGTTTTACCCTTCCATTTCTGTAAATGTGTCACCACTTCCGGTTCCATGTAAACACCAATTGCTGTGTGCTTTATTTGCAGAAAGTGAATTTCGATTTCTGTTACCCCTGTTCCTCAAATTTAATCAAATATGCACCTAGTTAGTAAATTGGATCCATGAACCTCAACACCAAGGAAATTAAGCTTTCTCTACTCTGATAGGCAGGTTATGATTTCAAATCACAAAATAGTCTTTAATATATACGTACAACTAGGAATGGAGCCATTATCCTATTGCAATAATTCCTACTAAGAAAAATGCCCATGTTGTGGCAATTCCACCCTATGCATTATGATGTAGGAACGTAATGAGAAGTGTATGTGGTTCATACCATGACCAAGCAGAGGCAAAGGTTTCGTCAATGTGAATTCTGAAGGAAGGGCAATGTCATCCACCATCACATCGTTTGCCACTGCGTTACCATGCAAAAATATAACAGGTTTTCATGGGCTAGTAAATTATAGTAACAAAAGACATTAAGTTATAATATAATCCGACCCTACAGCTGGCCAACATTGTATTAGGAACCTGAGAAATTCAAAATATATAGTTTTCTCCGCACTAATTCATGTCCCTCTTACAGAGCAGCCTGTACTCTAACCAATGCCCACATTCTCTTTTCTCCCCCACTAACTCATGTCCCTATTACAGGGCAGCCTGTAACCTAACTAATGCCCAAATTCTCTTTGCCTTAGAAATGAAACTTGTATGACAATTGAACAATAGTTTAAATCAATTTCGAATTCATCCAACAATAATAATAACAAAGTGTTAAATAAATCTACTTTCATCGCGTCACTAGGATACATTATCTCATTCCGAGTACAATAGCTCCACCTAGGGTCATAAATTTCGTACTCTTGAGTGCTTAACACCTATTGGGATATACGAGATATTAGAATCGTAAGATCTTGAGGATAATCTAATACATATAGTATTACTCCTAATATATTTTTTCACTCAAGAACACCATGCTTCACAATATCATGGATGTATGGAGGTGCAAATTATCTAAGTTGAATTGAGCATGGACATGTTCAAACTTTGTTTTGTTTTTTATATATTATAAATGAACTCGAGCCAAGTATCACTTGATTATTTCAGGCCATGAATGGTTGCGCTTTTGAAATAGTTGTCCAGTGCGGTCTAAATAAAAAAAATAATCCCTTGTTATACATAGTCTCCCATAAAATGAATTTTGGTCAAGGTCATAGGGTGGTCGCATATCCATGGAAACCATAACTGGTCAAAGGCGCTCCAAGAAGATTATTTAACTATTTTTTTTAAAAAAATTTAAAAATCAGCTATTAAATTATAATTTTTTTTATTTAAAAATAAATGATTCAAATTTAAAAAAATAATTTCCCTGTCTCTTAAAAAAAAAAAAAAAAATAGAGCCTCTTATTTCATCCACAGCGTAACATAGACAGACAGCACGAAACAATAAAAGAAACTCAAGTGTATAAAAATGTACCAAAAATACTTTCAAAAGGGAGAGATGATTTGGGCTGTGGGCGAGATTTGACTGTAAAATCGTGTCATGTTCACATCTCAATATGTCCCATTTATAGAGAATCTTAATCCAGTTTTTACGAATTTATTTTTAAAATCAATTAGTTTACAATTTTTTAAAATTATTTAATCTCAATTTTTAAACGTAATATGCTATTTAAAAAAGCTTAGGTTAAACAGACCTTTAAAGAAGTAGCTTCGAATACGTAAATCGTCTGAAAAGAATCGAAATTGTTACGATCCTTTCGCTATTTTAGCTTTCGTATATACAAACATTTGCCAAAATTAAAAGTTAAAAAATGATCGTCAAAATTAAGAATAATTAAAAGGAACATATCGTATGCCAACTGATACCTCTCTTCATACGCTAGCCCAATCGAACCCTAATTTTCTGAATCCGAAGAATCCCAACAGAGTAGAACAGCAGAGAGAGAGAAAGAGGGAGACTCTTACTGATTAATTAGGAGTCACTTTGTCTCAGATAATCCAGAGAAGCGAGGGAGCGAAGCGCGGTGCAGCGTTGAAGGCCGGAGCGGGACTCTGCTAAATCTCCGAGGTAAAGGGGGAGAAAATATAAGGTAACCAGCAAGTCGCTCTGCACTACGTTTTGCCACCTACCCTTGGCTATAATATAATATAATATAATATACTAAATAGACTAATCTGCAAGTCTTCGGCTTCCCATCGAGGAGGGGTAGGTGAGGTTTTCTCGGTTGATAGATCATTTCCTAACAACCCCCTTCTCACGAGATATTTCACCACCTCACGTTCAGATTTCCAATTCTGTTTCCGTTTTTATTGACCGGACATTGAGGTAGGCTAAGGATGAAGAGATCTGTGCTGATTTATTGTATGTAGTGCTTTATACAGTATATCAGTGTCCGGCAGATAATTGAGATATAATTAATTGTTATCAGTATTATGCATAACCGGTATTTATTTTAAATCCTGAAATTATATGATCAGAATCGGAGAGAATATTTTGCTTTAACTTCCCAAGAATTATTGAGAGACGTCAACTTGTTAAGTTTGGAAGTAGAACAGCAGATAACATTACCTTTATATGATCTCCTGTATTTATGGCAAAATATGATGGCGAGAATTAAAGATCTACTCTGTGTCCAACTACTTCTTGGGGAAGGACTAAATAATTGACGAAGGCCAGCTTCACGTAGGTAAAATCAGACGATGGCAGATGTGATGCTCTCTTTTTTCATTTGAATTGATGACTGAAGCAAGTCGTCCGTACTATACTGTCCAGACTTGGAATCCCGAGGAAACCGCTCCCACATGAGGCTTGTCAGATCTATCCAGCAAATGAGAGGACGACCCCCTCAATTTCTATAGATTCAGTGAAGTTAATATTAACCGATCCAAATGCTGCTATATTAAGAGACTTGGTCACAGCACGAGGTCATGGCTGCCAAACCCCAGCAAGAAAGCATGTCAATACCTGTACACAATAAAAAAAAAGTGTTTGCCCATCTGACCAAAAGGTGTGGTGATATCAAATGATGATTGCCACACCCAAAAAATAGGTTGACAAAATTGAAGCTAATTGGGCAATTAAGTAGCATCCAGCACAAATTGTGAAGGTATAACTATCTCCTGATGCAGGATACATAGCCAGTTATAAATGATCATATATTTAATAGTTCTTTTTAATTCTATGTATAAATAATTCACTAATTTTATGTCAAAGATATTCAAATTTTTAAAAAGAAATTATCATTGGTAGGGAGAAGTTACTCCTTAGAGAGAGGCTTAGGAGATTTAAGTGCTTCTAAACTCCTCGAGGAGAATAACATTCGTTCTCCTAAGAGACTAAGCTGCCCCAATAGATGAGTTTGGTACTTTCATTTGCCAATGGTTGGTGTTAAGGGATATTCCTTCCACAAGTTAGATGTTTCCGGTCAAGCTCCTTAAATAAGCTCAACCTCTCTATCTATGGTGATTTGGACCCAATCCATGACTGTTGCCTACATCCAACTCAAAAAATTAAAAGTCTCAAATTAATATCATAACATATTTATAAATGATAAAATATAATTATTATGATCTAAAAATCTTCATACATCAAAAATATGAATATCGCCGCAATATCACAACAAAATAAAACTAAACAAAAGAATATATTTCTAGAGTATAAAATAAAAAAATAAACATTCTCTTCAACTAAGCTTATAATTTCTATCATCCTCCACTCTATCTAATTCTAGAGTTATCCTCATTTAATATTACTATTTTAAAAGAAAAATAAAAAGAGTAAACTAAAAGTCCAGCAAATAACTCTAACCAATACAATAACAGCGAAGACATTAAACTATGTAGGAAACTTATCTGTTAAAACAATCTCCAATAATATGTAATATATAAAAAATAATAATCATTTACAGATAATCAATAAACGACATCATTAAAGAAATAACTCAATATTAGTTTGCAAAATCAATAAACATGATGTTTACTAAGAATGATATCCTGAAGGGCATCCACAGATACACAAATCAAATCAATGTAACGAGGTCTCAAAATATCCATATTACTAAGGTTCTCTCCTAAATTTTTGAAAAATTGAACTCAGTATAAAGTTGTAATCGTAAGAGATATCAAACTCTTTATAGATCTTATTCTACTATTGTGACAAAAAATTTTATATTTATGTCTTCAATAGTTAGATAAGTATTACGATATTATCCAATAATTATAGTGTTCTCACCACCCCTAAGGACTTTCTAAAGGTTATAACCGTAGTATACTTATACTACTTATAATACTCATTGTCAATGATATCCATGATATTATTTCATGTAATGGTCACAAGTTTATAAATATTACTTCAAAAATAAATTGACCTTTACAATTAGATATAGAGTAGATATTAAAAAATTATAGATTATACTAAGATGTCATATTGTAATGTACCGATTTTTAAAATATAATAATTAAGAGTAATTAAGTTAATATAACTAAATCGAGGTCAAAGGATATGAGAGAAATTTGATCGACAAACCCAGAGACCCGAAATTGGGAAGATCAAAAATCGGTGTTATAAACCTTTAAAAGTTAATATGTAAATAAGATTTGAGATTTAAATTATAATAATCGTAATTTATTAAGTTAATATAATCAAAATTAGGATCCAAGAATGTAAAAAGTTTGGTTAGAATGGTTGAAATAGGTCCCAGACGGCGCGTGTGCGAAGCTGGCTTGTTGCAAGCCTACCCTAGGCATGACCCGTGTTCAACGCACGCTCAAGGCCCCTCTCAAGCGCTGATTTCAGGGAAGGGGTGCCCGAAGCACCCCCGACGAGCGCTTGAGTGCCGATTCCAGGGAAGGGGTGTCTGAAGCATGTCCGACGAGCGCTCGAGCACAGATTTTTGCTAAAGGACGCCCAAAGCGCGCCTGACCCATGCTCGAGCGCCAAATAGAGAGAGGAGAGAGAGAGCACCGTGGAGGAGAGAGAAAAGAGAAGATCAAAACTCTCGAGTCCATTTCCGACTTGGAGTTTGTTGAGAAAGTTGTAGATCGGGTCAAGACAAGTATACCTATATACTTTTCTTTCTCTTGTTGTACTTTTTATTCTGTTTCTCTCAGATATTTTTGTTCTGATATCCGTCAAAGTATGTATTTTATGATACCCATATCTTGAGCATGCATATATATTAATTTTATATCCGATTTCTATATTTTGTGTGGTATTATGCTCTAATGAAACCCTAACTCTACGCCCCTCCTTTTTACCCATTTATTTTGAGTTTTTTGCATGATTTGGCTTTACAAAAATCGGATATTAATTTTATATCCGATTTCTAAATTCTATGCGGTATTATACTCTAATGAAACCCTAACCTTATAGCCCTCATTTTTACCTGTTTATTTTGAGATTTTTGCATGATTTGACTTTAAAAAATTAGAACTCTAGTTTGTGAACGTAATTATTTGGTGTTTATTTTCATATATTTTGTACATGATATTTTGTATGTTTTAAAAATTATGTGGGGTACCTTTTAATAAAAGAATTTATTGTCCAAAAGTTTTAAAATTATGTTTAGCTCATTATGGTAAGAATTTTTAAAATTTTCCAAATGTTATACCGATTTATACATGTATTTAAGTCATTTGAAGACTTAAACTCACAAGGATATGAAAATGTGTATGAGTATGCTCAAGAATATGATTATCTGTATCTGTATCCATGAAATATAAGAATTATACAAACTATATGAAGGAAACTTCACAATTTATTATGTTTGCTGATTCGTTCCTTCAGAAGTGAGACTTCGTATAAAAATTATGGTGGAACCTTCTCTTAAGAATAAGTAATCATGAAACTGGATCAAGGATTTATATTTCAAAGGGTAGTATTTCCTAACATGTTTTAGAATATTACAGTGGTAAATTAAGAAATTGCCTTAAGCCACGTATTATGCTATGGTGGCATTAGAATAAGGATTATTGACCTAGTATATACAGGATTAAAGGTATACTGTCTACCACGAAATGTTAAATTCGAAGTATGTGGGTTCGCCTTAGATTATGTAGATCGAACACAATCCTTTCCTCAATTTATCTACTCCATTAGCTGGTAAGATCTACTGGCCCTGACCCTAAATTATGAATGAATTTCTACATATTTTAGAATTTAAAGAAATCAAATATACAAGTGTGCAAAGATAAATGTGTTCCAAAATATGCCTTCAATCTTGCTTCATATTTATGCATCTATATTATACACTTATTCCCTTTTTCTTAATTTATTTTGAGTATAATACTTATAATCCTTGATTATATTATATCTTATTGAGCATTCGACTCACTCGTTACTGCTTTTCTACCTTCATATGAGTATAAGCTTATACTTGATGAGATGGAGTAGAGATTAATAATTGGTTAGTCAGTGGACTTGGAAGATTATTCTGTAGACCCAAATTTTTATTATATTGTACTTATATATGGAGGAGATTTTTGTACGTTTTGGTGGACATGTATTGATATATATTTTTATACTTATGATATACAGTATATCTTATTTCCGCTATGTATTGATGATTATATATGTTTTCACAGGTTATAATGATTTGATTTTTAGGTATCTAGTGGTATATCTTATGAGTTGATATTGTATTCGGAGATATAACGTTGGTGCCACGAATGGATTGTGAAATTTTGGATTCTGTGTGTAATTATTGTGGTGATATGTATGTTGTACAGAGATATTGTATAGGTTTGTGTTTAGTTTGACGGTAATTTTACAGGCAGAACTTTGTCGATTTTTAGTTAGAATATGATAGTCCATCACAATTGGTATCAGAGAATATGATGGCTGTGTAAGAGAGAAGGAGATGCTTTAGGTTTCATCTTAATATTATGCGAAAATTTAGATTAAAGTAAGATAGATTGAATAAGTAGATGAAAGTGTAACGTCCCCGGGCCACCCGCCTGTAAATATTATCCGCTTTAGGCCGAGAGAACTTCACGGCGTCTCAAGCCAACACGTGGCCCGCACGGTTTTGTTCTTGGCAGACTGAGTCCACCGCCCCCAAAACGCGTCTACAAGGGAAATGTCTCCACATCCTTAAAGGCATACTTCGTTCACCTCCCCATCCAATGTGGGACACCACAATCCACCCCCTTAGGGTGCCCAGCGTTCGCGCTGGCACACTGAATCGGGCCCCGGCTTTGATACCATTTGTAACGTCCCCGACGCACCCGCATGTAGATATTGTCTGCTTTGACCTGGGAGAACTTCGCGCCGTCTCCTGCCTACAGGTTGAGGCTTGGGAGAACTTCACGGCGTTTCTAGCCTACAGGCCTCACGGTTTTGTTCCTGGCAGACGGAGTCCACCACCCCCAAAACACGTCTCCCAAAGTGGCGCAACAGCGGCACAGCGTGGCGAGATATTGTCCTCTTTGGCCTGGAAAACTTCACGGCGTCCCAAGCCAAATACAGGCCTCAAGGTTTTCTCCTGGCAAACCCCCCACGGGCTCCCAGGACGCGTCTACAAGGGGGGAGGTGTCCACGCCCTTATAAGGACGTTTCGTTCCCCTCCCCCAATCCAATGTGGAACACTACAGTCCACCCCTCACGGTTATCGGTCACAAGATTTGATTTGAGGATTGAAGCAAGAGATCAAATTTGTAACCCGATTGGATGTTCAAGAAGAGTAGTTTGATGTTTTTGAAAGTAACTTGAAGAAAAGAACTTCTAGTTTTGGAGGCGGTGGACTCCGTTTGTCAGGAACAAAATCGTGAGGCCTGTAGGCTGGGGAAGCCGTGAAGTTCTCCCAGGCCTCGGCCTGTAGGTTGGAGACGCCGTGAAGTTCTTCCAGGTCAAAGCGGACAATATCTACATGTGGGTACACCGGAGATGTTACAAATGGTATCAGAGTCGGAGCCCGGTTCGGTGTGCCAGCGCGGACGCTGGGCTCCCTAAGGGAGGTGAATTGTGGTGTCCCACATTGGATGGGGAGGTGAACGAAGCATGCCTTTATAAGGATGTGGAGACCTTTCCCTTGTAGACGCGTTTTGGGGGCGGTGGACTTCGTCTGCCAGGAACAAAACCGTGCGGGCCGCATGTTGGCTTGAGACGCCATGAAGTTCTCCCGGCCTAAAGAGGACAATATCTACAGACGGGTGGCTCGGGGACGTTACAAATGGTATCAGAGTCGGGACCTGGTTCAGTGTGTCAGCGAGGACGCTGGGCCTCCAAGGGGGGTAGACTGTAATGTCCCACATTGGATTAGGGGAGGGGAATGAGGCGTCCTTATAAGGGCGTGAACACCTCCCCCATTGTAGACGCGTTTTGGGGGCGGTGGACTCCGTCTGCTAGGAACAAAACCGTGAGGCCTGTAGGCTGGGAATGCCGTGAAGTTTTCCCAGGTCAAAGCGGATAATATCTACATGCGGGTGCACCGGAGACGTTACAAATGATATCAGAGCCGGGACCCGGTTCAGTGTGCCAGCGATGACGCTGGGCCTCCAAGGGGGTGGACTGTAGTGTCCCACATTGGATTGGGGGAGAAAAACAAAGCATCCTTATAAGGGCGTGGACACCTCCCCCCTTATAGACGCGTTTTAGGGGTGGTGGACTCCGTCTGTCAGGAATAAAACCGTGAGGCCTGTGGGCTGGGGACGCCGTGAAGTTCTCCCAGGCCTCGGCCTGTAGGCTGGAGACGCCGCGAAGTTCTCCTAGGTCAAAGCGGACAATATCTACATGCGGGTGCGCTGGGGACGTTACAGAAAGTATAGGATGATTAAGTTAGATCGAATAGTTCTAATTATTCTAATTTGAATAACGTAGGCTAGAATTAAGTTAGGATCAGTACTTGTGTCGAATCGTATGGATTGTAGTGTTCTAATTAGTGTCTGAAGTGTGAACTAACCTACATTATTTTTATTTCAGAAAAGATATTAGTAGTTGACTTATAGCACCTAGACGAAGAACTGCACATAGTGGTGGCCAATCGTGAGATCGAGAAGTGGAGTATATGAATTTACTTAGAAGGATGACAGACGTTATAGAGTCTATAGTGCGGTGAAAGCAATGATGGACTCAGTATTCGCCCGGACTAGGAATAGGAATGCTTGAATAGTATGAAAAGTGAGACGGATGGGATGAAATCAACGGCTCCAGGTCAATATAACTTGGAGTCAATTTTTGGTATTAGCAAATCTAAGGATATCAATTTATGATCGATTTAATAATAATCAAGTGCCTAAATTTTTAGGAGGCATGGATCCTGTAGAAGTTAAAATATGGATCTTGAAAATTAAAATGGTGTTTGCAGTGACCCAATATTTGGGAGGAGATAAAGTAATATTTACCTCACATAAATTAGAAGGCGAAGCCAACCATAGACGGTTGATAAGAAAAGAGTTATGGGTCAAGAGGATAAATAGATATAGTAGAATATGTTCATGGATACTTTTATTGATAAATATTTTTTGACAAGTTTTTGGGAGTATGTTTTAAATTGTGGATAGTTCAGCCATATGATCAAGGATTTTCCTTATCCTATGGGTCGGACAGTGAAGAAGTCCAGTACCTTGGATCGGAGTTTTGTGGTGATGGCACAAGATGTAGAGGTATCGTCTACCGTGGTAGAAGGTAGGATTTTTTAAAATTTTGATATTTCAGTACATTTGTTATTTTAGATTCCGAATCTATATTTTTATTTATGTTTCCTAAGTTTATCCATTTATGTTTCCTAGTTGTATCGAGGTCTATGATATTTTCTTGGATCCATAGATATAATTGGTTGGGCTGATTTAATTGCTTTATGGTGCTGAGGTTTGATATAATATTGGGAGTAATTTGGTTGGTGAGTCACCCTACTAATATGATCTGTATTAGTAAGAGTATTACACTTTGCAGTGGGTTGTGAAATTTTAAGTATGAGGCAGAATTAATCAAGTCGCGCTGAAATTAGTATTGTTTTGCCTACAAGCCATTCAATGAGAATATGTGTTGAGGTTATTTATTATATGAGACCACATCTAAAAGTATCTTGTGGTCACTAAGTATTTTTCGGTTTTGTAAGTATTGGAGAATGTTTCTTGGAGGAAAGGATTAAGCTAGTTATCTTTTGACTGGTAAATCGAAGTTACTGTCAAGGTTGTGTTGGGATCATCACTGATTCTTGAGGATTCTATTTAGGATCGAGAAAGCATCGGTTAGGAGCCGCCGTGGGATGCTTTAGAATCTCTGGGGTTAGTAAGATGAACTGATGAGGTTACTTGTGAATGATTAAAAATTTACATTGTTTAGGAGATGAATGGTTTGATAAGTGGACATTGGAAAAATAAATAAGAGACTGTTCGATCTATTGTAAGGGCTTGGTGTTTTCTAAGATCAATCTGTATCCAGTGTGTTGTCAATTGTGGATATAGATTGATTCATTGGCCTTCATGTGCACAGCACCTGAAACATTTGCTTCATGTCACCCACGTTAGCTGCCACCTTGCGCACGTCTGACTCGGGCTGCTTGCCGGCTTGACTACCCACGTAGGGGTCATCACCATGGGCTACAATGTCCCTTGTTGGTGCACTAGCCTGCATTCTAGTGTTGACCATCTTTTGAGTAGGAGAGTGAATGTTGTGACAAGTAGTTGGACTTTTTTAGTCGTTCTCATAGACGACGCTAATGATGCGTCCTTGGAACTAAGGGAGCCTTTGGATTCCTCAACTTGGGTGGATCACGAACGGGTCCGGTCTTCGTGTATCTTCAACTTGGGCCCTGCGCACCACTACAAACAAGAGGTTAGAAACGGCGGGATGTTCTTCTACCGTAAACACTCCAACATTCAAGTAAGAAATTTTTTTTAGGGGACGGAAAGATACAAGCGAGGAAGTAAACGTGATGAAGAATAGACATATGCAAGTATGCAGGGTGTGCGTGTGGTGTTTGGAGGAGGCTTGTGCTCCCTTTTTTGCATTGCTAAGAATGGCCACTATCATTGTCATATTGGGGTGATGGTTTGAGGAGAGTGGCTCACTAATATAAAGTTTGGGACATGTAAAAAATTCTTATCACAATGAGCAAAATATAACTTTAGAATTTATGGAGAACAAATTTCTTTATAAATGGTTCATAACATAATCTTCGGAATACACAAAATATCATAAACAATTTACATGTGAATAAATATCAAATGATTAAGATAAAAATGTTCATAAAGTTAGGGTTTTAATTATCTAAAACTAAATCATGCGTAAACCCTAAATTACATGAATAAAAATACCGAGGCGCTAGATAGGGTTTCCATGTGCACAAAACCGCATAAAACTATTAAATCGGATACTTAATCGATAAATAACCATATTCAAGACATAGGTATCAATTTTCTAAAGCCAAATCATGCATAAATTTCAAAATAAATGAGTAAAAGTATTCGGACGCGGCGTTAGGATTTCACGTACGAAGTACCGCATAAAACTTAAAAATTGGACATGAAATCAATATATGTGCATGCTCAAGTCATGGGTTTCACAAAATATAAACTTAAATGGGTATCGAAATGAGAATACTAAAAGAGAACGAAACAAGGCATGCAAACAAGGAAAGAAAAATATATGGGTGCACTTGCCTTTGTGACGACCCAGGTTTCCGAAATATAGCAAATTCTAATAAATAAATTAATAAGATTGATAAACTTAAGTGTTGGACAAATAAAATTTAAAAAATTAAAAATTCGAGCATTGTATGGGAAGATACAGAGTTGGGCTTGCCGTGTACTTGAGCCCAACAGGAGGCACATAATCCAGAATAGAGTGTGCTCACCGCTGGCTCGAGCCTAACAGCGAGCGCCAAAAGCAGATTGCTTCGGAAGGGGGTGCGCTCGTCGGGCGCTCGATTGGTGCGCAAGTGCCCAACCTGCTTTTAAAACGCTGTCTGCGTTCTATTTCGGCCATTTTCAGCCTTTCTAGTAGAGAACAGAGGGAGAGAAGAGGGAAAGGGGAAGAAAGAAAGATAGGAAGGAAATTTTGGGTCGTTCCACTCCAATCCAAGTAAGAAAAATGATAACTCGGGTTAAGGCAAGTGTACCTCAGACCTCGTTTTCCATTTTTACCAATTTTGAATATCTCCATATTATTGTTTATGCTCTAAATCGCTTGTTCCTTAAGATTTGACATGGATAATGCATGAATCTCATGACTTTTGAATTATATTTCATATTTATGCATGTATATTGTGACTGATAACTCCGATTTCATGATTTGGCTCATGTTTTGCCTTCGTTTCGGGTCCGGATAGCATAGTGCAAACCCTAACTCTAAATTGAGGTGTGAATTTGAGTTTAATTCATGTTATATGTATGTTTTATGAATTATGGCTTCGATTTTGTAAATTCGCCCAAGTTTCATGCTCGAATTACACCAAAAAATGTTACCCGAAACCTTAGCATGAAAATTTAGAGATTTGTGTTGGAAACTTGAAATTTTGATGATTTTAAATGTTAATTGTTGCATTGATAAAGCTTATTGAACGATTTGTATCCGAAAACTCTGCATGGAATTGTAGTATTGAATTATGGAAGCCTTCTGAAATTGTCTGAAAGAGTAATTGAACGAGATTTGGACTTAACTATGAAATATGATGAATTTGATTATAGAATTTTAAGCAAAGGCATTAAATTAAATTAATCAATAAGAAAAACGGATCTCGAACTGTTGGACAGTCAGGTAAGGTTCTCCGACGTGCCTTAGAACGTTATGGTGGTAATCGAGGATAGGTTATCGAACCATTGGACTATTGAACCATCGAACTATGAAACTATAGAATCATGAAATGAGATGAAATAAATATTATCAAACTATCGGCCTTTGATTGTGTAGACTGAATACAATCTATCCTCGATTACACCGATTGGGTTCCTAGGATATCGAACTAGAATTTTTGAGGAACAAATAAGATTTGGAACTGCTTTATAAATTCTGATACATGTTTAAATGAAATTATGTTTTCTTTTTGTTTTTATAGACACCTTCGTTCTTCTGATATTATCGCAGTTTCTATTCTATTGAATATATGTTCCGTAGAAAAGTATAAATTATGATTATCGAGACTTGAGACTTGTCCATATCGAATTATACTTTTCTTATGACTTTTGTATATATTTCCGTTCTTATCAATTTTCATGACCTTTTACAATTATGTTCAATATGAAAGCATATTACTTGCATGTTTTATGGTATACTGTTGGGTTTTGACTCACTCTTTTGTTTTTTCCTCCCCTCCAGATAAAGCGGTAGAACTGATTCTTGACGAGTAAGAATAGGCAAAGCTTAACAAGGGAGACTTTGGAGCCTCAGAGATATCTTGAAGATTTTAGAAAACTTGATAGTTTTGCATGTAATTATGTCATTTGTGGATGGATATTGAATATGTATAAAGGTCATAATATGTCTTTTATTTTGATAGAACAATGATTTATGCTTTCGCAGGTTTACGTTATAGATATAGTTGCTTCCGCTATTCTGACTTAGACATGTACAGGTCCTAGACGGTATCTCATTTTCAATCCGAATAGTAGATAGGATGTATTATATTGGAGCCATGGATGATATGACAGTTTGTGATCCTGTACATCTGTATTGTCAGGCGAATTATGATATTTGAATAGTTGTGTGCTTGTACAGGTTATTTCATACAGGTTGTATTTTTTATTTTCGTTCAGTTGTAAAGAAAACTCTGTCAAAATTTTTGCAGAATATAATGATTTTAATTTATGAATATTAGTTTTGTTCGTTATCGACAGAAGGTCTTTAGAGGATAGGGACCCGTTCCGTCACAGCTTCGGCCTGATCTATAACTTCCTTAACTAGCTTGAAGCCGGAATCGAACCCAAGAGCCTCGATCTCCTCCTCCTTTCTCTTCTCAATACTCTCTCTCTTTTCTCTCTCCCAAATTTGTGCAAAAATGACGCAGAAAAGAGCCGTGTGCACTTAAATAGCCATATTGGAGCTTGAGTACATGTCGGGCACACTTCGGGCACCCTCCCTTGGTTTCGATGCTCAAGAGGAGGCTCGAGTGCGCGTTGGGTGCGGGTCAGGCCTGAGGTACGCCTGCAGCAAGCTAGCTTCATGCACGCACTGTTCGAGACCCTTTTCGACCTTTCTAACCCAATATTTTACATTCTTAGACCCTAATTTTGATTATATAAATTTAATAAATCATGATTATCATAATTTAAAACTCGAATCTTATTTACAGATTAACATTTCAAAATTTACAACACCGGTTCCCAATTTTGCCAATTCTGGGTCTTTAGGCTTTTCAATCCAATTTTTCCCATGTCCTTTGGCATCAATTTATTTATATTAACTTAATTATTCTTAATTACTATATTTTAAATATTGGTACCTTACAATTCTCCCTCACTTATAAAATTTTGTCCTTAAAATTTTAACGAATTTCAAAATTCAACAATTGTGAAAAATCCTTTCAGATTCCTTCTTCACATTCCTATGACGTTCCTATGTCACATCTTTGATTTTCAACACATGATACTCTCTATCTAAAATCTAAATTGAAACCTTATCATAAGACGGATTCCTAATCTCTCACAATGGCTTAGCCCGGTCACATACTCACCTCCTCAATTATCGATACATGGGAGATATCACGATAATCTGCCAAATTTGAAGACAAACCAAGTTTATTGACTACCTCACTGACTTAATTCAAAACCTCAAACGAACTAATGAATTTCTGCTTCACTTCACCTAAGCCTAAAAAATGATCGTTCAATTAGAACCTCAATCTTATTCTGAAATCTCTGGGCCATGGGTCTATACGCTCCCACTGTGCTACTCTAATTGATCATTTATTATTGCACTAAAAATCCTTTTGCAACTTTCATCTAGTGATTCTATCGAACACTTAGGTTACATAGCAACTACAAACCTAAGAAAAATCTCAAAAATATCGATATTACTAAGGTAAAACCCATAATCCTCATATTATAATCAACTTAGGAAACATAATTGAAACAATTATTTTAAAAATTTTGATATAGCCTCAAATTACCACCGAAACCTCAAAACTCGAACATTTAGTAACTTATCATCTCGTTGGTATACCGACAAGCCAACTTATTCGATCCGATCATATCATCCAAATTTGTGATAAATGGACCGTTATTGTTAGCTAATTTACAATTATCCAAACATCCCAAATCCTTACCATTCTAACAACCCCAAAGCAAAACCACAAGGACTTCTCATCTCATAATTCCATAGCTTCAATACTTTAAATACAATTCTTCTTCCCAAAGTCATAAGCGAAGCACCCCATTTGCTAAGATATTGGGACCTGCTCGCGGTTTACCATTCAATATCTTCTATGAAACATTAAAGATATACTCAATTCGAAGATTCCCGACATCAAATTATTTATAATAATATTCGCTTTCCTTGAAAGACAAGGAGATTTATCTTCACAGTCCTTAAGTAGATTTTTTCACTCGCACTGTCGTATGATCATATCCTCTTTATGACATAGCTCCTCAACCTCTAGGGTCAATTAGACAATAACAATCTTCATAAGCAACATCTATAAATCCTCAAAGTAAAAATTTTGACCGCTGACTCATGATTTGGAGATATTTTGGTCATAAACTTCTCACCGACCTAACCAAAGGGAAACCACCAATACACATTGTGGGAAAGCACAATCCTAACTTTTCCACAAAAATATCACATTCTACTACAATTCACTTGATCCATTAGAGATCAACCCAAACGATAAGGTTGACAATTTACCCTTCATCCCTCGAAAGTTATCCCTACATATCTCATTCCGATGAATACCGATTATTTCCAAGCCAAACGCCTACAACGTTGCAATCCTTGAGGAACACTTAACAGATATTTTACTAGATTCAGCTAGACCTAAGAAAATCTCACATTTTCGCGATATCAATGAATGTTTTCTAAATTAGCCATCGCTCAAATCTCTACAGAACCATATTCATGCTATTGAAGAAACCATACACCCAATATAACACTTTTCTGAACAAAATTCACCTTCTTTTCTCAATTAAGCATATGGTTAACTGTCTTTTACAATCCATGATACAATCCTCAAATAGAGTTCATATACCTCCATGATTCTTTGAATTCATCAATGAGGCCATCACAATATTGACTTAAATATGGCCGAAAGATTCTCTCCATAAAATTCACAAAAATGTCAACAAACTTACAAATATAAATGGCATTATCAAAACTTGTAATGGCCATATCTTTATCCTTAATGCTGCCATGGGTATAACTCTCAATTATCCACAATTAATAATATTATGGACACAGATCGACCTTAAAAATTATCAAGTCTTTGCAATAGATAAAATAAATCACCTATTAATTCACAATGCCTATTTATCAAACGATTCATCTTTCGAACAACCTAAATTTTCAATCATCTACAAGTGACATCATCGGTTCATCTTACTCACCCCTAATGTTCTAAAACATCCCACGATGGGTTGCCAACCGATACTTCTTCAATTCTATACGAGATCCTTAAAAATTGGTGTTGATCCCGATGCAACCTTGATAGCAAACTTTATAAAAAGATAAACCAGCCTAATCCTTTTCCCTGAGAAACATCCTCGAATACTTATACAATCAAAAATTCTTAGTAACCACAAGATGACTTCCAAATGTGGTCTCATATGCTAAATAAATTAGACACATATCCTCATTAAACGATTTGCAGGCACAATGATACTAATTTCATTCCTACTCGATCAACTCTGTCTTATACTCAAAATTTCACAACTCGATTGCAAAGTATAATATTCTTACCAACACAATTCATACTAGCATAGTAACTCACCAGTCATATCACTTCCAATATCATATCAAAGCTCGGCACCACAAAGTAATCAAATCAGCCCAATCAATCAAATCTACGGACCCAAAAAAATGTTATAGACCTCGATACAACTAGTATGCGGTCTATGATCCTCGAATAAATGAATAAGTATAGGAAATACAAATAAAAATATAGATTCAAAATTCAAAATAACACATATACTCAAATGTCAAAATTTAAGAATCCTATCTTCCACCACGGTAGACGACACCTCTATACTTTATGCCTTCACTATAAAACTACGATCCAAGGCACTGGACTTCTTCATTGTCTGACCCATGGGATAAGGATAATCCTTGATCATGTGGTCGACTGTCCACAATTTGAAACATGCTCTCAAAAAGTTATCGAAAAAATATTTATCCATAAAAGTATCCATGAACATATTCTACGATATCTTTTTATCCTCCCGACCCATGACTCTTTTCTTATTGACTGTCCATGGTTGGCTTCGCCTGTTAACTTATGTGAGGTAAATATTGCCTTATCTCCTCCCAAATATTGGGTCACCACAAACATCATTTAAATTTTTAAGATCCACATTTTAACTTCTGCAAGATCCGTGCCACCCAAAAATTCAGGCACTTGATTAATATTAAGTCTATCATAAATTAACATCTTTGGATTTGCTAACACTATAAATTGATTCCAAGTTATTGACTTTGAGCTACTGATTCCACCCCATCTGTCTCACTTGCCATGCTATTCAAGCATCCCTACTCCCAGTCCTCAGATCAAGATCAACCTACTTTAATCATTAAGATATCCCCCTATAACTTCTCTTTCTCCTAGTTCTTGCCCGAACTAGATCTTCTAAGACTGTTAAGTTTCGTTATCCTTCCAAGTAAATTTATATACTCCACTTCTCAGTCTGCGGTTGACCACCTGCACGCGTTGACCTCTGTCTAGGTGGCATGGTCATCTACTGATATCTTTTCTGAAATAAGAGCTGTATGGGTTAGCTCATATGTCGGATACTAATTAGGACATTACAATCTATGAAGTCAAACATAACTAATAGCCATATCTTAACTTTAATCTAAGTTACATGAACTAGGATAACTAGAATTATCTAATTAACTTAATCATGTTATACCTATATTTACTTATTCAGTCTAGCCTATACTATTCTAGGCTTTCGCATAAGATTCAAATCATGCTTAAGGTATCTCTTTTTTAATAGCAATTGTGACGACCCCAAAAATCTAACCGGAAACAGATAAGGTTTTGACTCTAAAACGGCCGTCAAATTAACACAAACTGGTATAAACATTCATGTACAATACATATATATATATATATATCCACAAATGATAACAGAGGATCCAGAAAACCACAATAAATTTGTGGTACTAATGTTATAACTCCCATTGCAATGTCGGTTCAAATAAGTTACCATTAGGTATCTAGATAAATCATAAAAACTCTACGAAAGTATATACAACCATTAAAATGCAGCAAAAATTAAATTATCTGTACATCATTAACATACAAATATGTATATATCCATCTCAAAATACACGAAAGTACTCCATGCGGAACAAAAATCACAAAATTTAGGTCCAAGTCTTCCTCCTAACAAACTCCTAATCCTCTACCCTGCCTAATCAGACATAAACACATGCTCATCTGAAGGTAAAAAAGTAGTAAGGAGTGAGTCAAATACTCAGTAAGGTATAATAATCAAGGACAATAAATAGCAGTATAATATAAATGCATAAATATGAAATGTGATTAAATATAATTTTTGAAACACATTTATCTTTCACATTTTACTTCTAATTCTTTTAAATTTTAAAACATGTAAAAATTTTTTCATCTTTGCAAATCAGAGCGAGTAGGCTTTATCAGCTAATGGAGCAATCAAATTGAGAAAAGGATCATGTTATTCCATAAGATTTAAGGCAATACCCATGAACTTCGAATTTGACGTCTTGTGGTGGACGGTATACCTATAATCCCAAATATATTGGGCCAATAGTCATTATTCTTATGCCACCATGTCCCCCGTGGCCCAGAGATAATTTCTCGATTTATCACAATAATATCCTAAGGCATGTTAAGAAATATTACATCTAAAATAAAAATCCTTTGTCCAATTTTATGATTTCTTTTCATATTAGAGTGTAACATCCTAAATTTTTTTATCTGATTAAATAGGAATTATTTATTATTTTGGATAATTTGGGTGTGATAAAAATTAATTAAATATTATAAAATTTTGGAGGATATTCAAATTTGTTGGGCCAGTGCTCGAAGTGCTCTCGTTTGATTATCGGAGAATCAATTTGGGTTTAGAATAAAGAAAATAGAATAATAATAATAATAATAATAATAATAATAATAATAATAATAATAATAATAATAATAATAATAATAATAATAATAATAGGGGATGAGTGAGTAAGAAACAAAATGCAGAGGGAAGCTCGGGTAGAGAGAGGGAGGAGAAGAGAGAGAAACGACCAAATGAAGGCTTTCGAGATGGATTTCAACTTTGAGTTAGTTGGAGAAATCATAAAGCGAGTCAAGGCAAGTCAATCCATACCATTCGCTTTCATTTTTGTTCATTTTTATTCAATCTTTTTTGGGTATTATTATTCTAATACCCGACCCATGTATGTATATATGATGCCCAAAACTAGATTATGTATAAATATGAATTTCATGTCCAAATTTAGAGGTTCATACCAAATTTCGTACTCAAATCCTAACCCCGACTTCGGGTGGTTTCAGGCTCCGATATTTGGGGCTTTTGCATAAATTAGGACTAGAATATCTTTATCCATATCTTTTATAAGTTAATTTATCGATTGGATGCCCGATTTGGTGAATTTATATGAATTTCCGTTTGTGAAACCCTAACCTCACACCCGGGACCTTTTACCCACAAATTTGTGAGGCCTTTGCTTAATTTGGGTTTGGAATATAATTATCCACGAATTGGACATGTTATTTTATTGATTGGGTATTCGAATTTGTCGTTTTATGTAGAATTTCGTTCGAAGAGACCCGAACCCACGCCTGAATCCCGTTTAATGGATTAAAATGGGTTTGATGTATCTATTGGCTTAGAATTATAATTACCCATGTTTTAAATTTGATAAGTTGTCTGTTGAATGTCTGAAATTTTTGAAATTAACCAATATGCGCATCCGTGCACTGTTCATGCTGGCACTATTTATCCGAGGACTTTGAACGATATAATACATAATTTTCCCATGTTTAACTAATAATTTAGTAATATGTACATTTGTTTAAGTTCAAACGAATAATCTGAAAGCTTCGGCATGTTCAATTGTGAAAGCAATTCATATCCGAAAGCCTTTCAAGTTAATCTGCTTTTTAATGGTAAGAATTCTAAATCTTAGCTATACATGTGATATCCGTACATAAGTTAAGTCATGAAAGGACTTAAATCCAAAAACAAGATCCAATCATGAATTTGACGTTTGAATTCTAAATTCTAAACCGATTGGAGCATTCGGGAATCCAGATGTGATCGCAGCCAATATCATCCAAGATAATGAGTATTCCTTACATGCTTTGCTTTATTTAATTGCCTTTGAAGTTATATATATGTTTATACTTAATTGTGTATTCCAAATAATATTATCATCCTGAAATTGTGAAGAGAATCATTATCCGAAATCTCTAAAGTTGAATTAAACTCACGGTGGTAAGAATTCCCACCTTTCCTAAGTCATACGATGATTTTGTATGAAAGGAAATCATGAGAAGATGTAACTTCAAAAGAAAGATAAAAAATTCATGCGAGTATTCGGAGGGAGATCTCACAATTCAGATATATGATCAATTCGTTCCCCCAGATTGAGATAGTTGTATAAGAAATTTGGTGAATCTTTCCTCAAAAGAATAAGAATAAGAAATCATGAAGTTCAGACCACAAATTCATGTTATAAAGGGTAACATCCCCAGACATGTCACTAGTATGACAGTGGAGACTCAAGGATTTGTTCTGATTGCGTATTGTAATGGGTGATACTCTTGATATACCTTAGGATATTACGGTGGTAATCGAGGATAACTTCATCCATGGAGTGATATGTAGTCCGCCTTTCTCGGGGCGTTACTATGAAGGACATGAATAAGAATTTATGATTCACCCCACCCTAGGGATGTAAACAAAGAAGAACCAAGAACAAGGTATTGGATTGTGTGGAGTGAATACAATCTATCATCGATTATTTGCTCCTTTGTCTGGTAGGCTCTACTAGCCCGGGTCCACAAAGATGAATAATTATATTCAATTTACGTCCTAAAGAAATTAAGAACAAAAGAAAGATATAAATTGCACCCCAAGCATGTCTAATCAAGTTCCGTTTATGCATCTCTTTCATGTTCGTATATCTTTCTTTTGTTTAATTTTGTTATTATTATTTATTACCTTATTATGATATACTTGTTGAGTTATTAGCTCACTTTTACTTCTTCTTCCTTCCAAATAAGAACCACGAGTTGAGGCCTGATTAGAAAGAGCAAAGAGAGGGATTTGGTAAGGAGATTGGTTGGACTTCGAGAACTTAGAGTTTTGTACATGGTTATTGTAGTAGAATGTAAATAGTTGATTAAGATTATTGTTATGTATTAAATTATGTCACAACATGTTATTTATTATTTTGGATCATTGTTATGCTTCCGTAATTTATTTATGGACGTAGAATGCTTCCGTAGGTAAATGTCGGGTCTGTATAAGTTCCTAGATGGCATATCTCATAAATCCATTATGGTGGTTGAGATACTGTGTTGGAGCCCTAGATGCTATGGCATTTGTTGATCCTATATTTGTATTGTGGTTGAATATTAAAGTCTGGGTATTTATATGCTTGTGTAGGGTTGTTTATAGAGGTTCATGTATGGATTTTGTCTACTTTTAGAGGAAACTCTGTCTATTTTTCTGTAGAAATATTTATCTTATTTGAATTATAAGCATTAGTTTTATGTAATTATTGAAAGAGATTCTTAGAGAAAAATAACTCATTTCGTTATATAGAGGTTCTGCACAAATATTTATACTTCTTCTTTGAATTTCTTACACCTGAAAAAATTTTTAAATATCAGATAAAAGATAGCAAATTGTAGAGTTTTAATTTCTTAATACAAATTTATAATTTTATATCTTTACAAATACAGATACAGATTTCATATTCTGACAGATACAGATACATATTTTTCATGTTCTTGTGAGCTTAAATCTTCACATGCCTTTATTTACATGCATAAATCAATACCAAACTTGGGACATGTAAAAACTTCTTACCATAATGAGCTAAATATAACTCTAGAATTTTCAGACAATAAATTCCTTCATAAACGGTTCATAACATAATTTTTAAAACACACAAAATATCATATACAATTCACATGTGATTAAACATCAAATGATTAAGATAAAAATATTCATAAAGTTAGGGTTTTAATTATCTAAAATCAAATCATACATAAACCCTACATTACATGTATAGAAATACCATGGCGCAGGTTAGGATTTCCATGTGCACAAAACCGTATAAAATTATCAAATCGGATACCCAATTGATAAATAATCATATTCAACACATGGGTTGTAACGGAACGAGTCATAATCCACTAATGAGCTCTGTCAGTAATCAAACTTAACCAAATCAGACTAATACACAATTGATTTATTACATAAATTTTTACAGAAAATTCGGTAGAGTTTTCTCTGAAAATAGACGAAAACTATACATACAACTTGGTTAAATCAAACTTGTATAAAGTATATAAATATCTAGACCTCAAAAATTCAACCACAATACATACACAGAATCAACATCACATGCCATTCATCTATGGCTCGACACCAAGAACCTCAAACTATTATATTGGATCTAAATAGAGATACTATCTAGGAGCCTAAATAAATCCAAAACCAAAAATACGAAAGTAGAATTACATCTATAAACAACCTGCAGAAGCATAACAATGATTCATAATAACATATAACATATTATGCCACAATTTAATATATAACATTAATCTACCTTAACTATTTACATTTTGTTGCATTAAACATATCCTAATTTACAAGTCTCCGAGTCCAGCAAATCACCTTTAGCAAATCCCTCTCCTTACTCTATCTAAATCAGGTGTTAATTCGTGGATCTTATTTGAGCTAACAACTCAACAAATGTATTATATAAGGCAATAAATAATATAAGTAAGGTTAAGCTGAAAAAGAATATATGAGCATGAAGGAGATGCATGAACATGAACTTGGTCAAATATACTTGGGATATAATTTATTTCTTTTTTTGGGTTATAATTGATGCATAATTATTTATTTTTGCGGACCCGAACTAGTAAACCCCACTAGCCAAGGGAACGAATAATCGAAGATAGATTGTATTCACTCCAACAATCTAAGGCTAAAGGGTCTTTCAAAATTTACATTCCGAGGGTAGGATAGTTCTCTTGTTCTTATTCCTCCAAAATTTAAATCTCGAGAGTAGGATGGTCAAAGTTCTTATCCTAAATTACCACTGTAATATCCTAAGGTATGTTAAAAGTATTACCCGCTACAATACGCGATTAGGATAAATCCTTGGGTCTTCACTGTCATACTAGTGGCATGCCTAAAGATATTACCCTTCAAATATGAATCTATGGTCATAATTTCATTATTTCTTATTCTTTTGAAGGAAGATCTACCAAACATCTTTTACAAATACTCAATCTGGGAGAACAAATCCATCATATGCCCAAATTATGGATTTTTTCTCCAAATATTCGTATACTTTTTATCTTGCTTTCGGATTTAAATTTTTTCACGACTTAACTTTATATATGGATATCATAAACATAGAGAAACTTGGGAATTCTTACCATCAAGCAGCAATTCGACCTTAAGGACTTTCAGACTTGAGTTTCCTTCACAAATACACATATCGTAACTTTCAGATTATATAATTGAACTTGTACAGATATATATCACTTAATCAACATTTAAACAAGGTGAAATTATGCAAAATAGTGTTCAATATCCTTGGGTGAATACTGCTGCGCGTGAAAATACATGTGAACAGTGCCCGGTTGCGCATATTGAATAATTTACAAAATTTTAGGCATCCAATGGGTAAATTATCAAATTCAAGGTATGGGTAATTATAATATTAAGTCAATTTATGCGTCAAACTCAAAATAACCGCTTAAACAGGGTCCAAGAGTGAGTCTAGGATTTTGCAAATGGAAATCCACATAAAACTGCCAAATCAGGTGTTCAATCGATAAATTAACTTATATAGGGTATGAATAATGATATTCTAGTCTCAATTTATACAAAAGCCTCAAAAAACGGGGACTAAATTGGCTCAGGCGCGGGTTAGGGTTTTGGGTGTGCGATTTCATGCAAAATCATTGAATCGGGCAATAAAATTAATAAATACCCGTGCCCAAGTCACAGATATCACAAATACATGCATGGGTCGGGTATTAGGATAATAAGACCCAAAAAAATGGAATAAAAGTGTAAAAAAGTGAAAAGAAAAAGTATGGATGCACTTGCCTCGACCAAATCTACCAATTTTCTAACTGGCTTGAGCTCAAAATTGGACCCCAGAACCTCGTTTTTCCCTCTTTCTCTCTCTACCCGCCGGCTCCCACTTTCTTTCTCTACCCTCCGGCTTCCTCTTTCTTTCTCTCTCCTCCCCTTCTCTTCTTCGCGTTCTGCACCGAAAACTCCTCCTGCAATCCTATTGTTATTGTTATTATTATTATTATTATTATTATATAATATATTATTATAATAATTATTATTATTATCCATTTTTTTCTTTAAATCTCATAACCTGAATTGGTACTCGGGTGACCAAACGGGAGCACTTCGAGCTCCGGCCCATTAAATTCAAATATTTTTTAAAATTTATAATATTTAATTAATTTTTATCACATCTGAAATATTCAAAATAAACAAATAAATTCAATTAAATCAGATGAAAATATTCGTGATATTACATTCTCCCCGACTTATAAAAATTTCATCTGCGAAATGTAATGAATCTCGAATTTTCATAATTGGAGGTGATCTTCTAGATTCTTCTAGCGTTCCCAAGTTATTTCCTTGATTAAACGATTGTCCCAAAGAACTTTAAGCATTTGAATCATTCTGATTCTTATTACTCAATGCATTCTTTCAAAATCAAAATCTCCCAAGTCCAAAGGTAAATCAAATTCATTAGCAACCTTTCCGATTTAGCTCAAAACTTCAAATAGCTAATAATTCTTGATTCAATTTATGCTAAACCTAAAAAATGATCATTCCTTCTAAGTCTCAAATTAAACATTAAAATATTTATAGTTTTACCATATTTTCGCTGCATAACTTTGATTAATTATCTAATTACGAATCATCCCATTGTAATTTTGGCACCATATCTAACTCTGCTTGACATCCAAAATTCTCTGATCAAGCTTGATTAAGGTCTTGATATAAATCTTAAATCACAATCAAACCTTAAAGTCAGAATACTTTATGTAATATCCCGAATATTTTTATTTGATTTAATTAAATTTATTTATTTTGGATAATTTGGGTGTGATAAAAATTAATTAAATATTATAAAATTTTGGAGAATATTTAAAATTTTGGGCCGGCGCCCGAAGTGTGCCTGTTCGGTTATTCGAGTATCAATTTGGGTTTTAGAATAAAGAAAATGGAATATATAATAATAATAATAATAATAACATGGAAGCGGGGGGAATAATGGGAGAAGGGTTTTGTAGGGGAAGAAAGGGCAGAGAGAGAGGGAGAGGGGCTTCGCTGGAGGCGGTGGCAACTGCAATGGATGGCAGGAGCGGTGGCAGCTCGCGGGCAAGGTAGTGGCGGCCGTGAGAGGCAGAGCAGTGGCGGTGCACAGTGGGGAGCTGCGCTAGAGGAGAAAATCGTGCGAAGGAGAAGAGGAGGAAACAAAGGTCTCTGAATTCTGATTTTGACTTGAGGTAGTTGGAAAAATTATAGTTCGGGTCGATGCAAGTGCACCCACACTCTCCTTTTTCGTTTTTATGCATGTTCATTTTGTGCCGATACTGTTCACCCGTGTTTGGGTGGTTTCGGCCCCCGATATTTGGGAATTTTGTATAAATTGAGATTAGAATATCATTACTTATACCCTAGTGTAATTTATTTATCATTTGATACCCGATTTCTCCTCCGATTCGTCCGGTTTGGCTTCACCAAACCCTAACCTACGCCCAGCTTGGGATTCTGTCCTTTCCATTTTATTATATGTTTAATTGATCCCAAATTATGAATTGTCATATCATAATTATGCATATACCTCGGCCAGGTGTCTAATTTTACAAGTATTGACCCGTTCGTGATGTCCGGACGCTCTAAAATAGCTATGTAATTGTAAACTCTAGGACAATTGGGAATTTTGCATTCTTCCATCGTAATTAATTATTATGTAAGCTATCTCTAATTGTATATGTTCAATTGTAAGCCTTGGGAAAATGTGTTTGCGTTCCATTGTGAAGGAAATGCGTCCCGGAGGCCCTCAAAGTGATAATTACCTAATATGACAAGGAATTCTAATCCTTCATATGTATTATATTGTCCGTGCATTCAAATTGACTTATGAAAAGGCTTAAATTTAAAGAAAAGATAATAATCATATATGTAATTGGAGGAAAGTCCACAATATGATATGTGATCGAATCATTCTCCTGGATTGAGATATTATGAATTGAATTGTGGTGGACCTTTCCTCAAATAAATAAGAAGTCATAAAACTAGGACTATGGAATTGTGTTACGAAAGTAATATCCCTTGGCCTGCCATTAGCAATAAAGTAGAGACTTGAGTATTACTTCGACCACGTATTATAGCAGGTAATACTGTTGGCAGGCCTTACGATATTACTTTAGAAGGACGAGGATTACCTCTAGATCGTGAAAGGTTAGAGTAGCATTTTATCGGCCCTGTATGACTGGGTGATAGGCATACAGCTATGCCACATGGTATTTGGCCTTTTCTAGGTAAAAGTTTGTTATTGGATGTTGAGTATGTCGTTCGGCCTTAGATTATGAGGGGCACCATAATCCTTCATCATCCTCCTGCACCTTTAGTTAGTAAAACTTACTGGCCCTGATCCATAAAGATGAATAATTATGCATAAGTTTTACTCCAAGGAGAAGTAAATTGCATTTCAAAGCCCACTTGACCATATTTCTGTTTATGCATCTCTCTCTTGATGGTACTTATTGAACTGTTAGCTCACCCTTATTTCTCTTTCTTTCAAGATGAGCAAGCTATTATACTCGATAATTTCAAATAGGCTATAAGTGCAAGATAGGCCGCTGATATGGATTAGAGAGCTCTTGAGGACTTTGTTTTATTATTTTATATGAGACATGGATAATGTATTATTTATTTTGATACTTTTGGTTATGTATATATACGTCTTGATGATGGTAATGGACACAGTTTAGTTTCCACTATGTATGATAGACATTTTGCTTCCGCAGGTTTCCTTTTGTGGCTATATTGAGTTTCTTAGTTGGCATCCTATCTGAGCCGGCATTGTACCAGAGTTATGACATTGGTGCCACCCATGTGATTGTTGTGGCTTTTGGAGATCTTGTGTATATGTTGTTTGTATTTGTGGATTTTGTATAGGGATTTATACAGGTTTGTATTTGGTGGATGTCCATTTTATATATAAAACTTTGCTAAATTTTTGGTAGAATTGGTCCGTCCATCACAGTTGGTATCAGAGAAAGGGATGCCTTAGGATTGAATTGAATCTTATGCGAAAACTTAGGATAGATTAAGATTGATTGGAGAAGTAGACATATGCATAGGATAATTAAGTTAGATTGGATAGATCTAGTTATCCTGGTTGGCTAGTTTAGGCTTGAACTAAGATAGAGATAGAAAATGAGTCTGGTTGTCTAGCTTTTAAGGTCCTCATTAGTGTCTAGCTTTTGGGTGGCTCAAATCCCATAGGGGTTGAGATATGGATCCTGAGAACTAAGATGATATTACGGTCATGTAATGTTGGAAGAAGATAAGGTAATGTCGCCCCATGTAAGATAGGAGGTGAAGTTGACCTTAGGCAGTTGACACGGAAAGAATCATGAGTCTTGAGAAAAAAGAGATATCGTAAGATATATTCGTGGATTCTTTATGGATAAATGTTTTATTTCGGTGGGATTTCTAGGAGTATATTTCAAGTGTGGATAGGTCGACCACATGATTAGGGACTGCCCTTATTCCATGGGTCAGATAGTCAAGGAGCCAAATATCGTGGATCGAAGTTTCACAATGATGGCATGAAGTATAGAAGTGTCGTCCATCGTAGTGGGAGATAAGGTTCCGGGATCATGATGTTTCAATATATGTGTTACTTTGGGATTTAGAATTTATGTTCTATTGGTGTTTTCAAGTTATGTGTAATTTGAGGATCTAGGCTTTGTATTTGTAGCACAGAATCTACGACATTTTCTTAGGTTGTAGTTATGATTGGTTGGGTAATCTGATTTATTCTATAGAGCCAATCTTGATGTGACAATAAGGATGACTTAGTTAGTAAGTCATCAAGCTGATATGAACTGGGCTGGTAAGCACATTATGTTTTGCAATTGTATTGTGTAATTTTGAGTATGAACTTGAATTAGTCAAGGTATCAAGGAATTATTTTTGTTTGCCTATAAGTCAAGTTATGGGGATTTGTGCTAAGTTTATCTAACAATAAAACCACATCTGGAGGTCATTCAGGGTCATGGATGAGTTTGGCTGTGTGAATAATTGAGGATGTTTTTAGAAGGAAGATTTGGTGATTGATCTTTTAGTCAGTAATTTAAAATTGTGTCAAGATCGATACTGATCTTTAAGAATTTCATACAAAATCGAGAAATCATTGGTTAGGTGCCGTAGTGGGATGCTCTAGAGCCTTTGAGGCACGTAAGACAAACTGATGAGGTAACCTGTGGGATTTTGGAAATTGGGTTGCCTAGGAGATTAATGATTTGATAAGCGGATACTGTGAGTGAATAGGTGAATTATTTGATCTATTGTAAGAGCTTGATGACTTGTAAGATCGATTTGTGCCCATAGCATTGTTGATTGTAATAATTGAGAATTGAGCTCATAGCAGCAATCGAGAAAAGATGTGGCCGTTGCAAGTTCCGATGATGCCATTTAGGCCAGTAGAGTCATTGGCAAATCTATGAATTTTATGGGTTAGATCTTTCGACCATATTTGGGTAAGTATTGTAATGGCCTCATCGAGGAACTCAAAGATTCATAGGGAGTGCAAACCTTGTTTGAGGGTTGTGTCATGGATTAAAAAGACTGTTAACTGTGTATTCGGTTGAGGTCAGAGTGTGAGTTTCGGTAAGGGAAGAGGTCATATTGGGCATGTAGATTCTTCAGTAGCATGAATGTGATCATATAAGGATTTGAGCGACGGCTCATTTTGGAAGGATTAATTGATGTCGCGGAAGCACACATTTCTCTTGGGTCTAGGTGAATTCAAAAGGATGTCCATTAAGTGCTCCTCGAGGTTTTGCAATATTCGCAGGAACCAAACTTAGAAGCAATCAGCATCTGTCAAAAGTAAGGTATGAGGGAATAATCTTCTAGGTTTGAATGGTAATTGTTGATCATGTCATTTGGGTTGATCCTTGATGGATCAAGTGTATTGTTGTAGCATGTGATGTCTTGAGAAAAAATTTGGAATTATGCTTTTTCTACCTTAGTTGTAGGTTGTTGCCCTTTTGATTAAGTGGTGGAAAAACCCATGATCGGAATTACCCCCAACTGTAGTTTAAAGTTAGCAATTAGGGTCGTTGTTTCGAGGAATTATAGGTTTTGCTTATAGATGAAGTTGCTGTCTAGTTAATCCTATGGTCTGAGTAGTCATGTTATGTTGAGGACATGACCTTGCATTAGCGCAAATCGATAACATGTTTAAGAGATAAGAAGTCCTTGTAATTTTGCTTCGGGATTATTGGAACGGTAAGGACTTTGAAAGTTCAAATAATTATGGATTAGCTTTCGAGGACGTTTCTTTTATCTCGAAATTGAGTAATGTATGTCGGTCAAATATGTCGGCTCATTGGTATGCCAACGAGATGATAAATTTACTGAGTATTTAAGTTTTAAGGCTTAGGTGGAAATTTAAGGTTGTGCCGAATTATTGAGTGATTGTCTCAATTTTATCTCCCAAGTTAATCGTAATCCGAATATTAAGAACCTTGTCTTAGTTGTATTGATATTTTTGGATTTTCTTAGGCCCATAGCTATCACGTAACCTAGGTATCCGATAGGAGTCATGGATACAAGTTGTAAGAAGATCTTTAATATGCAAATAAATGATCAATCGAAATGGTGAAAGTGTGTGTGGGCTTACAACTTCCCTAGGTCTCAGGATATGATTGAGAGTCAAAGTGAATGATCATATTTGCAATATAGGAAATTGCTGATTGGACGATAAGTTGCCCATTCATTGTCGATTTGGATCATGCGTTCCAGTGATATGTTGGTTTGTCAACATACCAACGGAATAATGAGAATACAGGGTATTTGTGACGGAACGGATTATTCTCCATTGAATAACCTCCGTCAATATCTAAACACACCCTAGAGCCCATAATTAACCTATAGACTCTACAAAAAATCCGGCAGAGTTTCCTCTACAACTGGACGAAAACCGAAATACAACCTGCTTAAATATCATTCTATACAAGCACACATCTAATCCAGAGGCTTAACTCAAAGCCCACAACACGCCACACAGGATCACAACTCTGCCATATCATCCATGGCTCCAATACAGTACACATATCTACTATACTGGATCTAGAGAGATGCCATCTAGTATGAAACCAAACTCAAAACATAAATACAGACGCGGAAGCATAACTAAATCATCATACATGCGGAAGCATAATAAATCCATAAAAACAACAATAATGAGCCACGCTCAACACTAAGTGGCTGCCCACAGTCCGATCCAACTCTATGTCCAAATCTTCTGATCACTCGCCATCCAGCCAATCACATCAAGCAAGCATCTCCTTGCTCTATCTATCCGGCGTCGGCTAAGTGTTCTCATCTGAAAGGAGAAACATCAAACAGCAAGAGTGAGCCAACAGCTCAGCAAATGTAATCATAAACACCCCTCCAAGACACGTACAAGAACTGAAACGAGAGGGGATACACACACTCTCCACAATCAAGGGACAGGACAGGGGACAGGAAGCAACTGGAATCACTCGATCCCTACAGTTCTCACGGTTTCATCTTGAATCACTGGTTTCATTCGGTTCTCATTCTGGTTTACTGGATTCATACCGTTCATCAATTGGATATTATTCATTTTCATTATTATATCATCTTTGCGGACCCCAGCTAGTAGACCGTACTAACCAACGATGCGAGAGAACGAGGACAGGAATGTGTTCGCTACACATTCTAAAGCCACGGCTACTATTTTAGGTCGGTAGCACACGACCCTCGGTTGCATCCATGCAACAATCATCACAGACGACTACATCTCAATATGTAGCGTCGACACACCCCACACCCCCGGGGTCCAGGGCAATCCTCGTTCTTCCACAGTAGTTTTCTAAAGCGTACCACAGACATCACCCGCTCACACGAGCGGCCGGAATACGTGGCCAAGCATTCCTCGGGTTCACACCGCGATGGACATGGTATACTAAAGAATACTACCCATACGACTCAGGGTCCTAGTTTCAGGATTAGGTTCGACACTTGGAGAGGAAAATCCACATTTGTCATATAATCACATCTTGGGAATCCTCATTCCCATCGCAATCATCTCCAACCGGGAGATTACATCATCAACACATCTCCATCCAGGAGATCATATCATCACAAGCACAATGTGGACTCCCTTCCCTTCACATCACGGTTCACGATATCCAATGGGACTCCAATTCCTTTAATCACAATCGGTGGGACTCAATTCCCTTATTCACAACGAGTCATCACAAGTTCAATTCCACTTCCTACGGGATCCAGTTCCCTTAATCACGACAATCAATCCCAAATCCTCAAGAGAGACTAGATTTCATACCTCAGACGATCACATATCATTTTGGAACCTCCGGGACTCATTCTTTTGCCCCCAGCACACAGACTCACGTTCGGGGTTTATATTTACGTTTAATCATTTAAACGTTACTTTCATTACAATTATGATCGCATATCACTTTGCATTTCTCATTTCGTTTTGGGTGAACATTATCGGATTACTCTTTGGACACCCGGACGCCGTACACGGTTCGATACTTGGAAATCGGACGTCCGGTAGATTCGTACGTACAATTCTTACACGATATTTCACATTCGGGTTTGATTTATCTTAACACGAGGGTGGAAGTATGCAACTTCCCATTCACTTTCGGGTTAACGATTACGGAATTCTTTCAAGGCTCCTGGATGCCACGAACGGGTCAAATCTTGCGGGATTCGGCATCCGGTCGATATATACATACAATTGGGGTACGGGTATTCGTATTCTAGGATCACATCATCATTTTACGAAGGTGACAACGCGCAATTATCACCTTCCGGCTCGGGTGAACAATGAATAAATACCTTTAGAGGGTTCGGACGCCGCGAACGGGTCCAAACGTGCGAGATTGGACCCGCGGCCGAAATATATACATCATTGGGACGTGGGCATTCCAATTTTGAGGTCAATTTCATGATACAAGGCCGGGAAACGGGAAACCCCCAAATTCCCGTAGGTTAGGGTTTCGGTAAAACCCACCCGGGCGAATCGGACACGAATCGGACAACTAACCACATTTTCATGGACCTCAAGGCATGGGTTTTCAATATCCTAACATTCCCCGTGGGTATCGACACAAAATACCCAACGAAAATACACAAAACATCGAAAGAGAACGAGAAGTGGGTATGAGAACACTTGCCTCGACGCGTGCTTTCACATTTATACCTGGCTTTCGGGCGGAATCGGACTCCCGGGCTCGATCTCCTTCCTTCTCTCTCTAGTCGCGCCCCTCTCTCTCTCCTCAAAACCCTCAGCCAATCGAAAATGAGGGAGAACGAATCGCGCGGCGCATTTTTATCAAGCGCCCGGCCGAGCTTCGAGCGGCCGGCGAGCGGCCATCGAGCGGCCAGGCCACGGCGGCCACCGCTCGCGCCCTTGAGCGGCTGGCGAGCGGCCAGCCCACGGGCGGTCTCTGCTTTCCCGCTCGAGCCACAGCTCGAGCGCCCAGCAGCGCAAGCAAACTTTGGCGGCTTCAGCACCGGACCCGAATAATTTTCCGATTTTTCTTTCGATACCAAACCTTAATCATCCCATAAGATTAGTATTGATCATTAACATACTAATCACCTCATAATTGTCCGGTTCACAAATCCGGAACCTCACAGTATTTTTGACTTTGAGGTTTGATTGCGTTTTGAGGTTTATGCTGAAATTTTAGTCAAACTCGATAAGAGAATTTTGGGTGTCAAGTTGAATTAGATATGGTGATGAATTATAGATAGGTGATTCACTGTTAGATAATTAATCAGAGTTTCGCAGCAAAAATGTGGCGAACCCATATATTTTAAAGTTCAATTTGAGGCTCAGAAAGAATGACCATCTTTGAGGTTTAGCGTAAGTTGAAGCAAGGATTGTTTGCTGTTTAAGGTTTTGAGCTGAGTCGGAGAGGTAATTAATAAGTTTGATTCACCTTCGAATTTGGTAGATTTAGATTTTTGATAGCACGCATTAGGTAATAAGGATTGGAATGATTCAAATGCTTAAGGTTCTTCGGGACAATCATTTAATCGAGGAAATGACTTGGGAACGTTAGAAATAATCTAGAAAGATTACCTCTGATTATGAAATTTTGAGGTTCGTTAAATTTTGAGGACGAAATTTCTATAAGTGAGGGAGAATATAATATCCCAAATATTTTTATCTGATTTAATTGGATTTATTTATTTATTTTAGGTAATTTAAGTGTAATAAAAATTAATTAAATATTATAAAATTTAAAAAAATATTTGGATTTTTGGGCCGGCACCTGAAGTGTGCTCATTCGGTTGTCTGAGTATCAATTTTGGTTTTAGAATAAAGAAAATGGAATAATAATAATAATAATAATAATAATAATAATAATAATAATAATAATAATAATAATAATAACATGGAAGTAGGGAGGAATAACGAGAGAAGGGTTTCATGGAGGAAGAAAGGGGGGAGAGAGAGAGGGGCTTCACCAGAGGTGGTGGTGACCGCGGTGGATAGCAGGAGCGGTAGCTCGCGAGCAAGCCTGTGGCGGCCGTGAGAGGCGGAGCAGTGGCGGTGCATGGTGGAGAGCCACGCTAGAGGAGAGAACCGTGCAAAGGAGAAGAGGAGGAAACGGAGGTCCCCGAGTTTGATTTCGACTTTGAGCTAGTCAAAAAAGTTATAATTCGGGTCGAGGTAAGTGCGCCCATACTCTCATTTTTCATTTTTATGCACATTCATTTCATGTCGGTAATATTCACCTACTCCCAGGTGATTTCAGCCCCCGATTTTTGGGGCTTTTGCATGAATTGAGACTAAAATATCATTACCTATACTCTAGTGTAATTTATTTATCGTTTGATACTTGATTTTTCCTCCGATTCGTCTGGTTTGGCGAACCCACACCGAGCTCGGGATTCTCCCCTTTTCGCCAAACCCTAACCCACACCGAGCTTGGGATTCTCCCCTTTTCTTTCGATTATATGTTTAATTGACCCCAAATTATGAATTACCATGTCCAAATTATGCATATACCTTGGCCGGGCATCCGATTTCACAAGTCCCGGACGCTCTAAAACGGCCATGTTACTGTTCACCCGTGGACAATTGAAAATTTTACATGCTTCCATCGTAATTATTTATTATATAAGCTATGTCAAATTATATAAGTTCAATTGTAAGCCCTGAAAAAATGTGTTTGTGTTCCATTGTGAAGAAAATGCGTCCCGGAGGTCCTTGAAGTGATAATTGCCTAATGTGGTAAGGAATTCTAATTTTTCCTATGTATTATATTATCCGTGCATCCAAATTGACATGTTAAAAGATTTAAATCCAAAGAAAATATAATAATCGTATATGTAATCGGAGGAAAGTCCTCAATATGATATGTGATCGAGTCGTTCTCCCGGATGGAGATATTGTGAATTGAATTGTGATGGACCTTTCCTCAAATGAATAAGAAGCCATAAAACTAGGACCATGGAATTGTGTTATGAAAGTAATACCTCTTGGCCTGCCATTAGCATTACAGTAGAGACTCGAGGATTACTATGGATGCGTATTGTAGCGGGTAATACTATTGGCAGGCCTTAGGATATTACTGTGGAAGGGCAATGATTGCCTCTAGACCGCAAGAGGTTAAGGTAGCGTTTTATCGGGTGATAGGCATACCGCTATACCACGTGGTGTTTGGCCTTTTCTAGACAAAAGTTTGTTATTAGACGTTGAGTATGTCATTCAGCCTTAGATTATGAGGGGCATCATAATCTTTCATCGTCCTACCGCACATTTAGTTAGTAAAGCTTACTGACGCTGGTCCGCAAAGATGAATAATTATGTAATAATTATACTCCAAGAAGAAGTAAATTGCATTTCAAAGCACACTTGACCATATTCTTGTTTATGCATCTCCCTCATGATTATATGTCCTTCTTCTACTTAATTTCGCTTGTATTGCCTACTGTTTTTGAATATGATACACTTGTTGAATTGTTAACTCACCATTGCTTCTCTTTCTTTTCAGATGAGCAAGCTATTATGCTCGATGAGTCCAAATAGGCTGTAAGCACAGGATAGATAGCTGATACAGATTGGAGAGCTCTTGAGGATTTAGTTTTATTATTTTGTATGAGACATGGATAATGTATTTTTTATTTTGATAGCTACAATTATGTATATGTATGTCTTGATGATGATGATGGACACAAAGTTTAGTTTCCACCGTGTATGGTGGATATTATGCTTCTGCAGGTTTCCTTTTGTGGTTATGTTGGGTTTCCTAGTTGGCATCCTATCTGAGCTGGCGTCGCACCGGACTTATGACATTGGTGCCACCCGTGTGGTTGTTGTGGCATTTGAGGATCCTGTGTATATGTTGTTTGTATTTATGGATTCTGTATATGGATTTTGTCTAGGTTTGTATTTGGCGGACATCCATTTGATAGACGAAATTCTGCCAAATTTTCGGTAGAATTGGTCGGTCCATCACATTTTATATTCTCGTTATTTCATTGGTAAGTCAACAAACCGACATATCTCCCAAAATACATAACCCATATCAAACACCCAGAATATACAGTAGCCACGATTAAAACAATCCTAGGACAGCCATACCATGAAGACAAATCCCACAATCCTTAAACTACAGCCACCTTAAAAGTTACAATCATAATGATCACCCAAAGATTCGACATAGTTTTAGATCATTCCCCCCCCTCCCCAAAACCTCATAATCCAATTACTGAGCAATCTTAGGATCCCGTTGGCATACCAATGAGCCAACTGATCCAATCCGAACATGTCTTCCATGATCACGATAAGTTGGTCGTTCTAATTGTCCTGAAAAAAAACTATAAGAACTTCTCATTTCATAATTTTTTTAACTCTAATACATCGAATACGATTCTATCACCTAATTTAAGACTATGACATCCTATCACCCAAGTATTTGGACCTACTCGCGATTTACCTTTTACATCTCCTATGAAGCATCGAAGACATATTAAGTCTAAAGACTCCTAACATCAATTGTCAGCACCTAATATTCACTTTTTTAAAAGACACTGAGGTTCATCTTTACAATTCTTAATAGATTTGTCCACTTGCAATATCGTAGGTTCATCTTTCCTTTATGATACAACTATTCTGACCCTTAAAATTTTTAGATAATGGCTATCTTCAAAGGCAATACCCATAAGTTCTCAAAGCGGAGGCTTCAATTACTAATTTCGACCTACGGGTGGAGTAACTCTAACTATGAACTTCTGCTCCACTTAATTCAAGGGTAGCCACCTATTATGATGCGAGAGTAACATAATCCTAACCTTCCTCAAATGCATTACATTCTACGATAACTCACCGACCCATCAGGGAACAACCCAAATAATATGGACGTTAATTAACTCTTTTTATTCCTCGCAAAACTACATGTTTATCTTTTGTTCTAACGATTATAGATCTCTCCTAAGCCAAATGTCTCACCGACATTGTAATCCTCGAGGAATACTTGTCAGATCATTTAAAAACTTTGGTTAAACCCAAGATGACTATATACTTCCACGATACTAATTGGTCTTCCTAATTAGCCACGGCTTAAAGTCTTACGGATTTAAAATCATGCTACCAAAGAGCCACATGCTTAACAGGGCATTTTCTCAAACAAAACTCCCGTTCCCTTCTTAATGGGGCATATAGATTAATAGCCATTCACAATCTATGACATAATCCTCAAATATAGTGCATACACCCCATGGTCCTTTGAATTCATCAATGAGGCCATCTCAATATGGACCTGAATATGGCCGAAAGATCCAACCGATAAAAATTCATGAAATGCCAATGGACCTACATCCAAACGGCATTTTTAGACTTCGTAGCACCATATCTTTATCCTGAATACCACAAGGGCTATAACCTCTATTAATCTACAATTAACAAGCTATGGACATAGATCGATCTTAAAAATTGCCTATCTATTCACTGTGTCCGCTTATCGAATCATTATTCTCCTTGATGGCCTAAATTTTTTTTTTCAAAAATTCACAAATAACCTTATCGGTTTGTCTTACCTACCTCAAAGGCTCTTAAGTACCCGTAACGGCACCTAACCAATACTCTTTCAATTTCATATGAAATCTTCAAAATTTAGTGTTGATTCTAACATAACCTTAAGTTACCTATCAAAGATGAAGCAGCCTGATCTTTCTCCTTCAAGGAATATCCACAAGGACTTACACAGTTAAATTTCTCAGTGACTACCATTGACTTCAAGGGGTGGTCTCATTTGTTCAATGATTTAAACACATATCCTCATTAACGGCTTGCGAGCACAACGACACTAATTTCCTTGTACATCGACCAACCAATCATCACTAATATCATGTCGAGGATTAGTGCTGCAAAACAAGTCAATTTAGCCCAACTATCCATATCTACATCTCAAGAAAATGTCCCAGATCTCGATGCTACTAGTACAAGTCTATGATTTTTAAATAAACGAGCAAGCTTAGGTAATACAAATAGAAATATAGGTTTAGAATCCCAAATAACACATATACTCAAAATGTCAAGATTCGAGAATCTTGTCTTCTACCACGGTAGCGACACTCCTACACTTGTGCCATTACCGAGAAACCTCGATCTAAGGCATTGGGCTTCTTCACTGTTCGACTCGTGTAGTAAGATCAATCCCTAACCATGTGGCTGAATTGTCCACAATTCAAACATGCTCTCAAAAATTCTATTGAAGCAATATACCGATCGATAGAGCATCCATGAACATATCCTAAAATATCTCTTTATCCTCGAGAATCATGACTCTTATCACATCAACCACCTAAGGTCGACTTCACCCTCTATCTTATGTTGGGAAACTTGACCCTATCCTCCTCTGAACATTGAGTCACTGCTACACTATTTCAATTCTCAAGATCCGCATCTGAACCTTCTCAGGATCTGAGCTATCCAAAACTCAAGCACTTGATCATTATTACCAAATTGATTATAAATCAACGTCATTATATTCCTTAACACCAAAAATTGACTCCGAGTTATCTTAACCTCGAGCCATTGATTTCATTTTATCAGTCTCACTAAACATGCTGTTCAAGTATCACCATTCCTTGTTCTTGAAAAATTACCCCGAGATAACCCTTAAGGCATCTCCTCACAAATTCTCTATCACGTGGTTGACCATTTCCACATGTTGACCTTCCTCTAACCGATCAGTTATAACTAACGGATCCTGATTTAGTCCTAACCCAAAAGAAATACCGTAACTTAATTAAGATACTAACTCGGACACCACAACCAGACAGTTACTCCTAGCTACCAATCCTGACTTAGTTCTAATCTAAGTCATTAAAACTAGGATAATTAGAACTATCCCGGCTACTTAATTATCGTACGCTCTCATCTACTTAAACAATCTATCTTACTCTAACCTAAGCTTCCTCATAAGATTCAAATCAATATAAGATATTTCTTTTCTCTGATACCATCTGTGACAGAACGGGTCATAATCCACTAATAACCTCCATCAGTAATCAAACTTAACAAAATTAGACTAATACGTAATTAATTTATAATATAAATTTCTACATAAAATTCAATAGAGTTTCCTCTAAAAATAGAGAAAAACTATAAATACAATCTGGTTAAATCAAACATGTATAAAGCATATAAATTTCTAGACCTCAAAAATTCAACCACAACACATATACAAGATCAATATGGTAATGACCCAAACTTCCAAAACATGATAATTAGGAGAAAGATGGGTTCTGCGGGGGTACCGATTCCCAAAATATGATAAAAGGGGATTAATTAACTTAAAATAGGTGAATTAAGGTCAAGGGGTATGGAAGGAATCAGATCAAAAAGCCAAAGATCCGAAATTGGTAAATTGAAAATCAAAATTTGATATCGAGAAAACGTTAATTTGTAAATAAGATTCTAGATTTTAAATTATGATAATCATAGCCTATTAAGGTTATATAATTAAAATTAGGGTCTAAGGATGTGAAAAATTGGGTTAGAAGGGTCAAAATGGGTCCCAGAAGGCGAAAATGCAATGTTTTCAGGCTGCATACTCGATGTGTGCCTGAGGAACGCCTGACGAGCACCCGAGAAGCACTCGAGTGCCGGTCAGGCGCCATCTTATGAGTGTGGTGCTCAAAGCTCGCCCGAGGCAAGGCAAGAGCGAGGGAGGTCACGAGAAGTGCGCCCGAGGACCGCTCGAGCGCTGTCCTGGGCACACATTTGCGAACGCAGTGCCCGAGGCACTACTGTGTCCAAGAGGAATGCTGGAGGAGCGATCGAGCACCCCGACGGATATATATATGGCTGCGGTCTCTTCGGCCATATTTCGGCCTTCTGCGACAGAGAAGAAGGAAAGGGAAAGAGGAGAAGAGGAATCTGCTCGTTCCACTCCGATCCGAGTAAAAACTAATGGTAGATCGGGCTCAGGCAAGTGTACTCCAGACGTTATTTATCATTTTTACAGAGTTTTAGTATCTCAAATATTGTATTTCTGCTCTAAATTCATGGTTATGTATGTTTACTGTAAATAAAGCCTGTTTCTATAAATTAATCAAACAGATTTGATATTTATATGTATGTATTGCAATATCTGGCTTTAATTTCATGTAAATGCTTGCGTTTGGTGTCCATTTATCATCCGATAATTTTAGCGAAACCCTAAGCACGAAATTGAAGGGATTTAACTGTTTTTACCCATAATTTCTGTTATATAAAAGTTAACATGTACTGAGATGAAGCTCCAGGTTAATTTATTTCTAAAAATTTTATACAGACTTATACTGATAAATTACTGTGGACTTCTGAAGCTAACTGAGGAGTTATCAGAAAACTCCGACAGATTTCTGAAACTAAAAAGGATTTTAAGTTAAGAAAATATTTCTGATACTGTTAATTAGGACCCAAGACTGATATACAGTTATGTTAGATTTTCTGACATGCCTTAGGATATTACAGTGGTAATCGGGGATAACTCCATCCATGGAGTTATATGTGGTATGCCCTTTTTAGGGTGTTCATGTGGAGGCTAATAATCCTCCATTGGCTTTGAGTTGTGTGCCCTAAAACACAACCGGTCCCTATCATTGTCCTTGTTCCTGGCCTTTAATTGTGTGACAAAAATATAATCTATTCTTGATTATTCATGCCCTCATCTAGTAAGGTACGCTAGTTGGGTCCCTAGAATATCGAATAAGAATTTCTAAAGAAACACGGAGGTTTTGGAACTGTTTTATGAAACCGTTACATGTTTAAATAGAATCGTCCCACTGCTTCTGTTCTTCTGACCTGAAATTAATGTGGTTTTTTGTCCTAGTATGACTTATGGTTTCTGAGACCTGTTTATAAAGAAAATTATGCTTTCCTTACGATTATTGCACGTGTTCCTACTTGTCTACCCATATGATCTGCATGAAAGCATAATTAATGATTTCTGAAAACCTGTTCATGTGGAATCATGTTTTTCTGATGAATTATATATATATTCTGTTTTTCCCTGGAATTTCTATTACCTTCTACAATTATGTTCTGCTAATATTTTTGTAATCATTGTCTTATCGCATTTATACTTTAAATGCAACTGTACCTACTTTACCATATTATGTTATGCATGAGAACATTATATTCTACATATTTAGTACCTTGTTGGATTTTAACTCACTATTTTACTGTTTTGTTCCCCTCTAGATAAGCTATAGAGAATATACTTGATGATCAGGCCTAGTTAGAGTTAGTAAGAAAGGTTTTGGAGCCTCGGTGAAGTCTCAAAGATTTATCTTAAAGTATTTTGGGAGATCTGATAGTTCTGCATGTTTATAGAATCTTGTAAAGGAAATTATGTATTAATAACTGTGATATGTTTTGTATTCTGATGGAACAAAAATTATGCTTCCGCAGGTTTACATAGTTGCTTTTGCTATATATTTTTTAGTTTTCTGTGCAAGTTATAGACAACATCTCTTGTCTGAATTCTGGTATAGTTGATAGGGTTGTTAAATTAAAGCCATGGATGACACTTGTGATCCTGTGAATTCGTGTTGTAGGAAAACCGTAGTAGTGTTGATAGTTGTGTGCTTGAACTGATCCTACTTTTGTATTATGGTCGAGATTTTGAGGTTTGGATGTTATGTATGCTTTGTACTGATGTGTATAAGTAGGATGTATATTTGGGTTTCGTCCAATTTTTAGATAGAACCTTGCCGAAATTTCCATAGAATTTATTGATATAAATTTATGATTCCTATTCTGAATCTGTTTGACGGAGGATCCTATGGAAATTAGGACCCATTCTGTCACAAACATCACATGCCATTTATTCATAGCTCCGACACAGTGACCTCAAATGACTATATTGGATCTAAATAGAGATACCATCTAGGAGCCTGAATAAATCCAAAATAAAAAATACGGAAGTAAAACTACATCCATAAATAACCTACGGAAGTATAACAATGATCCATAACAACATATAATATATCATGCCACAATTTAATATACAACATTAATCTAAGTTAACTATTTATATTTCATTGCATTAAACATATCCTAATTTACAAGTCTCCAAGTCCAACAAATCTCCTTTCGTAAATCCCTCTCCTAGCTCTATCTAAATCAGGCGTCAGCTCATGGATCTCATTTGGAAGGAAGAAGAAGTAAGGGTGAGCTAACAACTCAACAAATGCATCATATACAAGGCAGTAAATAATATAAGCAAGGTTAAGGAGAAAAAGAATATATGAGCATGAAGAATATACATGAATATGAACTTGGTCAAATATGCTTGGCATACAATTTATTTCTTTCTTTAGGTTATAATTGATGCACAATTATTCATCTTTGCGAACCCAAACTAGTAGACCCTACCAGCCAAGGGAGCGAATAATTGAGGATTGATTGCATTCACTCCATACAATCTAAGGCCAATGGTTCCTCCAAAATTTGCATTCCGAGGGTAGGATGGTTCTCTTGTTCTTATTCCTCCAAAATTTACATCCCGAGGGTAGGATGGTTAAAGTTCTTATTCTCGATTACCACTGCAATATCCTAAAGTATGTCAAAAGTATCATTCGCTACAACACGCGGCCAGGACAAATTTTTGAGTCTCCACTGTCATACCAGTGGCAGGCCTAAGGATACCCTACAAATATGAATCCGTGGTCTTAGTTTCATAATTTTTTATTTTTTTGAGGGAAGATCTACCAAACATCTTTTATAAATATTTCATTTGGGAGAACAAATCCATCATATATCCAAATTGTGAAATTTTCCTCCAAATATTCATATACATTTTATCTTGTTTTCAGATTTAAATATTTTCGTTACTTAACTTCATGTATGAATATCATAAGTATGGAGAAGATTGAGAATTCTTACCAGTGAAAAGTAATTTCACTATAAGGGCTTTCGGACTCAAATTTCCTTCACAAATGCGCATATCGTGACTTTCAGATTATATAATTGAACTTATACAGATATATATCACTTAATTAACAATTAAATAAGGTAAATTATGCAAAATAGTGTTCAATAGTGTCATGAACCAGTAACATAACATACGCAGGTCAAAAAAATAATAATAATAATGTTTCCATCAACCATAACAATCCAACCTAGGCATGACAGTCATACACATATAGAACCCAATATAATAAAACTCGTACAAGATCTCATCGGATATAAATCCGAACAAATATAATATATGACTTGCTATCCACAATCGCAAGGGAGGCATTGAACATAATAACAACTCATCAACATAATGCAATAACTCCAATATATCCCATACATGGATCAAGGCCATCATCCGACCGAAGATACAATCATAACACATTCTCGAGATCTGAAACATATCCAATATGAACATCTCTACTCACCAATAGAGATCTACCGTATCAAATCACGTCCAAACTCCTATAAGCGTATCCAAGCCACTAGCTTGAAGGGACAAACTATGAAAATGTAAAACTAGAGCTCAGCAAGTATCATATATATATGAAAACAGTGTATATAAATTAGAGGAAAGGGATAACACATTACAACCATGTGAAATATAAAACACAAGGTTCGTGAAATCCCTGAAAATCGAGGAATAGTCTCATATAAATCACGGTCCGTATTAAATTGTCCCTCCGGGACATAATCGTAATAAATAAAGATCCGGTCAAATATCATAGACGATATCATATCATATGATCCAATATCATATTACATAATTGCGACCATCACCACATCCGTGTGAGACACATACCATTGTCCGAATTTAAATCTCATAATGCAGAAATCGAGAGAAGACCGCCGAAACTAAAATATAAATCAAAACACGTTCCGAATTTATCATATATTTATACGTATGAGACATTTATATTGCCCAACTGTAGGCCAATCAGTGTATCTCAAAATCATCCTCCACCCAAATACATGCAAAACTACAAAGCATGCATGAAATTGGAGAATAAAAGATAAATAATGCCAACTTGAGGAAGGGTTACACTCATCTGGTAACCACGGCTATATCGGTTACGATTTAAGCCAGTAACTCAAGGACATTCATATACTCTGTCTCCCATAGATTAGGACCTTACTCACAATATTTTACCAAACGCGGCTTTGCATACAACCTCAAGTTTTAGTTAAATATTAGGATGTCCGAATATATTAGTATTTCGTCAATTTCTTACGATGGTTATCATTTAAATATACAGTGGGACAGGTCAACTACTAAACGTCTCAACATTCCTTCCGGCGGAAGTAGCCATATCATATACATCCTCGTCAGTATCAAACCTCCCCGTCGAGAGCGGTACTAATATCTCATGCCTCAGATCACATATAACAACCCCTCATGTCTCGGACTGCCATGATCCCATAGTGACTCCGCCCCCAGCAGCATGCATGATTAATGCAAAGTCGGGTTCATGGTTCCACAACATACGGATTCACAAATATACATATATACCATCCGGGTGTCTGAAAACCCTCTAAATCGTAAATACCCATGTAAAACCACCACACGATCAGTAAAATATACATGTATGTACATAATTAATAAATTAGGGATATATAAAAATACATGCATGTTAGTAAAATTTCTAACAGTAGTCAAAATATATCAAAAAATAAATCAGACCAAAAATAGGGCTAGATGATACTTGCCTTAATATTATATTCCATAGATTTGAAGAAAAGATATCCCGAAGCACCCGATTTGGGCCTTTCTCTCTCCTACCTCACGCAAAGCCTGCGGCTGCCCTCTCCTTCCTCTGCACAAGGCCCCCTCCGCTGCTGCTGCCGCCGCCTGCTGCCTCAAACGGCCATCGCCGGCCTTCCATGTGACCGCCGTCGGCGCCGCTTCCTTCCCCGGTGAGCCTCTCTCTCCCCTCGCCATGCCTTCACTCGTGCAGCTTCTCTCTCCTGGCGTTGCTATCCACACCTCTCCAACGCAACCACCACCTTAGCTCGTGACCGCTGCAACCTCACCTATGACCACCGTCCACTTGGGCTGCCGCCGCCTCTTCCTTCTCCTCCTTCCTTCTACGCACCGAACCCTTCTCCTTCTCCCCTTCTCTCCCCCCAGTTCGCTTCTCTACTTCTGTTTTCCCAATCTTTATTTTTTCTTTACACACACACACACGCATAATAATAATAATAATAATAATAATAATAATAAGTATTATTATTAATATTTTTTATTTTTCTGCTATTCTAAAATCCGATCAGTACTCGGGCGATAACATAAGTGCACCTAGGGCGCCACTCCACACTTTCGATTATTCTTAAAATTTTTATAATATTTTAATTTATTTTTACCACATCCAAAATATTCAAAATCATAACAAATATTAAAATAATTCAAATGGGATCCGAAATATTACACTCTCCCCTCCTTATAAAAATTTTATTTTCGAAATTTACGCATATCAATCCTTGAACAAATGAGGACTATTATTCCGAACTTCACCTGAATCAAAAGATTTCCCCAAAAATTTGATCCTCATTGCCTAATTTTTCTATCCCAGTATTGGAACCAAAACCCCAATATACGATAGATTCTCGCTAATTTCCAGCGACTAAGCTCAATCACGTAAGACGGATCATAAACATATTTTCTCAACCCTTGATCTCTTCTGCCCCAAAAACCTGAGCCAAAACCTCAACATAAAATTGCTCCACAAAATCAGCAATAATTCATACTCGATTGTATGCCAAGGATTAACCCATATTTCTCTTAAATACAACTGTGACGGACCAGATTATTTTTCTAATAAATAACCTCCGTCAATGGCAACATAAACTAAATCCCATACTTAACCTATGGACTCTACAGAAATTTCGGCAGAGTTTCCTCTACAATTGGACGAAAAATCGAAGGTACAACCTGTTCAAAAACATCCTGTACAAGCACACATCTAATCGGAGGCTTAACACAAAGCCTACAACACAAGACACAGGATCACAATATCTGTCATATCATCCATGACTCCAATACAGTACTCCTATCTAACTATTAGATCTGGAGAGATGCCATCTAAAATAAAACAAAGCTCAAAACATCAAAATAAATGCAGAAATACAACTAAATCATCAAAACTTGTGGAAGTATAACAAAACCATAAAATAATAACAACGGGCCACACCCATCAATGAGTGGCTACTACATTTCATTACAACAAGAGGACCAAATTTTCAAAGCACTTGACGTCCAGCTAATCTCTTCAAGCAAGTCTCTCTCCTTACTCTAACTATCAGGCGCTGGCTAAGTGTTCTCATCTGGAAGGAAAACAACAAACAGTAAGAGTGAGCTTACAGCTCAGCAAGTATAATCATAAACACATCTCACGGCATATACAAGAATTGGAATGGGGGAAAGATACAGGTACTCTCCATAACCATGAAATAGGAGAGGGAACAGGGAACAACTGGAATCACTGGATTCACACGGTTCTCATGGTTACATCGATTGGATATTATTCATTTTCATTATTACATCATCTTTGCGGACCCGAGCTAGTAGGCCGTATTAACCAACGATGCGAGAGAACGAGGAAAGGAATGTGTTCGCTACACATTCTAAAGCCACGGCTACATTTTAGGCCTGCAGCACTCGACCATCAGTTGCATCTCCACTATGCAACACTCAACGAATGACTACATCTCCACTATGTAGCGTTCAACCAACGGCTATATTTTAGGCCTGCAACACTCGACCACCTCAACACGCCCCATATCCCTCGGGGACCAAGTAGTTCCTCGTTCTTTCACAATAGTATTCTAAGGCGTACCACGAACATCACCCTCTCCCACAAGCGGCCAGAATACGTGGCCATGTATTCCTCGGGTTCACACCGTGATGGATATGGTAAGCTAAAGAATACTACCCCTATGGATCATGGTCCTAGTTTCAACACTTGGAGAGGAAAATCCACATTTGCCACACACATTCACAACTCGGAAAATCTCATTCCCATCACATACATCTCCAACAGGGAGATCATATCATCACAAAGCACAATGTGGATTTCCTTCCATTCACTGGCTCGGTTTACAACCTTTTGTAGGACTCAATTCTCTTATTCACACTCTGTGGGACTCAATTCCCTTACTTACAATAAATCATTCCAAGTTCACGTGAGAGATTAGATTCCTTACCTCCGATGATCCCGTATCACTTTGAAACCTCCGGGACTCATTTCCTTGCTTCCAGCACATGGATACACATTTCGGAGCTTACATTTACGTTTAAATAGTTAAACGTTACTTTAATAACAATTAGAGGCATAACATATACGTTTCTCATTTCATTTCGGGTGAACAATGTCAGGTTTCTTTTGAACATCCGGACGCCATGAACGGTTCAATACTTGAGAGATCGGACATCCGGTGGATACGTACGCACAATTGGTACACGATGATTCATATTTGAGCTCAATTTAACATAACGCGATGATGGAAGCATGCAACTTCCCATTCATTTTCGAATAAGCAATAACAGAGTACTTTTAAGGCTCTCGGATGTCACGAACGGGTCATATCTTGAAAAAACCGACATCCGGTCAAGAGATACATGCAATTGGGATACGGGAACTCATATTTTAGAGTCACTTCAACATTTTACGAGGGTAACAACATGCAATTTCCACCTTGGGTCTCGGGTGAACAGTGTCAGGGCCAATTTAGAGGGCCCGAACACCGCAAACGGGTCAAGACGTGCGAAATCAAACCCGCGGCCGACATATGTACATCATTGGGAAGTGGGGATTCTCATTTTGATGTCAATTTCATGATACACGGGAGGGAAATGGGAAATCCCCAATTTTTGTGGGTTAGGGTTTCGAGGAAACTAAACCGAGTGGATCGGACACGATTCTGGTAAACAATTACATATTCTTGGACCTCAAGGCATGGGCTTCATGATTCTATCCTTCACGGTGGGTATCGACACAAAATACCCAACAAAATCAAGCAAAACATCGAAGAGAACGAGAAGTGGGTATGAGAACACTTGCCTCGACGCATGCTTTCACCTTTTAACTAGCTCTCAGACGGATTTGGACTCCACGGCCTCGATCTCCTCCTTTCTCTCACTAGGATCGACGCCCTCTCTCTCTAAAACCCTAAACCGAGCGAAAAAATGACGAGGAGAAGGCAGGGCGCGACTTTTATATTGCATTACCGCTCGAGCGCGGCTCGAGCGGGCAGTGAGCGGCCGCGGTGCTAGCTTTCCCCGCTCGAGCGCGGGTCGAGCGGCCAGCAGGCGGGGCCAGTTCTGGTTTTTCCGCTCGAGCTCGAGCGACCAGAGGGCGGGACTGCTTCTGGATCTCCCGCTTGAGCGGACAGTGGGCGGGGGAGCTACTGGAAAATGCGCTCAAGCCACGGCTCGAGCGCCCATTAGGCGCAAGCCTGCTGACAATGCTTCAGCAGCACAAATCCGAACTTTTCTCAATTTTTCTTCCGATACCCAACCTTATTCGTTCCATAGGCCTAGCATTGATCATTAGCATACTAATCACCTCATTATTATCAAGTTTTTAAATCCAGAACCTCACAACATACACAAAATACATCATGATGATTCCGCCAAACTCAGGCAACGCCAATCTGTTGGCCACCTCTCCAATTCGCTGCAAAACCTCAAAAGGCCTATCAAATCTCAACCTCATCTATCATTTACCCCCGAAACTTGAAATTCTTCTCTTCATGATGCTTTCAAAAACATCTGACCACTCTAACTCCACAAAAGCTGTTGACAATTTCAATTGCTCCCTGGGCTTTCATCAACCAATCGAGACTCTACTTGATCGCGTCTAGCTTCATGACGGCTCATCCAAAAAGACTTCATCTCTGATCTTCACAAGATATTCTTCTGCAGATAGAAGCTTGCTTTGGAGCCCAATCCTGGCAGGGATTATTCACTGATTCTACAGCTTCTCCGCTCAAAACGAATATAAGAGACATTGCAGCACAAATTCCTAATGCAACTCTGATCCTGAACAGCATACACATAGGCTGAGAATGGATCCACCTACCTACCACTTTGTTGGCAAAAATATCCTTCTACTCCATGAGATTTCAGGCTGATCCATCAAAGCCGCCACTTCTCTAAAATCACAGGTTCAACAAAACCTCTACATAATCAATGTCCTCAAACCAGATTTCAAATTAGATTCATGACCTAAAAATCCAAATCGAATCTTACAATTGAGGGCTACGGACCCACATGCTTCCACTGCACTACTTTGATTGATCACCTGACTATGAATTATCGCTATATCAACTTTTAACCTAGTGCTCGAATTTCTAATACGAACCAGCGTCGAAAATCAGTACCAACATCAGATCACAATCAAAACCTCGAGACTTAAATATCCTGCAACCTAAATATCTCATTGGCATACTGACGAGCCAACTTTTCATCCAAACACATCACTCGAATAGGCAGTAAATGGGCCAACCTCATCAACCAAAACTACAAATACCCAAACCGCATCCTTATTTATCACGATCCTTGGCAAACCCAAAGCAAAATTTATGAAAGCTACTCATACTCCGCTTTCTCTTATGAACATATGACACATCAAATCCAAAGACTTCTGACCCAAAACAACACCAATAATATTCTCCGTCTTGGCTGACACCGAAACTCACCATCATAGCCCTTAAGCGATCCACTCGCTTACATTACCACATGATTAACTCCTTTTATGAAATAATTCCTTAAAGCCTCTATGATCAATGAAACCACAATTATCTCCAAACAAATAACACTTCTAAATCCTTAAAGGAAAGACCTCAACTACTAACTCCAAGCCATAAGTGGAGTAATTTTGATCATAGATATTCAACTGTCGTAACCTATAGGCAACCACAAATCTTCCTCGGAAACATCATAACCTACGACGGATTAACTTGATCCATCAGGGATTGACCAAATCGACATTGTTGACAATTCACCCTTTATTTCTAGAAAGCTCTCTTTACAATTACTATTCTAATAAACACCGATCACTTCTGAGCCCAACGCCCCACGGACGCTACAATTCTCGAGGAATTCTCAACAAATCGCTTAATAAATTCAACTAGACCTAAGAAATTTCGCACTTCGCAACAAACGATGGCCTTTCCCAACTGGCCACCACTTCAATCTTCTGCAAATCTACAAACATGCCATCGAAGAAACAATATGCCCAAAATAACCCTACTTCCAACCAAACTCGCATCTCCTTAATTGGGCAAACCACAAACTACCATTTACAGGTATGATATAGTCCTCAGACGGACCTCATGTCCCACATAAATATCTTGAATAAATCAAAACATCAATAATAAAACCATCACAAATAGACCCAATACGGCCGAAAATTTTGATTCATAAGATCCACAAAAGATGCCAATGAAATCGCTAACCAAAAAACACCACTGAAGCTCACAGAGGCTGTACCTCTATCTTGAAGGCATTAAACACCCCACGATAAAGCACTTGGCCAATGCCTCATCAATTCTATACAGGGTCCTTGAAATCGATACCACTCCCGACACAACCTTAACAACAACCTCAATTACTGATCAGAAGACAATTCAAGCTAATCCTCTCCTCTAAGAAATTGCCTTGAGTTACCATACAACCAGAAAATCCTTTATGACCACATAACGACTCCTAGATGTGGCCACATATGCCAACTAAACTCAATACATATTTTTATCAATTAGTTGCAGGCAAAACGATATCAATTTCATTACCTCTCGATCAGCTCTTCCTCATATTTAAAATTCATAACCCATATTATAAATTAGAATATTATTACTGAACAATCATACTATTATGGCGACTCACCAACCAAGTTACTCCTAATATCACATCAAAGTTTGACACCTCTAATAAAATCAAATCAGCCAACCATTCATATTTGCACACCCAAACAGGACACCGGAGTCCACATCTTAATAGATCAAAGGTTCACCCATCAGGGGTAGACTTTATCAAAGCTCTTTCTAAAAATTGGGAATACATACAACATTTATATACAATCTCAATGGCCACAGACTTATTCTCATGTCTTCATCAACTAAATTCATCTTTCTTACTATTTTGAATGTCAAACAGAGAGTGACTCCAAAAAATTGCCTCCACAAAAACATCACAGAAGTGGAATACGGCCACTGAGAAGCCCACCACTGGCTTGTCTCACACTCCAACTTATGGACAATAGATCGAGCTTTATCTCAACTATCAAAAACCTGAAACACCTCTACTTTTTGAAGTTCAATTTAAGTCTTAATTGGATCAAAAATTTTAAAAATTTTTGAAATTAGCTCACTCTTAATCATTCGAAAGATGCTCCATCTTTCCTCTAACAAGCCATCCTTCACATAGCAACCAAATTCTCATCCGGCTGCTAAAACAAATAACCCATTATTTCGCTCGCACGACTCATCACAGCCTATTAATCGACTTTTCCAGTCAAATTCAAACATTTATAACTAAAACTTCCATTCTTCAACATAGGTTGTACTTATCACGCCAAATATTCGATCAGCTTCTCACTTAAGATGACTCATACACCTCTCCTTATGACCTTTTATCTGATACCACATCTGTCATGACCTAGGAACATAATATATGTAAATCAAAATAAAATTGATAATAATATTTTCATCAACCATAACAACCCAACCTGGGCATGACAGTCATACATATACAGGACTTGATATAGGAAAACCTACACAAGATCTCATTGGATATAAATCCAAACAAACATAATATACGGCCTGCTATCCACAATCGCAATGGAAGTATTGAACATAATAACAACTCATTAATATAAAGCAATAACTCCAATATATCTTATACATGGATCAAGGCCTTCATCCGGCCGAAGACACAATCATAACATATTCTCGAGATCTGAAATATACCCAATATGAATATCTCTAGCCACCGATAAAGATCTGCTGCATCAAATCGCATCCGAACTCCTATAAGCATATCCATGCCATCAAAACATGAACCTAGAGTGCAACAAGTATTATATATATGAAAACAGTGCATATAAATCAGTGAGAAGGGATAGCAGATTACAACCGTGTAAAATATAAAATACAAGGTCTATGAAATTTCTAAAAATTTAGGAATAGTCTCATATTAAATCACCGTCTGTATTAAATTGTCCCTCCGGTATATAATTGTAATAAATACATTCGGTCAAATATCATAGATGATATCATATCATGAGAGTCGAGGTCACATTATATAATCGCAACTGTCACCATATCCGTGTGGGACACATATCATCATCCGGATCGAAATCTCATAATGTAAAAATTGAGAGAAGACCACTGGAATTAAAATATAAATCAAAACACATTTCGGCTTTATCATATATTTATACGTACGAAACATTTCTATCACCCAAATACATACAGAACTACAAAGCATGCACGAAATTCGAGAACCAAAGATAAATAATATAAATTTGAGGAAGGGTTACCATCGTCCGGTAACCACAGCTATATCGAGTATGATTTAGGCCAGTAGCTCAAGGTCATCTATGTACTCTATCTCCTATAGATTAGGACCTTGCTCACTATATTTTTCCACCCGCGACTTTAGGTGTAACCTCAAGTTTTAGTTATATATTAGGACGTCCGAATATATTAGTTTTCCGTCAATTCCTTATGATAGTTCTCATTTAAATACACAGTGGGATAGGTTAGCTACAAAACGTCTCAACCTTCCTTCCGGCTGAAGTAACCATATCGTATATGTCCCCGTCGAGACTAAGCTTCCTCGTCGGGAGCGGTACCAATATCTCATGCCTCAGATCACATATAACGATCCAACGGGTCTCGGACCGCCATGGTCCCATAGTGACCCCGCCCCTTGTAGCATGCACGATTAATGTAAGGCCTAGTTCATAGTTTCACAACATATGGGTACAAAAATATACATATATACCATCTGAGTGTCCGAAAACCTCCCAAATCATAAATACCCATGTAAAACCATCGCACGACTAGTAAAACATACATGCATGTATATAATTAATAAATTAGAGATATACAAAAATACATGTTAGTAAAATCTTTAACAGTAATAAAAATATATCAGAAATTAAATCCGATTAAGAATAGGGCTAGAGGATACTTACCTTAACATTATACTCCGCAGATTTGAAGAAAAGATGTCCCAAAGCACCCAATTTGGGCCTTTCTCTCTGTTGCCTCACGCGAAGCCCGTGGCTGCCCTCTCTGTCCTTTCCGCGAGGCCTCCCGCGCTATTGCTGTCGCTGCCTGCTGCCTCAAACGGCCATCGTCGGCCTTTCCGGCGATCGCCGTCGTCGATGCTTCCTTCCCCAGTGAGCCTCTCTCTCTCCTCGTCATGCCCCCTTCTCTCGCACTACTTCTCTCTCCTTGCATCGCTGTCCACATTGCGCCGCCGCAACCGCCACGTTAGCCGGTGACCGTTGCGACTTGACCCGCGACCACCGTCGCCGCCGTCCACCTAGGTTGCCACCGCCTCTTCCTTCTTCTCCTTCCCTCTATGCACCGAACCCTTATCCTTCTTCCCTTCTCTCTCCTCGATTCACTTCTCTACTTCTGTTTTCCCATTCTTTTTTTCTTTACACACACACACATATATAATTATAATTATAATAATTATTATTATTTTTATTTTTATTTTCCTTTTATTCTAAAATTTGATTAGTACTCGGGCGATAACACGGGCGCACCTCGGGTGCCACTCCGTACTTTCGATCATTCCTCAAATTTTTACAATATTTTAATTTATTTTTACCACATCTAGAATACCCAAAATCACAGCAAATATTAAAATAATTCAAACGAGATCTAAAATATTATAAATGGCCATTGCTGAACAGTGCCGCATGTGAACATTGTACGTAAACTATGCCCAGTTGCACATATCAGATAATTCACGGAATTTTGGGAATCCAATGGGTAAATTATCAAATTCAAGGTATGGGTAATTATAATCCTAAGTCAATTTATGCATCAAACTCAAAATACAGGCTTAAACGGGGTCCGGGCATGGCTCTAGGATTTTACAAACGGAAATCCACATAAAATTTTCTAAATTGGGTATCCAATTGATAAATTAACTTATATAGGATATGTGTAATGATATTCTAATCTCAATTTATACAAAAGTCCCAAAAAAGGGGGCTAAATGGGCTCGGGTGCGGATTAGGGTTTCGGGTGTGCGATTTCATGCGAAATCGTTAAATCAGGCAACAAAATTGATAAATACCCATGCCCAAGTTGCGAGTATTACAAATATATGTATGGGTAGGATATCAATACAATAATACCCGAAGAAAATGAGACGAAAGTATAAGAAAACAAAAAAGGAGAGTATGGATATACTTACCTTGACCCGATCTACCACTTTTTTAACTAGCTCGAGCTTGAAATCAAGCTCGAGAACCTCGTTTTCCCCTCTTTCTCTCTCTATCCGCTAGCTCCCTCTCTCTTTCTCTCTCCTCCCTTTCTCTTCTTCGTGTTCTACCCCTGAAACCCCTCCTCCTGCAATCCTATTCTTATTGTTAATAATAATTATTATTATTATTGTATTATTATTATATAAAACGTTATTATATATATTTTTATTTATTTATATTTATCCATTTTTTAAATCTCAAAATCCGAATTGATACTCGAGTGATCAAATGGGAGCATTTCAGGCCCCGACCCATCAGATCCAAATATTTTTTTAAAATTTATACTATTAAATTAATTATTATCACATCCAAAATACCCAAAATAAACAAATAAATCCAATTAAATAAGATAAAAATATTCGGGATATTACATGGGTATCTATTTTCTAAAGTCAAATCATACATAAATCTCAAAATAAACGGGCGCAGGTTTAGGGTTTCACGTATGAAATACCCCATAAAATTTAGAAATTGGACGTGAAATCAACATATGTGCATGCTCAAGTCATGTGTTTCATAAAATATAAACTTTACGGGAATCGAAATGAGAATACCTGAAGAAAACAAAACAAAAAGTGAAAAGAGGGAAATAAAAGTATAGGGGTGCACTTTTCTCGACCCGATCAACAACTTTCTTAACTAGCCCAAAGTTAGAATCGAATCCGAGAACCTCGATCTCCTCCTTCTCTCTCTCTTCTCCACACATTCTCTCCTCTGTCCAAGATTTATGCGAAAATGATGTAAAAAAGAGCCGCGTGGGCTCGAAGCACGTGTCGGGAGTGCTTGGGACGCCCCGCCCTAGTTCCAGCGCTCAAGAGGGGGCTCGAGCTTGCGTCAGGCTCACAGTGAGCCAGCTTCACACACACGTCATCTAGGATCTATTTTGACCCTTCTAATCTAATATTTCACATCATTTGATCTTAATTTTGATTATATAAGCTTAATAAATCGTAATTATCATAATTTAAAAATTGAATATTATTTACGGATTAACATTTTAAGGTTTACAATGCCGATTCTCGATTTTTTTTAATTCCGGATCTTTGAGTTTTTCAATCCGATTTCTCCCATGTCCTTTGATGTAATATCCCAAATTTTTTTATCCAATTTAATTTGGTTTATTTATTATTTTTGATAATTTGAGTGTGATAAAAATTAATTAAATATTATAAAATTTTGAGGGATAATTGGAATTGTTGGGCTGGTGTCCGAAGTGTGCCCGTCGGGTTGTCGAGTACCAATTTGAATTTTAAAATTTAAAGAAAAAGGAATATATATATGTATATACACACACACACACACACACACATATATATATATAATAATAATAATAATAATAATAATAACAATAATAATAATAATAATAATAATAATAATAATAATAAAAAAAAAAAAAAGGAAAGAAGAAGGGGAAGAGGGGTTGCGGGAGAATGAGGAGCAGAAGGCACAGGTAGAGAGAGAGAGAGAGAGGGAGAGAGAAGAGAGAGAAATGGGCAAACGAAGGCTCTCGGTTTCGATTCTGACTTCGAGTTAGTTGAAAAAATCATAGATCGAGTCAAGGCAAATGTTTCCATACTATTTTTATCATCTCTTTCAATTTTTATTCATTTTTTATTGGATATTATTGTTCCGATACCCACCCAAATTATGAAAAATATGTGACACATAATTAGTACCTAAAGTTTTTATGGTTTAATACCCGAATCCCCTTCCAATTGGGTAGATCTGGTTTCACTAAACCTAACCCGTGCCCAGCTCCGGATTTCCCTTTTTTATTTAATTATATGTTTAACTGATACCAAATTATGAATTATTATGTCCTAATTATATATACACCTCAACCGAGCATCTGATTTCACAAGTATCAATCCGTTTGCGACGTCCGAAAGCTCTAAAATGGCCCTGTTACTGTTCACCCGAGAATAAATAAAAATTTTACATACTTTCACCCCACCTAATTATCATGAAATTTATGTCTAATTATATAAGACTAAATGTATGATCCAATAATATATATTTGTGCTCCGTTTGTAAAGAAAATGCGTCCCAAAGGCCCCGAAAGTGATAATTGTCTAATGTGGTAAGGAATTCTAATCCTTCCTATGTATTATATTGTCCGTGCATCCAAATTGACTTGTGAAAAGATATAAGTCCGAAGGAATGATAACAATCATATATGTAATCGGAGGGAAGTCCACAATATGAAATGTGATTGAATCGTTCTCTCAGACGAAAATATTATGAATTGAATTATGACGGACCTTTCCTCAAAAGAATAAGAAGTCATGAAATTAGGACCATGGAATTATACTACGAAGGTGATATCCCTTGGCCTGCCATTAGCATTGTAGTAGAGACTCGAGGATTACTCCAATCGTGTATTATAGTGGGTAACACTATTGGCAAGCCCTAAGATATTACTGTGAAAGGACAAGGACTGCTTCTGGACCACAGGAGGTTAGGGTACATTTTATCGGCCCTGTATAATCGGATGATTGGTGTACTGCTATGCCATGTAGTGTTCAACCTTTTCTAGGCAAAAGTTTGTTATTGGACATTGAGTACATCGTTTGGCCTTAGATTATGAGGGGCATCATAATCCTTTAACGTCCTCCCGCACCTTTAATTAGTACGGTTTACTGACTATGATCCACAAAGATGAATAATTATACATAAATTATATTTCGAGGAGAAGTAAATTGTGCTCCAAACCATAATTGATCATGTCCCAACTTATGCATCTCCTTTATGATTATATGTCCTTCTTCTACTTCATTTTGCTTATATTGTCTACTGCTTTTGAATATGATACACTTGTTAAACTGTTAGCTCACCCTTACTTCTTTTTCCTTCCAAATGAGCAAGCTATTATACCCGACGAGTCCAAATAGACTATAAGCGCAGGATAGGCTGCTAATACAGAGAGGAGAGTTTTTGATGACTTAGTTTTATTATCTTGTATGAGACATGGATAATTTATTATTTATTTTAATACCGACAGTTATGTATATGTATGTCTTGATTATGATGATGGAAACATAGTTTAGTTTCCGCTGTATATGATGTATATTATACTTTCGCAGGTTCCCTTTTGTGCTTATGTTGGGTTTCTTAGTTGGCATCCTTTTTGAGTCGACGTCGTACCGGAGTTACGACGTTGGTGCTACGACGTCAGTGCCACCCGTGTATTTGTTATAGCGTTTAGGGATCCTGTTTATACGTTGTTTGTATTTGTGAATTCTGTACGGGATTTTGTATAAATTTGTATTTGACGGACATCTATTTTATAAACTGAACTTTGTTAAATTTTTGATAGAATTGGTCAGTCCATCACAGTTGGTATCAGAAAAAAGAGATGTCTTAGGTTTGATCTGAATCGTATGCGAAAGTTTAGAATAGATTAAGATTGATCAAATAAGTAGACATAGGCGTAAGGACAATAAAGTTAGATTGAATGGTTTTAGTTATCTTGGTTAGCTAGCTTAGGCTTAAACTAAGTTAGAGAAAGAAAATGAGTTTGATTGTCTAGCTTATAAGGTCTTAGTTAGTATTTGAAGCGTTACCTAACCTGTATTGTTTTACCTTCAGATAGCATACGAGTAACCACTATGACTCCTGAATGAGGATTTACTCGCAGTAGTGGTTGACCATGAGGTTGAGGGGAGTTGTAGGGAGGCACCTTGACGCTTAAATTTGATTGGTGTCGATTTTGTGTTTGAATTGATCAGTGTTGATTAGAGGCCAAGGTTAATTGATTTTGATTCAAAGTCTAGGTAGAGGTTCTCAAGGTAGTAATTTGCATAGAAGGGATGCCTGAATAAAATGATCAAGCATGATGGATAGGGTGTAATCGATGGCTTGAGAACAGGATAACTTAGAGTCAATTCTAGCATAACAAGTCCTAGAATATCGATTTATAATCGATTTGGAGATGTTTAAGTGCCTAAAATTTTTGGTGGCTTGGATCTCATAAGGGTTGAGGTATGGGTCCTAAGAATTAATATGACAGTAATGGTGATCCAATGTTCGGAAAAGAATAAGGCAGTATTGCCCCATGTAAGATAGGATGTGAAGTTGACCACGGGTAGTCGATGTGAAGAGGATCATGGGCTTTGAAAACAAAGTGATATCGCCGGATATGTTCCTAGATGCTTTTAGGATGAATGTCTTGTTTCAGTGGAATTTTTGGGAGCATGTTTTAATTTTGGATAGTTCGATCGCATGATTAGGGATTGTTCTTATCCCAAGGGTTAGACAATTAAGGAGCCCAATACCATGAATCGAGGCTTTACGATGATGGCGCGAAGTATAGAAGTGTCGTCCATCGTAGTGGGAGATGAGGTTCTTGGATTTTTATATTTCAGTAGATGTATTATTTTGGGATCCAAAACTTATATTTTATTAGGGTTTTCTAAACTTATTTGTTTATCTGATAATCGTAAGCCTTATACTAGATTGTATTGAGGTCTACAACATTTTCTTGGGTTTATAAATATGATAGGTTGGGCGGATTTAATTGTCTTGTCGAGCTAAGGTTTGATATGATATTGAGGATGTTCTCTTAAAGGAAAGGATTAGCAAAATTATTTCCAAATTGTTAAATAGATAATTGTGGTGGAGTTGAGCCAGAATTTGCACCCAATTTTGAGAACTCTGCATAGAACCGATGAGGTAACGACTGAGTGTTCTGCCATGAGTTGCTTCGATGCTTTTTGGATAAGCAAGATTATCTGATTAGGCTATTTGTAGATAATTGAAATCTGGTTGCTCAAGAGGCAAATGGTTTGATAATTGGGCATCATAAACTAACGAGTGATTTATTTAATCTTTTGCTGAGGGCTTGATGTTTCTTAAGGTTGATATGTATCCATGATGTTATAAATTATGGATAAATAAGAATTATTCTTAAGATAGCTTTCAGAATTAAGATATAGCCTTTACGAGTTCTAATAATACCATTTTAGTTTCGTAGGTTCATTGGCATTTTCATGGGTTGTATGAATTGGAATTTTTAGGCCATGTTTAGGTCAAGGACGTGATGGCCTTATTGATGAATTATTAGAATCAATAGGGTGTGTGAACCCTACTTGAAGATCGTATCATGGATTGCAAAAGAATGTAAGCCGTACGCTCAATTATGAATTGGATGTAAGTTTGATTAAGGAGAAATGTTATATTAGGCATGTGATTTCTCCGATAGCATAAATGTGATTCCTTAGAGTTTGGAGCGATGGCTTATTTAGGAAGGATTGATTGATGTCTCAATAGTGTGTGATTTTCTTGGATATAGCTGAACCCGGAAGAGTAATCCGATAAGTATTTCTCGAGGATTGCAGCACTGTGAGGTGTTTGACTTAGAGATGACCAATATCCATCGGTATGGGTTGTGTGAGAGTAGTCTTCAAGGGATTAAGGATTAGTTGTTGACCTTATTATTTGGGCTGACCTCTGATGGGTCTAGTAAGTCATAGTAGGATGTGACCCTTTTAAAGATGCACTAGGATTGTATTTCTCGTGACCTTGTATAGGTGGTTACCCTTGGTTAAGAGGGTGTAAAACCTTTGATCAGAATTACCCAACCTATAATTTGGGGTTAGTCATTGAGGTCCTTACTTTGAGGATTTATAAGTATTGTTTATAGAGATAGTCATTATTTAATGATCCTAATGGACTGATGGGTTGTTTCGCAGAAAGAGATGGCAATACGACCGTGCAAAAGGGTTAATCTACTTAAGAAAAAGAAGGTTCATTTCGATGTCCTTCAAGGAAGGTGAATAGTATTGCTAATAATCGAATACAAGGAATTTTCGGTTGGGATATGTCTTGATACTCCATAGGAGGTGTTCTAGGATGAATCTCGAGTGGCTTCTTATATTTAAGCAGATAGGATACTTTGCATTTGGTTTTAGGAGGGGAGAGTGTGCTAGGATAAGGATTTTGGAACCTTGGGAAGAGAAGCCCCACCGTTTCGGTTTCCAGGATGTTAGGGCAGCAAAAATTATGGTACTGGTTGAGTAATTGTGGAATTGGCCGACTAGGATAGCCCATTCATTGTGACTTGGATGATATGTGGGGATAGGATTGGTTTGCTCGCCGATGTGCCAATGGTATGATAAGTTTGGTAAGTATTCGTGTTCGATGTTTTTGGATAATTTGTTTGATTGCATTGCCTAGGTTGATTGTAATCTAAGGATTATGGGCTTTTCCTTAGGTTTATAGCTGCAATACAATCTAGGTGTCTAATATGAATCAATATGTCATAGGTGGCAAAATAATTCTTATTATCCTGATAATAGTTAATCAGAGTAGCGTAGCAGAAGTATATAGCCCTTGGCCTAGAGATTTTGGAATAAGTTGAGGTCCCCAGTGAATGAGCATTCTCGAGGCTTAGGATGAATCGAATCAAGAGTCTATTAGCCGTTTGAAGTTTTGTATTAGGCTCGTTTAAAGTTTTGACTTGCCTTCAAATTTGATGGATTTTCATAACGTCTCCCATGTACTGATGATTGAGGAAATAAGTATGTAATCGGGTTAAGTAGTTGGGGGAGATTAGGGATTTGTCTTATGATAAGTTTTCGATCTCAATTTTTGATATGAAGGCATTAGATGTTGAGGATTAGAATAATTCAAATGATTAAGGTTCTCTAGGAATAATCGTCGCCCTAAGAAAGTGATTTGGGAGTGTATAGTCGATATCTGGAAAGTCTTTTCCCCTACCATTAAGTTTTGAGATTCGTTAAATTTTGAGTACAAAATTTTTATAAATGGGGGAGAATGTAATATCCTGAATATTTTTTATCCGATTTAATTTGGTTTATTTATTATTTTAAATAATTTAGATGTGAGAAAAATTAATTAAATATTATAAAATTTTGAGGGATAATTAGAATTGTTGGGCCGGTGCCCGAAGTGTGCCCGTCCAGTCGCCAAGTATTGATTTGAGTTTTGAGATTTAAAGAAAAAGAAATAAGTATATATATATATAGATATAATAATAATAATAACAATAAGGGGAAGAGGGGTTGCAGGAGAACGGGGAGCAAAAGGCACAGGTAGAGAGAGAGAGAGGGAGAAGAGAGAGGGAGGGAGAAGAGAGCTCTCGGATTCGATTTCGGTTTCAAGCTAGTTGGAGAAATCATAGATCGAGTTAAGGCAAGTGCCCCCATACTCATTTTATCTCCTCTTTCGATTTTTATTTATTTTTTATCATGTATTATCATTCCGATACCCACCTAAATTATGAAAAATATGTGACACATGATTAGTATCTAAATTTTTTATGGTTTAATGCCCAAATCATAACCTACGCCTAGCTCGAGATTCCCCCTTCTCCCTTTGGTTATATGTTTAATTAACTCCAAATTATGAATTATCATGTTCTAATTATGTATATATCTCGGCCATCCGATTTCACAAATATCGACTCGTTCATAATGTCTGGACGCTCTAAAACGGCCCTGTTACTATTCACCTTAGAATAAATGAAAATTTTGCATACTTTCACCCCACCTAATTGTTATGAAATTTAAGTATAATTGTATATGACTAATTGTAAGCCTCGGGAATATATATCTGTGCTCCGTTTGTAAGGGAAATGTACCCGGGAAGCCCCCAAAGTGATAATTGCCTAATGTGGTAAGAAATTCTAATCCTTCCTATGTATTATATTATCCGTGCATCCAAATTGACTTGTGAAAAGACTTAAATTTGAAAAAAAATAGTAATCATATATGTAATTGGAGGAAAGTCTACAATGTGATATGTGATCGAATCGTTTTCCTGGACGGAGATATTGTGAATTGAATTGTGGTGGACTTTTTCTCAAATGAATAATAAGCCATAAAACTAGGACCATGGAATTGTGCTATGAAGGTAATGCCCCTTGCCTTGTCATTAGCATTACAGTAGAAACTCGAGGGTTACTTTGACCGTGTATTGTAGCGAGTAATACTATTGGTAAGCCCTAGAGTATTATCGTGGAAGGACAAGGACTGCCTCTAGACCACGGGAGGTTAGGGTAGCGTTTTATCGACTCTGTATGATCGGGTGATAGGCATATCGCTATACCACGTGGTGTTCGGCCTTTTCTAGGCAAAAGTTTGTTATTAGACATTGAGTACATCGTTTGGCCTTAGATTATAAGGGGCATCATAATCCTTCCTCATCCTCCCGCACCTTTAGTTAGTAAGGTTTATTGATCCTAATCCGTAAAGATGAATAATCATGCATATGTTATATTTCAAGGAGAAGTAAATTGCACTCCAAAGTATAATTGATCATATTCCTACTTATACATCTCCTTCATGATTATATGTCAATCTTCTACTTCACTTCGCTTATATTATTTATTACTTTTGAATATGATGAACTTGTTGAGTTGTTAACTCACACTTACTTCTCTTTTTTTCCAGATGAGCAAGCTATTATGCCCAACGAGTCCGAATAGGCTGTAAGCACGGCATAGGTAGCTGACACAGATAGGAGAGGTTTTGAGGGCTTAGTTTTATTATCTTGTATGAGACATTGATAATGTATTATTTATTTTATTACCAGGGATTATGTATATGTATGTCTTGATGATGATGATGGACACAGCTTAGTTTTCGTTGTGTATAATGTATATTATGCTTCTGTAGGTTCCCTTTTGTGGTTATGTTGGGTTTTCTAGTTGGCATCCTTTTTGAGCTAGCGTTGTATCGGAGTTATGACGTCAGTGCCACCCGTGTGTTTGTTGTGGCATTTGGGGATCCTATGTTTACGTTATTTGTTTTTGTGGATTCTGTACTGGGTTTTGTATAAGTTTGTATCTGGTGGACGACTGTTTTATAGACGAAATTTTACTGAATTTTCGGTAGAATTAGTCGGTCCATCACATTTGACCTCGATTTATTTATATTAACCTAATTACTCCTAATTACCTTAGTTTGAAAACCGGTACCTTACAATATGAGAATTATGCAAAGTATATGAATGAAACTCCACAATTTATTCTGTTTAATGATTCGTTCTCCAGAGAGTGAAAATTTTGTATAAGAATTATGGTGGAACCTTCCCTTAGGAATAAGTAATCATAAAATTGGACTAAAAATTTATATTTTAGATGATAGTATTCCTTAGCATGTCTTGGATATCATAGTGGTAAATCAAAGAATTACCTTGGGTCACGGGGTATGTTATAGTGGTATAAGAATAAGGATTATTGACCCAATATATCCGAATTTAAAGGTATTTTGTCTACCATGGGACGTTAAATTCAATGTATATGGGTAAGCCTTAGATTGTGTGGACCGAACACAATCCTTTCCTCATTTTGTCTGCTCCGTTAACTAGTAAGGCATATTGACCCTGATCCCTAAATAATGAATGAATTTCTGCATATTTTAGAAGCTAAAGAAGTCAGATATATAAGTGCGCAAAGGTAATGTGTTCCAAAAAATGACTTTGATCATGCTTCATATTTATACATCTATATTATACTTCTATTTCCTTTCTCTTGATTTATTTTAAATATATTGCTTATTGTCATTAATTATATTGTATCTTGTTGAACATTCAACTCACTCCTCATTTTTTTCCTACCTTCAGATGAGTATGAGCTTATACTTAATGAGACGAAATAGAAATTAATAGTTGGGTAGTTAGTGAACTTGGAAGATTATTCTGTAGATCCAAATTTTTGTGATTTTGTACTTATGTTTTAGAACCTTAAAAAGTCAGATATATAAGTGTTCAAACGTAAATGTATTCCGAAAAATGCCTTTGATCATACTTCATGTTTATGAATTTATATTATACTCCTATTCCCTTTCTCTTGATTTATTTTGAGTATATTACTTATTATCCTTGATTATATTGTGTCTTATTGAGTATTCGGCTAACTCATTGTTGTTTCTGACCTTTAGTTGAGTACGAGTTTATACTTGATAAGACGGAGTAGAGATTAGCAGTTGGCTAGTCAGTGGACTTGAAAGATTATTCTATAGGCCTAGATTTTTATGATTTTGTACTTTTGTATGGAGGAGATTTTTGTACATTTTGATAAACATGTATTGATGTGTATTTGTATACTAATGATGTACAGCATAGCTTAATTTTGTTGTATATTGATGATTATATATACTTTCGTAGGTTATTAAAGTTTAATTTTTAGGTACCTAGTGGCATCTCTTATGAGCCAGATCACTCATTACTATTTTTCTGTCTTCAGATGAGTACAATCTTATACCTGATGAGACAGAGTAGATATTAGAAGTTGGCTAGTTAGTGGACTTGGAAGATTATTCTATAAATCCAGATTTTTGTGGTTTTGTACTTATGTATTGAGGAGATTTCTATACATTTTGATAGACATGTAATGATGTATATTTGTATACTAATGATGTACAATATAGCTTAGTTTTGTTGTGTATTGATAATTATATATACTTTTATAGGTTATTATGGTTTAATTTTTGGGCACCTAGTGATATCTTTTATGAGCCGACGTTGTATCCGAAGATATCTTATGTGTGTGATTGTTGTTGTGATATGTATGTTATACAGAGATATTGTATAGGTTTGTGTTTAGTTTGACAACCATTTTATAGGCAAAACCTTGTCGGTTTCCAGTTAGAATATGATGGTCCATCACACATATACTCTAATTTATCTAGATACCTAAATGTCTTTATACGCTCTTTTCAATGTAGCTATAAAGTATCAAGAATATATTCACTTGATTCGAAAAAAATACAAAAGAAATCATAAATATTGAGAGATAATAGGAACACCTAAGTATCCTATATGGTCACCTCTTAATAAGGCTACAAAATCCTCTATCTACCAAGTTTAGTCTTAGTATATTCCTCTTAACTTATCCTCAATCAATCAAATCATGTAGAGAGCTACTAATAAGCCAATATTTTTCCTACTCTAATCTTTACCACATGGCAACTAAGGAAAACCTTTTTTTTTTTTTCTTTATATTTGTCTAAGTCAAATTATAAAAATCTCTATGATTTTTTAAAAATTATTTTATAACCATAATTATCAAGTATTTAACCCTTTATCTCACTCCCATGTGCACTGTAACATACCATAACATCTACATCAAATCTCTATCTTTCTAGCATATCAATGAACATTTATTCTAAAAATTTCATGGAAATAACTTAGCATTCAGAAACATAAAAGTGGCCTTAATATCTGCCTGAAACATGTATGAGTGTGTTTTAAATAAGATCATTGTGCTTGATGTTCACTCAAGTTGTGCTCATACATCTATCGACTAGAACATAGGAGTCGATGTATTCCTAATATGTGCTCGTGTGCAATATCGATTTTGTCTCTATCTAATTAGCATTTGATCGGCACACATGCATCGATTTGTTATAAAATCATAAAATCAAGTAAATTATAAATGCATAATATTTCTTTTACTGATTCTAATATTAGACTTTACTAACTAAATCCAACAATCATGATACTAAAAACAAATCAAGCACTGGAAATGTTTGGGACACTAACTTTTAACCAATATTCTTAATTTTTTTTTTTCAAATCATAGCTGACCCTTTAAACATTCCTCTATGACCGTGACATATATGAATAGTATTTATAGATTTTAATGGAAAAATCAATGATTTTTTGATAGAAAATCAAAAGATAAACAAAAAACATTACAAAATCACTTGCTAAAAAATAAAAAAATAATAATAAGTTTACTTACCTTAAAGTTGGATGTTACTTGCTTCCTCTTTTCCTCTTTCTTGGCCACTTTACTTCTTGAAGAACACATAGCTGCTCCTCTCTCTCTTTGGAAGCCAAAAAAGAAAGGAAAGAAGATAGGCTTTTAAATGCTTAATTTATAGAAAGAGGAAAGTTTTTTTCTAGGTGGTTTTTCCTCTCCTATCTCTTAGATTTTTTTTTGTTTTTTTGGGCGGGGGGTTGTTTTCCTCTTTTACGAATCTCCCTTATTAGCAACCACTAACAACCTATTTTTTACTCACATTGATGTAGCTAACAATCTAATTAGTGATTGTGAATATCTTGGACTTCTACTTGACTAACTTCATTGTACAATTATTTCTATGCTCAGCCACCTCCTTCACAAGTCAACCAAGCTCTTCCTAAAATCTAGGATTCTAGTGGTTAGCTCCATCCCCTTTTATCTCTTATTGTCTTACTGATTTGGGAAAATATTCTAATCCCACTTCTTCCCCAATAATCTAGCAAATTATCTTTTCTATCCATATGGCCGAACTCTCTACTTTAAGTTAGGCAAATTTATAAGCTTTTGACTCCAAAAATTATGGTAACCATTTAACAACATTCCTAATTTTTCTTACCCACCATTTGTGACTGCTAGGTTGATTTTGTTAGAGTCTTCCTACAATTTCTATGTGATCCGAGATATGAGATGTTAGTACCGCTCCCGACGGGGAGGCTTAGTCTTGTAGGGACGTATATGATGTGGCCCCTTCTGCCGAGAAAAAGGTTGAGGCATTTAGTAGTCAACCTGTCCCACTGTAAATTTAAATGAGAACTATCGTAAAAAAATGATGAAAAACTAATATATTCGGACGTCCTAATATATATAACTAAAATTTGATGTTACACCTAAAATCGCGGGTGATAAAATATAATAAGTAAATTTTTAATTTATGGGAGACAGAATACATGGATGGCCTTGAACTACTAGCCTAAACCGTAGCCGAGCCTTGAGCTGCTGGCTTAAATCGTAGCCGATATAGTTATGGTTACTGGACGATGGTAACTCTTCCTCAATTTGGTCTTAATGATCTTTGGTTCTTTAGTTTCGTGCATGTTTTGTATTTATACATGTATTGTGTAGATTACGATTTGAGATACGTGGTTTGGCCTACGGATGGGCGATAGGAATGTCTCGTACGTACTGATATCTTAAGCCCTAGAACATATTTTAAGTTTATATGTTTTCGTTCCAATATTTTCTTTAATTTCAGCATATGATATATAAAATTTAAATTTGGACGATGGTATGTGTCCCACATGGATGTGGTGACGGTCGTGATTATATAATGTGACCTCGAGTCGTATGATATGATATCATCTATGAGATTTGACCAGATCGTTCTTTATTATAATTATATCCCAGAGGGACTGTTTGAAATAGACGATAATTTAGTATGAGATATCTCCTCAATTTTTAGAAATTTTATGGACCTTGTGTTTTATGTTTTATATTATTGTATTATATTATCCCTTCCCTCTGATTTATATACAGTTTATATATATATATGATACTTGTTGAGTTTTAAACTCACATTTTCATATTTTATTCCTTCAGACCAGTGGCTTGGATATGCTTGTAGGAATTTGGACGTTAGCTGATGCGACAGATCTCTTGGTGAGTAGAGATGTTCATACTGGTTATATTTCTGATCTCGAGAATGTGATATGATTGTGTCTATGACAGATGAGAGTCTTGATATATGTATGGAATATATATTAGAATTATTGCATTATGTTGATGAGTTACTGTTATGTATAATACCTCCCTTGTAATTGTGGATAGCAGATCGTGTATTATATTTATCAAAATTTATATCCGATAAGATCTCGTACTGGTTTTATTATATCGGGTCTTATACGTGTATGACTGTCACACTTGGGTTAGGTTTTTATGATTGATGGAAACATTATTATTAATTTTATTTTTGACCTGCGTAAATTGTGTTCTTGGGTCGTGATAGAAGTAGTATCAGAGAAAAGGTCATAAGAAGATATTTTTGGGTCAACTTGGGAAAGTAATTGATAGAATATTTGACGCGATAAGTGCAGCCTATGGTGAAGAATTAAAATTTGAGTTGTAAATATTTAAATTTGACTCAGAAAGTCGATTGATTGGCTATGATGGATCGCGCAAACTATATTATAGGTGATTTGATTTTGTAACCAGATGAAAGTTTAGTTGCTATGTGAAGGATGGTCTGTTAGTGGTAAGATGGAGCGCCCTTCGAATGATTTAGAGTATCCAATTTGAAAATTTTTAAAATTTTTGATCCAATTAAGGCTTAAATTGAGTTTTAAAAAGTAGATGACGTATTTGAGATTTTTAATTGTTCAGATGAAGTTCAGTCTATTGCACATAAGTTGGAGTGTGAGGCAAACCAGTGGTGGGCTTCTTAGTGCTGCATTCTACTTCTTATGATGTTTGGTGGAGGCAATTTTTAGAAGTCACTCTTCGTTTGGAACTCAAGATAGTAAGGAATGTGAATTTAGTTGAGAAAGTGCTTGAGATTTTCGGTTATTTGGTCAAAGTTCAGTCTGTGGCCTTTGAGATTGTATGTAAATGTTATATACTTTTTCAATTTCTAGCTTGGTGAAAAAGAGTTTTTAAATAAAGTAAGTTTTACAATTTATATGGTTAATTACATATATTTGTTATTGTTGCGTACCGGTATTTGGGGGTCCGGAGCAGCACAAGTGTTTGAAGTTTGGAGTCAGAGAGAGAGAGATTGAGACCGGATTTTTACGTGGAAAACCCCCCTTAAAACGAGGAGGAAAAAACCACGAGGCTTGAAGCCTGGAACGGATCTTCACTATCGTTCATTTATTGTGTACAAAATACAAAGTACAGAGAAGCACTTTCTTTTCCTTCTTTGAGGCCTTTTCACTTGCCAGCCCAGAAGGTCCTTTTCTTGTGTGCTCTAAGTGGGTATTTATAGAGAAATCTGGCTGCTGAAATGTCCACGTGGCTGTTGGTGCCTACAAGGAGGCTGTCCACCTACTCTACTGACATGACCATGCTGTGTTAGGCGTGCTGGTGTGTGCAAGAAGCTAGCCGCCAACGCCGCTAATTGGCCATACCTTGTCAGGAGTGTCAGTCTTGAAGTGACAAGGCATGTTCTGGGGTTTGTTACTGACTACGGCGGTGGCGTGATGCATGGGTTATGTGTTCCTTAGTAACTGTGAAGCTGAGCTGGCATTCTCGGACATCAGGGAGAGTCCTCGTCCTTTAATGACCTTCTTAGCCTTTGGATGAGTCCGCGGACTAGATGCCATATCGCGCTTGTTCTCGGACGGAATGACAGTTCTCGGTCGTTAACTGCATTGCTGACTCGCTAAAGGCTGAGAATCTGTCTGCGCGCATACTGATCGTCCGAGGAGTGATGACGCTTGAAGGCTTAACTTTAGACTCAGTCCGAGATAAATTGTGTCCTCGGGTTTATGGCCAACCAAAATCTGAAGCTGTGATGTCCGAGAACTTCTCTGAGTCCGAGGATTCGTAGCGCCGCCGTTTTGGGCTTCTGCAGAGCATTAAATGCGTGATTGATGGGCTGCGTATACCTTGGGAAGGCAAATGTCATCATGTCATGCTGTTGAATGGCCAGGCGACGCGTGGCCAGGGCAATGATGGCGCCCTTTCAAATTTTCAAACTTATAAATGGCCTTTCTTTCCTTACAGAACCATTTCTGTCCGTTTCCCTTTCGTTTTCTTCTCTTAGCGTCGCCTTCCTACTGAAATCTTCTTGTGCTTTTTCGTCTTCACTTTCCGACATCGATGGCGCCCGGAGTGAGAGATATCGTTTCTACGATGACGCTTGATAGGCTTTCGGAGATCCGGGCCCGATATAAGATTTCAGAATCCACGGGCGTGCTCATTCCGGGGGCACAGGACAGGGCGTTGCACCCTCCAGATGGCTTCATCACCGTTTACGAAGTCCACCTCAAAGGAGGGATGCGGTTCCTGCCGCCAGGAGAGCTTTACGAGATCATGAGGGCACTCGGGGTTCCTTTCGCCAGACTTCAGCCGAATGCAATGAGGTATTTAGTCTCCTTGTGTGTTTTCTTCCGATGCCGTGATAAGCTCTTGAGTGTCACCACCGTTAAGGTTATGTTTCTCTTCACGCATAACCTCGATTGGATTATGATGACTCCCCGTCCGGATTTTTCTCTGATGTGCGGGGGCAATCCTGACTCCACCAAGCGGTGGAAGGATAAGTATTTCTTCCTCGGAGTTCACGAGCACTGGGCCATCCCTGTCGGCTGGGGGAAAGTGGCCAGTCGGTGGTGTTCTGATCCTTCGATAGAGGAGAGGGAAATCGCAAAGGAGTTCACGGAATTGGTGCTTGCCAATCTTGGGGGCTTCCATCTAAATAAACGCAACATCTGGTTGTCGCCCGAGAACTTTGAAGTGGCCAAGTGGGAATCACAGGTCGAGGCCCCTGCTGCAGCTCCGCCCGAGAAGTCCAAGAAAAAGAGATCGAGGGGGAGGACGCGGCCATTGAGGATAGGAAGTCCGGCCGGTCGCCCGGAAAGGAGCCCTACGGCCGAGAGCTTAAAGCGCTCAGCCGCCCTCCTCGAGTATCCTCCTTCCGATGATGACGATGATGATGCTTTTGACGTCGTTGTTGATGACGTGATTGCCCCTCTTTCCAAGAGGTCGAGGACCGTTACCCCTCAAAAGTCCTTGGGGACGGAAGGTCTTGCCCTGGCCTCCTCATCTGGTCCTCCTGCTGGGTCTTCGGGGACAATTTTCCCGACTACGGAGATCTCAGGCGTCCAGCCCCTTTGTGATGATCCTGCTCTTGTCGTTCCTACTGATTTTGCCTGTGGGGTCTCGAACATGACAGATCAACCTTCCGAGGACATGGCAGGCGGGAACTCTTCTGCGGGTGCAAAGAGGGAAACGACGGCTGAAACCGTTCGAGAGGCAGTGGAGGTCGAGGAGTTTGTGGCTGATCTGATGTCCTCTGATCCTTCTGAGCATCCTGTTGTAGCCCAAGTTGATTCTGGTGAGGTTCGGGAGGAGTCTTACGATGAAGAAATCTGTGGTGCCCAAGATCCCTATGCCTCCGAGGCGCCTTCTATAGCTGCTAAGCCCCCAGCCATTACTCCTGATGCTAGCGCCCCATTTCCTGAGGCAGGGGCTGAGATTTCTGCAGTGCCTATCCCGAAGACCCGAGCTCCTGAGATCATTGGGGAGGCTTTTGTGAGTGGCGACTTCATCGTTTCCCAGGTACTTTCATTTTTCCTTTGAATGTCCTGGTCTCTTGCTTTCTCTTCTCCTGTTCTAATAGTTTTTGCCCTTTGTCACAGCTTCGAGACGTAGCTGGGAAGATTGACGCGATAATCGGAGGGGTTGCCCAGGGTTTCTCCCAAATGGAGGCCCTGAAGACTGCTGGTGAGGCGGCCCGAAGGGCAGAGATGGAGCTAGCTGAGGCTAGAAGTAAGATAGCCTCGTTGGAGGAAACTGTGAAGCTTCAGCGGGCTCAGCAGTTGCTGCTCCAGGACAGGCTGTGCCGTCAGGACAAGAAGCTGAGGTCGTCCATATCACCTGCGGACCTTGGGCCTTTATTGGAGAGCAAGTACTGGGATGGCGTTCATATGTGCCGCCGGGTAATTCGACTGATCAATTCGCGGTTCCCCACTACTGTACTCGATCCCCGGAATGCCAATGCTTTAACAGCGGAAGATTTATACGGGATTTTCGGGAGGCCTTTCCCCAGCTCCTCTCAGCCAGGGCCGCCCCGTGATCCTCTTTCTCCAGGGCCGTCAGGGCCTTCGGATCCGGCGGAGCCCTCTGAGCTTCATGAAGATCAGCCTCAGCAGGCGGAGTTCTCGGGGAGCCAGCCCCTAACGTCTTAGGATATGCATATGTATTTTTTTTTATACAATGTACATGCGTTGTTTGAAGGAATAATACTTAAGTCTTAGACGATTTCTCGCTGTGCTTCCTTCTTCCTTTTTTCGTCATGCTTGTTGAGGCTTTGGCCCTTAGGATTGCTGAGATGGAACCGAGTCCTTGAATTCGACCTCGCGGGCCGCTCGGATGGAACCGAGTTTTTGAATTCGACCTCTTGGGCCGCTCGGACGGAACCAAGTTTTTGAATTCGACCTCGTGGGCCGCTCGGACGGAACCGAGTTTCATTAAATTCGACCTCTTGGGCCGCTCGGACGGAACCAGTTTCATTAAATTCGACCTCTTGGGCCGCTCGGACGCAACCGAGTTTTTGAATTCAACCTCTTGGGCCGCTTGGACGGAACCGAGTTTTTTCAATTTGACCTCTTGGGCCGCTCGGATGGAACCGAGTTTTATTAAATTCGACCTCTTGGGCCGCTCGGACGGAACCGAGTTTCATTAAATTGGACCTCTTGGGCCACTCGGACGGAACCGAGTTTTTGAATTTGACCTCTTGGGCCGCTCGGACGGAACCGAGTTTTTGAATTCGACCTCTTGGGCCGCTCGGACGGAACCGAGTTTTTTCAATTCGACCTCTTCGGCCGCTCGGACGGAACCGAGTTTCATTAAATTCGACCTCTTGGGCCGCTCGGACGCAACCAAGTTTTTGAATTCGACCTCTTGGGCCGCTTGGATGGAACCGAGTTTCATTAAATTTGACCTCTTGGGCCGCTCGGATGGAACCGAGTTTCATTAAATTCGACCTCTTGTGCCGCTCGGACGGAACCGAGTTTCATTAAATTCGACCTCTTGGGCCACTCGGACGGAACCGAGTTTTTGAATTTGACCTCTTGGGCCGCTCGGACGGAACCGAGTTTTTGAATTCGACCTCTTGGGCCGCTCGAACGGAACCGGGTTTTTTCAATTCGACCTTTTCGGCCGCTCGGACGGAACCGAGTTTTTGAATTTGTCGTTGATGAGGGAGTCTTAGAGCAATTCTCGATAGATACAACGAATGGACGTTTTTATTGATGGGTACGTGTTACACCGTCTAGCCTCTAGGGCCTTCTTGAATCCTCACGTTACACTAGTCCGTAAGCTCCAGTCTTGGCGGTCCTCTTGCTGCTCCCTTGGGTCTCCTGACAATTATGTTCAGTACTAGTCTTGCCAGCACTGGCGTTGCTAAAAACCAGTCAGGCGTGTTCCAAGCCCATCCTAGCCTTGCCCCTGGGAGTGGCGTGACCTTCTGTGCCCTGCTGCTCTGGGGCCATGCCCAGGTCGTGACAGGAATCGGTCAAGATAGCCTTCCGCCACTAGTCGCTGGATCTCTACCTGAAGCTTCTTGCAGTCCTCAATGTCGTGGCCGTGACAGCAATGGTAATGACAGTATTCCCACTGGTTGCCCCCTTCTGGGTTCTTCGGGGCCTTGGGCCATCTCAGGAATTCTTCCTCCCTGATCTGCCTCAGGATGTTGGTGAGTGATTTAGTGGGAGCAGGTGGACCGGATGGCCTCTCTCCTCCAGGGAACGTCCGCTCGGGCTCGTTTTGCCTGGACGGTCCCTGGGTCTTCATTTGGGCGCTCGCCCTTCTCTTTCCTCCCCCTGCCCTTGTGTACAGGGGGTCTTATCATTCTTCCGACTGGCTCGTATCGCTGGTTTTGGATCCGAAGACCGTCTTCCAGAGCCTCTTGAGCCCTTTCTTCATCGGGGCCCGGCTCATAGATTTCTTCTTGTTGAGGTAATCCCTCAACTCACCAGGAACTCGGGCGGCCTGTCGCTCCTGGGGCACTGGTGGGAACGAGCTTTCAGGGTGTCTTCCTTTGGACTGCTCGTTTACCCTCTCGCGGAGGGTATGGACGGTTCTTGAAACGTTATCCACTTTTTGTTCTAGCTTTCGTATGCTGGGACCGCCACTCCTCCTGTTGCCTGACGGGAGACACCTGTCGAAGTGCTCCTCCTCTCGGGCGGACGTACTGTCTCGCCTGCTCATCATCTTTGGGGTGCGGGCGGTTGTGTAAAAATTGTTGAAGCGTGGTCTGGTGTTGTCTGGGAGGGTGAGAAGCTGACTTTTAGTCCTCTTCCCACAAACGGCGCCAATGTTGCGTACCGGTTTTCGGGGGTCCGGAGCAACACAAGTGTTTGAAGTTTGGAGTCAGAGAGAGAGAGATTGAGACCGGATTTTTACGTGAAAAACCCCCCTTAAAACGAGGAGGAAAAAACCACGAGGCTTGAAGCCTGGAACGGATCTTCACTATCGTTCATTTGTTGTGTACAAAATACAAGGTATAGAGAAGCACTTTCTTTTCCTTCTTTGAGGCCTTTTCACTTGCCAGCCCAGAAGGTCCTTTTCTTGTGTGCTCTAAGTGGGTATTTATAGAGAAATCTGGCTGCTGAAATGTCCACGTGGCTGTTGGTGCCTGCAAGGAGGCTGTCCACCTACTCTGCTGACATGACCATGCTGTGTCAGGTGTGCTGGTGTGTGCAAAAGCTAGCTGCCAACGCCGCTAATTGGTCATACCTTGTCAGGAATGTCAGTCTTGAAGTGACAATGCATGTTCTGGGGTTTGTTACTGACTACGGCGGTGGCGTGATGCATGGGTTACGTGTTCCTTGGTAACTGTGAAGCTGAGCTGGCATTCTCGGACATCAGGGAGAGTCCTCGTCCTTTAATGACCTTCTCAGCGTTTGGATGAGTCCGCGGACTAGATGCAATATCGCGCTTGTTCTCGGACGGAATGACAACGTTCTCGGTCGTTAACTGCATTGCTGACTCACTAAAGGCTTTTGGGCTTATTGCGGAATGTCTTCAGGCTGCGTACACCTTATGAGGTCTTGGACAAACTGACAGCTTGGGCTTCTCGGGTCAAGTACTCGTCCCCTTGTCCATTCTTTTAGGGACTCCGGGTATTGAAAACCAACCGTTATATTTTGTAATTTAATCAGAATAATGGTACTTTTAAACTCTAATTAGTTGGGTGGGCTGTTAGCCATGGTTTTTGGTGGTGGGCTTACACAAGCAACAAAAAAATTATTTGATTAAAAAAAAAAAAACACCCTTGTGGATGGAATAGTAATAATAGTACTTTTTAAGCTCATAACTGTGAGCTTTTCATTGACTTTTACTGTTATATTTGTAAAAGGATCCGGAAAAGACCTATTTCATTTTATTTTTATTTTTGCTTTTTTTTCATTTTTCCCTTTTTAAACCAAGTAATATGTCTCTTCATTGTATTTTTCCTTTTTGCTTTTGGGGAAAACAATGTGGCACTATTCTAAATTTTATTAGATTTTTCCTTTAAAAAAATTATGTCATTCAGCTGTCATTTATATGTATAAATATTAAGATATTATTTATAATTTGATATCATTTTTATTGCACAAAAATAATTTAGCATTCTCATTGACAATTTTAAAAGTATCAATTTGTTCTAATCTTTCGAAAAATAATAATTAAATAAATATATCAAAACAAAATAAAAACAGCCCTCATTGGTTATTTATCACCACCAGCTGACGATGCTTTGATTAAACAGTTCTTGTATTTTAAACTAACCAGTAATAATTCAACAGCAATTTTTTTTTTAAAAAAAAAAAAACCTCTAGAAATTAGGATTTAACAAACCTCAGCTCAGACTTCAACCAACGAACAGTCAACCACAGCTCTACTACATACCGGTGGACCACCACCAAGAACTCATCAACCCACGTCCTTTGAAAAGGTGGGGAAGAGTGCAATGTCACCTGGCAAACTGACGCCTGCCATTCACGAGATTCTTGCTTATATATAGACAGTAGATTACACGAAGAAGATGAACTGATCGATCGTTCCCAAAGCAAGTGATTTCATGGGGCAAAAAACGATTGCATTGCAGGCCGTGAGGACTCGAAGGCCTCCGGTGCGTATTTAATTGATCTTGGGGCTACGTATTCTTTTGTGACTTCGAAATTTGTTAGCAACCTGTTTGTATCTCCTCAAATTTTAGAATGTGAATCAGTAGTATCTACCCCGATAGGCAAGTCTCTATTAGCCAACATTGTGTATCCCTAATGTCTAATTTAGATTAATGGATATAAATTATCGGCAGTTTTGATCTTGCTTGACATGCCGAACTTCGATGTCATTTTGGGAATAAATTGCTTGTGTGTTGTCATGCTAGTGTAAATTGTTTCAGTAAGCCTATTTTATTTTGAATTCTGATGTACAAATCTTTTGAATTCCATAGAAGAGTCAGAAGGGAGACAATTGGATCGATCTCAACATTACATGTGAGCCATTTGAGGAAAGATGGGTATCGAGTTTATTTAGCATATGTGATCACATTTGGGAGTCATAATTTGACCATTGAAGAGATTTTGGTAGTATGCATATTTGAGTTTTTTGGAGAATTTGCTTAATTACCTCCTAATCGGGAGATTGAATTTGTCATTAATGTTATACTAGGATTTGCACCGATTTTAATGGCTCCCTATAAAACGGCTCTATTTGAATTAAAGGAGTTGAAGTAATAATTATAAGATTTGTTAGATAAGAGATTTATTTAGTCGAGTGTTTTTCCTTAGGGTGCTCAAGTTCTTTTTATAAAAAATGGATGGATCGATATGGCTACGAGTGAACTATCGGGAGTTGAATAAGATCATAATTAAGAATAAGTACCCTCTCTCAAGAATAGATAATTTGTTCAATTAGTTGTAAGAAGCTCGAGTCTTTTCTAAGAACAATCTGTGTTTAGGGTATACTATCAGTTGAAGATTAAGGGTAAGGACACACCTAAGACGGCTTTCAAAATAAAGTATGGCTATTATGAATTTTTAGTGACGCCTTTTGGGTTAATAAATGCGCTAGTATCTTTTATGGATCATATGAATTGGGTTTTTCAACTATATTTGGACAAATTTATGGTCATTTTTATTGATGATATTCTTATCTATTTAAGGAGTATTGAGGAGTATAAAATCCATTGGAGATTACACTATAAACTTTGAGAGACAGGCAGTTATTCATTTAGTTGAAGAAATATAAATTTTAATTAGAAAAAGTATCATTTTGGGGGCATATAGCTTTAAAAGGAGGCATTTCAGTATATTTGAAAAAGGTTAAAGTTGTGGCTAATTGAGATAGACCAACCAATGTTATAGAAGTGTAGAGTTTAATGGGTTTGGCTACTTATTACAAACACTTTGTTGAGAATTTATCGAGGATTGCAGTTACATTGATGAATTTGAAACGAATGGTCTTTAATTGGAATGTGGATTATAAGAGGTGCTTTTAAGAATTAAAGAATAGATTGACTTCCACGCCAATATTGTCGATTCAAGATCAGTCGGGAGGCTTTGTGATGTGTTGTGGTACTTCTAAGAAAGGTTTGGGATACGTATTGACACAATGTGGCTTGATGGTTACGTATGGGTCAAGGCAGTTGAAGACTCATTAACAAAATTATCCCACACATTACTTGAAATTAATTGTTGTAATTTTCGCACTGAAAATATTGAGACTTTTTTTTTTGTAAGTAGAAAATATAGAGACATTATCTGTATATTTAGAAATTTGAGATGTATTTTGGCAATAAGAGTTTAAAATATTTATTCTATAGAAGGAATTGAATACATGGCAACATAAATAAGTGGACTAACTGAAAGATTACGATTGTAAAATCCAATAACAGCTAAGGAAGGCAAACATGGTTGCCGATACTTTGAGCCAAAAGCCTTCAAGTATGGTGGCTCATTTGATGATTAAGGAATGGAAGAATTGAATGGAATGAAGGGTTGTATCATTCGGTTACACTCCCAACGATCGAAAATGATTTTGTCATATCTCCAAGTACAACCCATGATTATGGAGAAGATTAAGGAGACTTAAATGTATGACCCATATTTGATGGAGATTGTCAAAATTTTGGGTAATGAATCACAAGTGGATTTTAATATTCAAGGGTAGAATTTTTTACTTTTGGGATAGGATTTGTGTTCCAAATATTGAGAAATTAAATGAGAAAATTTTGAATGAAGTTCATTGGTCTAAGTATTCAATTTATCACGGAATAAATAAGATGTATCATGATATAAAGAAAAATTTCTTGTTACGGGAGATTGTTACATTTGTGGCAACGTACATTATATGCCAACAAGTGAAGGCAGAGCATAAGAAGCCTTCAAGATTTTTGTATCCTCTGTCAATTTTCAGTTAAAAATCGAAGCATATCACGATAGATTTTGTTTCAGGTTTACTTAGGACGACGAGAAATTTGGATACAATTTGGGTAATTGTGGATAGGCTGATGAAATCGACCCACTTATTGCCGATTAGGATGATGTTTTCAAGGGATTAGTTGACTTGTCTACACATTAATGATGTTGTAAGATTGCATAATATGCTAATTTTGATAGTTTCTGATCTTAGTTTATCTAAATTTTGAGAGAGCTTGTATTAGAAGTTGGGTACCAAATTGAAGTTCGGTATGGCATTTCACCCACATATAGATGGTCATTCGGAAAGGGACTATTCAGATTCTGAAAGATATGCTGAGGGCATCAATTTCGAGATGAAAGGAAATTTGGACAACTATTTGCCCCTACTTGAATTCGCATACAATAATAGTTATCAGTTGAGTATTGGGTTTGCCCTTTTTAAGGCTTTATATGGAAGAAAATACAGGTTTCCTATTAATTGCGAAGAAATTGGTGATCATAGACCTTTTAGCCCCAATATTATTTAAGACACTTCCAACAAGATTAAGATTATTTGAAATCAATTGATTGTTGCTCAAAATCGCCAGAAGAGTAATGCCGATAGAAAGAGATCTGATTTGAGATTTGAAGTAGGTGATCATGTATTTTTGAAAGTATCTCCTAAGAAGGAAATCTTAAGGTTTTGGGTGAAAGGTAAATTGAAACGAGATTCATTAGGTCATTTGAGATTTTGCAGCAGATTGGAGAAGTAGTCTATAAGTTGGCCTTGCCTTCGAGTTTGGCATATTGCTATGACGTTTTTTATATTTCCATGTTGAGAAGTACATGTATGGTCCTTCGCATGTAATCAAGTATGAACCGTTGGAGATTGATGAGAATTTTACGTATATTAAGGTTTCGATTCAGATATTAGATAAAAAGGATCAGGTATTGAGGAATAAGACGATTTCATTGGTTAAAATACTTTTAATAAACCATTCAATGGAGGAAGTGACATAGGAATGCGAGGATGAAATTTGGGAGAAATACCTCTACCTATTTGAGTGTTAAGGTATGTAAATTTTGGAGACAAAATTTTTATAATGCTGGGAGAATTATAATACCAAATTTCTGTTTAATTTGATTTGATATTATATGTTATTTAGGTTTGATTTGGATATACCAAAAATAGTTGTGTAATGTGAAATTTAAAGAAATATGGAGTAAGGAAGCAAGTTGGCACCTGAGGGATGCCCGAAGAGCACCTAAGGTAGCACTTGAGCGCGGAAAGCAATATAGGCGCACTCAATGGACACCCAAGGCGATGCTCATGTCTTGTTTTAGATGTGGGTGTGGCATTTGATAGGCGTATTGTATTCTCCGTGTATGAGTGGCTAGTTGTTTTTAAGTTTTGCTTCAATGATGTTAATATTCGAGGATTTTATTTATTTTATGAAAAATAGGTAAATATTTTGAGATATTATATTTGCGTGATTCCATTTTAAGATGCAAATGGTATCCATTCCATTTTTATGTGAGATGATATGTCCCCTTTCTTAAGGGAAAAGCTTTGATTTGACATTCTCATGGGAAGGAGGAGAAAGGAGAGAGAAAAAGGAGGAGGAGGAGAGAAAGGGGAGAAGTAGTTCGAGATATTATTTTGTCAGATCTACTTAGTTAGAGGTTGAAATAAATATCCTTATACCATATCCTTGGTCTATTTTTTTGTTTGGGCAATCTAATTATTTTGTTGTGGGCATTTATATTTTGAATATATTTGTAGACCCCATCCTGATTTTGGACGTAATTATTTATTATATTATATCAACACTTACTTCTGCCCTATTGTAATATCAACCATGTATGCAAGTGTTTTTTACTAGTTGTTTTTAAGTTTTGCTTCAATGATGTTAATATTATTATTGAATGTTAAAATTATATAGTTTGTCATCAAGTTACATCCGGATTTGAGACTTAATTTGGTCAAAATTAACTTTATTTTAAAATTTTAATTTTATGAGTTATAATTATTTAGGCTTGCTTTGATCTGAGGCCGTAACATGCTTATTTTGTGGCATTCCCGTTTCAAACATATTAGTTTTAATAGAATATATAATATTGTTAAGTTCAGTTTGATTCCAGTTTTACATGAAAAAATAAGAAAATTTAATACATTCTTTATACCTAATTTTTTTTTCAAAGGCTTATGGATCTATAAAAGCCCTTAATATAGTTATTGTAATGTCTGTGATCTCAATAAAAAAATTATTATTGTCGGAAAAAAATACATTTTAACCTCTATGATAGCTTTTTTTTAATTATACTCTATATACTTGTTATATTATAAAGATGAAATTCTAGAATTTAAGATTTGTAAATTTGAATTGGGCTGCATTATTGATAAATGCAATAAGAATTATGTGGCAGGTTAAAAACTTCCGACTCTACCTTTGTTATGTGATTTGATCCACGAGGATCCTATGTCCCTTTATTAAGATGCCATCTAGAAAAGTATATAGCTTTATTCTACCTTTGTTTTCACATGCTTGTTTTTCACATGTTCTATAACATTAGGGACCAAAAGTTTGTTTCTAGGGAAAAGCTTCCAAAATGACTTTGACCTTACTCTTTTTCGGGGGTAAAGCTCTCTTGACCTTTTCCGGGGAAAAAGTTTTGTGATATATGTTTAATCAACATCATCTGAGTCCATCTCCGATTGTATTTTTATCTTTTTTTATACAATACATTTCATCTTTTTCTCATGAACTTATTGTAAAGAATGGAAATAATAAGTTCTAAGGCCTCACCCAAGAACTTACTTGGACAGAGTCCGTCTAAGGTCCCAAAAAAATAAGAACGGAAATCATCTCTTTATCAAAATCCCATTTTCGAAATCAAACGTCAACACAATTTGTTCTTTAAATTTACATGGAAATTTTGTTGCATACGTTAAATACATATTTTCGAAAACAAACTATAATGAAGCTTCATTTCGATGTCAATTAACTTCATATAATAGAAGCTACGGTTAAAACTCATCAAAACCTCTTCATTTTCGATAGGTTGAAATTGCCATAAATCCTATCATCATGCTTTTACGGATGGCAAAAAAAATCAAAACACCTTTTCAGCATTTGGGATCCAACCAAGTTTCATGTACTTTAAACATGCATGAGATTTTCAATATGTTGGTACGGTGAAAAAACAGTAGGCCCGGAATTATTTCTATAGATTTAAATGAGTATCACCTTCCGGCTCGGGTGAAACGATGTGATATGTTCTCAATTTCATGATTTTGAAACCCCCAAATCCCGTAGGTTAGGGTTTCGAGGTAAAACCCACCCGGCGAATACATCGGACAACTAACCCTTTTCATGGACCTCAAACATTCCCGTGGGTATCGACACAAAATACCCAACGAAAATACACAAAACATCGAAAGAGAACGAGAAGTGGGTGGTCTTTCAAAAACCCTCGGCCGATCGAAAATGAGGAGAACAAATCGCGCGGCGCAATATATATGCGCCGGCCGCTCTTTACCGCTCGAGCGCCCTTCGAGCGGCTGGCGAGCGGCCAGCCCACGGGCGGTTCTCGAGCCCCGGCTCGAGCGCCCAGCAGGCGCAAGCCTGCTATTTTTAATTTTTCATAAGTTTTACCTACTAATTTATTTTTTGAATATATTTTTTATTTCCCCACTTAAAGAAATTTTATTTGATTCCTGACTAGAACCTCAAGCATTTCCTTATTTCAAAACGGGTCTCTCATCCATCGATACAAGGAAGACCTCATAACGATTCCAATCAATTCGATTTCCATTTGCCGACCCATTCTCCCAACCCAAACCAACACTTCGAATTTTCCTTCAATTCATTCCAATCGATTTTCTCAACCTTTCTGGACTAAATCATTAAATTACGTTCTGTTGACTAGATTTCCATTCTTGCTTTTGTTTGGATCCCGTTGGCAATAACGAGCCAATAACTTCCAGCAAGATCACGACATTCTAGTACCACATTCTTACTTTTGTTACACGGATTCATAGCATTTGATGCCCGCCTTGCGAAAGACACCGATTTCATTTCTCAAATTATAAACGTGACCACAAGCAAGACCATATGATCATCTTCCTATCTCCGAAGACAATATTCCCGAGTTTTCAAAAGAAACCTCAATGGCAAATTCGACATACACGTGGGGGTAACACTAATGAACTCCTCCCCACTTATCTCAAAGATATTACTTTCCACGAGAACTCATCGGACCCATTAGGGGTCAACCCAAATTTCACGATCATCACATCCAATGATTTTGGACGTAATTATTTATTTTTCTCATATTATATCAACACTTGCTGAACTTTCAACTCATTTTTTATCTTCTTATCCCTTGATCCACAATATCGCTTATTCAATTTCATAATTCATCAAGCCCTGCAACGGTTTAGATGTCTATCCATCCCCAAGATCCGATCATCCAATCATTAAGCTTCTAAACATTTAGACATTGGAACCACCTTATTGGTTCATCTTAGATCCCCAACGATTGGCATTCGACAGTTGGATGCAGCTTGGATTGAAGTCTTGTCATATTTTGGACAATATCAATTTCTTGATACCTATTTCAAACTTGTTAGATTCAACCATATTTACTATTAAGATCGGGACACGACTTAACACTAATTGTATTTTGAATATTAATAACTTACCGACCAAAACACCTATAATATCACATCAAGATCAAAGACCACAAAATGGTTGATTAACCCAACCAATCGTGATATACAACCCGAAGAAGATGTCAAATATCAAACTTAGACCTTATGAAACAAACAAACTTAGTTTATATATATGATCGGGATCCCAACGATGTTCTTCACCGCTAGGCCGGAGGATAGGAATTATCATTAACCCAATTACCATGCTAACTATAACTTAGATCATAGTTCCAATCCCTATATTTATCCAAAATTTGTACATGAACATCCACTTTGATACACCCGTTGCCTGGGTGTGTATTATGTCCTCCAATCACATATAACTCAAAACACAATGCAACATGGGCTCTAATCCCCAAAACGACACCAAATCACAATATTAAACCCAAGAGGTTGACTTGACATTAACACAATGAGTTAATACCTTAGGACTTTAAAACACTAAACCTTTTTACCACCCCGTTCACATCTGTGGAGGAAAGAGTTGCTTTCTTATAATATTTTATTATCCTCTACTAGTCACGTATGGGTCTAAGATTTCATTTCAACCTCAATATAACTCCAATTCACAAATCTTGAGATCTTTCACAAACCTTAAACCTCAAACCGAGATTAATTAACCGAGATTGGTTTAGCTTAACACATAACCCAGCCAATTGATCTAAATCATTTCTATTAGCACTTAAGAACCAATTTCTTGAGCATCCTAGTTACCTTAACTTCCCATTTCTATATAGTTTGTCATCTCAAGTTACATCCGGATTTGAGACTTAATTTGGTCAAAAAACCTCGTAATATTCATCCATAACAAGCACACAACTTCCATCATTCTTTATTTTAAAATTTTAAAAACATTTTATGAGTTATAAATTATTTAGGCCATGCAAAATTTGATAACATTAGGGACCAAAAGAGCGGTATATAAAAATCATGTTTCTAGCTAAGCATGCTTAGCTCCTCCAAAATATTCAATATGCGGCGGTCCTCAAAAGTTTTTTTTTTCGGGTAAAGCATTCCGTTTCAAACATAATTTTAATCAACATCATCCCGAAAAGTTTTAAATAGAAAAATATATAATATTATAAACTTTGTTAAGTTCATCTTTTCGTCAGTTTTCTTTTCAAAGATTTTCAGTTTTACATGATAAATCAATCCCGAGGGATATCTATATTGTGTGCCACCCGAAGGTCGGCCTATGTTCCTCTAACGCCCTTGAAATTTAATACATTCTTTAAAATAACAATAAAAATCATCTCTTTATCGAAAATCCCATTTTCCTAATTTTTTTCAAATTTACAAGGGTATATGTTCTATAAATTTTCGAAAACAAACTATACGGGAAGCTTCATTTCGATGTCAATTAACTTCATATAATAGAAGCTACGGTTAAACTCATCAAAACCTCTTCATTTTCGTACATAGGCTTCGCTTATTGAACTCAAATCGGTCTCTTACTTGCATATTTCATGAAATCAAGCCATAAATCCAAATATACATTGTCATGAATTTTAAAATACATTTTAACCTCTATGATATTCACGCTTTTTTAATTATAAACTCTATATACTTGTCATATTTTATTATAAAGATGAAATTCTTTTACCGGATCGATTTAAGATTTGTAAATTTGAATTTGGCTCAAATCTTTAATTGTCGATATATAACACAATTGGGACATAGGGATTCAATTCTATCATTAAAATTTGAAGGTAAATGCAATAGTAATTTAGAGGGCTCGGGCTAAATTATTTTGATTTGGGATCTTTCCAATTTTGGGGTCAAATGATACGGGGCGGGAAACATAAAAATCCCGTATTTCGGTACGGACACACAACTAACCACATTTTCATGGACCTCAAGGCATGGGTTTTCAATGTCTCAACATTCCCGTGGGTATCGATCCATGTTAGCACTTCCGATCAAAAAACCCTCGGCCGATCGAAAATGAGGGAGAACAAATCGCGCGGCGCAATATTACGCCGGCCGCTAGCGGCCGGCGAGCGGCCATCGAGCAGGCCACGGGCGGCCACCGCTCGAGCGCCCTTCGAGCGGCTGGCGAGCCCAGCCCACGGGCGGTCCTGCTTTATCCGCTCGATAGCGCCCAGCAGGCGCAAGCCTGCTGGCAGGGCTTCAGCCCGGACCCGAATAATTTCGATTTTTCTTCCGATACAAACCTTAATCATCCCATAAGATTAGTATTGATTTAACATACTAATCACCTCATAATTGTCGGGTTCACAAATCCGAACCTACAATTCCTCCCGGAATACAATTTACCTATTTTAACTTAATTATCTCCCAATTATCATATTTAGGAACTCGGGTCGTCACAAATTACGGGCTAAATTATTTTGAATCCACTTAAATCGTGCATAAACCATACACACAGTGTTACGACTCATCGATCCATGTTACCGGCTTGATCAATCGGGACATTATAGCATCTACGGAGCCACCAATTATAATGAGGAGCACCCGGGCTACCCAGACACCTCTGGAATTGTAGGACTATATCCGGGCCTGATTTGGAATTACTTTTAGTTCACCTGTTCTAATTTTTCATTTCCCACTTAACTATACACGTGGGCTGTTTCTTTGTTTCGGTTTTCTTTCTGTTTTGATTATTGCACTTTCTGTTATTACTTATATTCATGTGGCTACAGCAGAAAGAAGGAAATATCACTTACTCTATTTTGCTTTCTCTCTGCGTCTCTCTCCTCTCTCTCTCTCTCTGGTTTCCCTCTTTCCCTCTCCCTATTTCCCTTTTCCCCTCCTTCCCTCGCACCCGCTCCCTTCTCCCACCTCTGCAGATCTCCCCTTCCGCTGCAATTTTCTCATCATCGCCGACGATTACCCGTCACCACCATGGAGACCGTATCACACAGTAACAAAAGGCATGTGTGAACATAAAAATTGAACATTCACTAAAACTAACGACGACATATTCTCTGATTCTTGATTAAGTTGAGGTTTTTAGGGAGAGGCATTTGTTATTACATGTTATATTCTTATCAAAATTTTTAGCAAAAGAAAGAAGTATAACTCCATATGGATATGGAGTAAAAGAAAGGCTAGCCTAAACTATTTAAGACTTTTAGAATGTATAGAAAGAGTAAAAGTTCTCGAACCCAAAAAAAAAAAAAAAAATAGAGATGAAAGAGGCATTGAATATACTTTCTTGGTATATGTTCATAGTGATAAACCTATGACTCGATTTCAATGAACACAATGAGAGTCGAGGGATGCAATTTTTGAAGATGGCAAATTCAAATATATTCCGAAATCAAGTTGAGGCAAAATATCCTTCCCCGCATGATGACACCCCATCAAGAGGGGAAACTCTCTTTCATCGTCGTGTCCAAGGGCCTTCCAGTAAGTAGGTTGTTCTACATTTCTTTTTCATCTCTTTGGCTATTGCTGTAGCTGTTTGGCTTTTGCAGAAATGGGGCGTCTTTTTTCTTTTGGCATTGTTTCAATCGTTTTATTATTTTCCATAGAAACTCCAATGCAACCTTGGCTTAGTCATTTGTTATCGTTGTGTGATATGGTATGCCTCTTAAGAACTCGACGGACTTACTAGAATCATATCCGAGCTGTTCAGTGGTCGGGTTTCTAGATTCAAAATTCAACTAGCTTGACGTGGAATTCCACTGATTAGGCTCAAACCGCAGCCTACTTCTGGTTAACTTGCCATGAAACTCAGCCTACCTGACCTAGAAATCAGTCATCCGGCCTGGAGGTTGGCCATCTTCTCCTGACCTTGCTTACCTCGTGTACATGGACTCCGTTTATCTTTGCGGCTATCAATTGCTCTTCCTGCCCGTTGCAAATTAGGTTTATGGTAGACTCATTTCATTTGGGACTCATAATTTACTGGCCCTCAACCGATGCTCTCCCATTTCATGCAAATTGTTACAACCATAGAATCTATGAAGTTAGGGAAATAATTTGAAGTATACTTGAAAATGTTTCGGGTAATTGTTCTTAAATGCATCTTGTGCAAGTTTAATTGAATAGAAATATAAAAAGAATGTTTAGGACAACTATTTGATAGAAATGATTAGATGTAATGTGTTACAAACACACAGGCATGACTCAAACACAGCACGAAAATTGGAGAAAAATCGGGGAAAGAAAAGGAGAGTTCAGGCAGAGAAAATAAGAGAGAAGAAGAGGACGAGCAAGAAGAAACAGAGAAGGTTCGAGAGATAGAGATTTTGAGAGAGACGGAGAGGGAGAGGGAGCAAAAGAGTTGAGACGAGGAAAATATCTTCTTCTTTCCATTCACTGTAGCCTCAAGTACAAATAGTAAAGAACCAACTAGTTCAGTTCGAAACCAACAAAACAGAGTAACAAACCACTTGACCCATAATCGAGTAGCAAACCGGGAACTAAATAACAAACTAATTATATACTATATTTATCTAATAACAGACATTTAACTAATTATTTAACTAATTGTATAATATATAATCTCTATAGTATAAATAACAAATAAGGCCCATAATATTGTCCTTTCTATCAAGAGAACCTTATTGTGATGATTCAAGTTTTAAAATACGATGATTATAGTATAATTGAATTAATAATGATCAAGGATTTGGTTTAGAATGTAAAAAATTGAGTTCAGAAGTAGAAAGAGGAAGTTAAGCCCTATAAGGTATCGGTTTTCAGGATATGGTTCATATGGATAGTGAGGTTTTAGATTTTTAAAATATGATAATTGAGAGGTAATTAAGTTGAAATAGGTGGATTATGGTTAAAAGGTATGGGAGGAATCAATTTGGAAAGCTCAAAGATCCAGAATTTGCATAAACGGGAACCGAAGTTGTAAATCATGGAATGTTAACCCGTAAATAAGATTTCAAATTTTAAATCATAATAATCACGACGTATTAAGGTTATACAATCAAAATTAGGGTCCAAGGATGTGAAAAATTGTGTTAGAATAGTCAAAACGAGTCCCGAATGGTGAAAAAAATGAAGTAGGCTCCTACAGGCTCGACGCGTGCCTGAGACGTGCCCAACCCGCGTCTGAGGCACCAACCAGGCGTGAAAAATAGAACCTCGTGCCCGAGGAGAGCTCGAGGTGCCACCAGGGCTCAAAAAACAGAATGGCGCGCTCGATACTCCCCGATAAGCGCTTGAGCACGGCCCTTTGTACTGCCTTGGCGTCCGATGAGCGGTCGAGTGCCATTGCACTTATATAAATGTGCGAGGGTTTCGCCCACATCATTTTTTTGGCCATTTTGGGTTTAGAGAGAGAGAGCACAAGGAGCTAGAGAGGGAAGGAGGAGATGGAGGCCCACGAGTCTGAATCCATTCGAGAACCAGTTAAAAAGGTGATAAATCGAGAGGAGGCAATGTACCCACGAGTTTCGATATTCGGTTAGGTTTATATTTTATGATTCTCATAATCTATGCATGCATATATGTTAATTTGGAGTCCGAATTTGTAGTTTCAGACATATAATTTTTGGACATATAATTTGTAGTTTTTGATTCTCATACCCCCACACCCAAGTATGAAACCCACAAATTTTTGGGCCTTTAACTTAATTTGGGACTAGATTATGGTTACCCATAACTTGGGCATGTAATTTTATTAATTGGGTATCCAAATTTGTGGTTTAAGGTGAAAATTCGTTCACGGAGCCCCTAATCAGCGCCCGACACCGTTTAAGTTTCGATTTGAGGTTTACTGTATAAATTGACTTGGGATTATAGTTACCTATGACTTGGGTTCAATAAATTACCCGTTGGATGTCTGAAATTCTAATAATTAACTTATATGTATAATTCGTGCGCTGTTTGTGTACTGTTCACCCGAGGATTTCGGACGATATTTTATGTAATTTTTCTATGTTTAATTGCTAATGAAGTGATATGTATATTTGTATAAGTTTAATTATATAATGTGAAAGTTTCGGTATATTTAATTGTGAAGAAAATCAGTGCCCGAAAGCTCTCAAAGTCAATTCGTTCTTTAACGGTAAGAGCTCCTAATCTTCTCTCTACTTTCGATATTCGTATATAAGTTAAGTTATGAAAAGATTAAAATCCGCAAGTAAGACAATAAGCACATTAATAGCTAGAAAGGAATTCCACATTGGAAATTTAATGAATCTAATTTCTTAGATGGAGATATACGTAAAATAAATCTGATAAAACTTTTCTCAAAAGAATAAGTAATCATAAAATTAGGACCAAGATTCATATTTTGATAGGTAATATCCTCAAGCATGTCACTAGTATGATAGTAGAAACTCAAGAAATTGTCCTGGTCGCTTGTTATAGCGAGTGAAACTATGGTCATACCTTAGAACGTTACGATGGTAATCAAGGATAATTCTGTTTCTGTTTCTGAATCTGAAAAGACTGTGAGTGAAAGCCATAACTTCTGTTCTGAGTCTTACCTTTGATTGTGTAGAGTAAATACAATTTATCCTCGATTATTCGCTTCTTTGGCTGATGCGGTCTACTAGCTCGAATCCACAAAGATGAATAATTATATTTAATTTGTATCCTAAAGAAAATAAGAACAAATGAAAAGAAGTAAATTGTATTCTGAGCAGATCTAATCAAGTTAATGTTCATGCATCTCCTTATTCGATTTAACTTGCTTATATTGTTTACTACTTTTGAATATGATTGCATTTACTGAACTATTACATCACCCTTACGCCTTCTTTCTTCCAAATAAGAGCTACGAGTCGACGACCGATTAGTTAGAGTAAGGCGAAGAACTCGCTTAAGGAAATTGGTTGGACTTCGGGGACTTAAGACTAGAGCATGAATGATGGAACTGAAATGTAAATAATTTAGTTAGTTATTGTTGTATATGATGATGATGTAGTATGTTTGTATTATGATGAATGTCTCGTTGAGCTTCCGTAGATGATTTTATAGATTTAGTTTTGCTTCCACATTAATTTGATTTTGATTTTGATTAGGCTTAGATGATATCTCTCCTAAATCCAATATAGTAGTTGACATACTGTGTTGGAGCTATGAAGGATATGGCAAATTGTGGATCCTGTGTATGTATTGTGGTGGTTGCGTTGAAAATTTTCAAATCTGGATATTTATATACTTTGTGCAGGTTTATTCATACAGGTTGTATTTATGATTTTGGCTCTTTTTCAGGGAAAACTCTGCTCAATTTTTTACAGAATTTCATGATTATTAAATTATAGGTATCAGTTTTATTTGTTTATTGACGGAGGTTATTAGACAAAATTAATTCATTCCGTCACACTTATCCTCAATGTTGAACGAGAAAAAATCTTGATGAAATATTGCTATTACCTCCCATGTAGCTACAACTGCAGATTGAGAGTGCCATTGAACGAGTAGCGGGAAAATAAATTTGCCATGCTGAAAAACCAAAAAGAAATTCAAGTACTGTGAATGCGATATAAGCCATTGTTCAAATTGCTTCAAATAAGTGTCTGTGGAGGAAGCTTCCAATTTATCCATGGGATCCAATTTGCTACCCGACAAGCTTGTTGCCCTGGAAATAAAGTATGGAGGAAACTCTCCCAATGCAGTTCCAAGGCCCCATAAAATGGCTTCTAGCTAAACTTGAGGCCAGATGTTGTTAAAAGGAATCCGGGTCCCACGAAGAGAGTTAAACAATGGAGCTCCAAATTCAAAGCAATCCTCATCAAGCCATGGAGGGCCTTGTTTCATTTATATGGTATTATATGGAGCAATTTTCAAATTAATCCGGCCACATTGTGTTGTCTTTATGGTTAGTTGGGCAATATGAGGACCTAAATATTGAACAAAAGTATGCAAGCCTAATCCAAGACCAATAGAAGAAGCAACACTTAGGGCAATCCACCATAAAACAAAATGCATACATTGAAGTACTTCTTGAACATGCTTTTCATGAAAACTATCAATAGTTGTAGAGAGAGCTTCGGAAGCCACTACCACGGTACCCAATAGCCTAAGCAAACCACCATTTGTCAAGAGATATGCTACTGATCATTTTAAATATAGCACAACAGCCATAGTAAAAATTTTCAATGCTCTAAAAGGTGGTGTAGGAAGTCCAACTCGATTTATGGCTAACACAATTATTATGCCGATATATCTAATTGCATCAACAATGAAGGACAAGGAGCAAGCCAATGGCTGATTTGAGCTCATAGACCTCACTGTGTCAGGTAGCTTCACATTGTTTATCTCACACCAGTTAGCAATAAGTGCCGTAACAATATAACTAGGTATCAGATTCATGTGTCACAAAGTTTGCCTTCTCTTCAGACAGATGATAAGCCCAAGATCAAGCCATTTTCGAACGTAAGCACGTTCATGGGTTTGGTCAGAGAATATGATTACTAGGTCAATCAACAATTCAAGAGAGAGAAGATAGCAAAAATCTACTGGTATCGAAACAAGAGTGCAGCACTGAGATTGCTTCATCAGGACAAGATGATCATGAATATGCTTAATAAGAGAAATTAGTCGGTCATTGTACTCAACCTCTGCATTCTTTTCATCATTTTCAGCATTATCCTTTAGTTTTTTAAAAGTGACAACCTCAATGAGGACCTCCTGGTTTAACCTTAAGACTAGGCAACCTGCCATTTCTATCAAACTCTCTGGGGTTGCACAATTTTGAAGAGCTTCAATATGAAGCCAAGAGTTGATCAACACAGCAGCTACATGTGCCACCGTGGCTAGCATACCTATATGCATGCTGGCACTTGAAAGAATTGATGAGGCCGTGACAGTTTGTGAATGATTAGCACACCGAATGCCAACAAGTAACTAATTTTTATTATTCCAAATAAGGATGATCGAAACACTAGCAACTAGCCTTTTAACACTAACAAAAACACTCCATCTTGTTGTAAGGAGATGCCTCTTAGGTTGGCCGCGAAACGTATTCCTAAATTTTTATTTATAATCAGGAAGATCCCTGGCAATCAATTCTTGGGAAGGTGGCTACTCAGAGTAATCGATAGGAGGAAAAACTCTCTCAGCTGCTTAACGAAGATAGAGAATCCTCCTTGTGTGCTAGTGTCACTCATAGTGAGAATTTTACAAAAATAATTAGTCGGCTGTCTAATTCTAAAGGTAACCAGCACACATCTTTCTGCACTTGAAGTGGCAAGGGTTGCAAGGTCATCCCAGGATATATTTCATTTGTCTCCAAATCCACATGCATGATGGCATCTTGCAGTTGACAAGTAAGTTGAGGAGACAGGCTCAACTAATTAGGATAATGAGCATCTATTTCTTTCTTAGTTGAGGTTGCAATTTGCTCACTATGACCCTAAAGGAAATATACAACATGGCTTCCAATAGGTGGCAAATAAACGGGAGGTTAGCACAAGCATGCCATAGCTCAGCGTTCCAACATTTATTTTCTCCTAGAGTGCGAGCAGAGAGAACTCGAAATGACCTTCCAAGGTCTGAAAAGATATGATTGGGGAGACTTCTGACTTTGTATGTCGAGGAACTGTTTCTAGAAACGGATCCATTGGGAATTCATTATCGTTAGGGTCAGCCTCTGTAATTGAGACAAGATTCTAGATAGAGCCATGAAATGTTCTATGATGCAACGGATTTTTTTTTTTGATTCCGTCATTCGTAACACAATTGAAAACCCAAACTAAACCAGTTGGGTGCAACACAGGATCACAGATGTCATTTAGGACCCATATACCTTTAACCATAATAAGTATAGCGGAAGTTGTTCTAACACTTGCGGAAGCATTCACATTCATTCCAATATATTCATTTCCGAGTACATAGTCAAAAATGTTTAACCATAGAAGTCCATCAAGTCATTACAATAATATTTCTCCAAAATAGGCTTCCGATGTCTTTAATAATTCTTCAGACAAACTCTAATCACTCCAACATGTTAGGCACAAGCTCTAAAGCTTCATCTGTAGGGCAAAAACATAAAACAGTGAGTCGAGACCCAGCAAGGTACATGCACATGAACTGTAAAACGGTTATGCCAAAACGATCATATAACCATGCAGAACCAGAACGTTTAATCAAACATCGTTTGGAAAAGCAGTAAAGACATACTATAACGATATTAAATCTCATGCTTCATAAATCATTACACTATTGACTGTAAAATAATAAATATAAACTTTACTGATGCAAGGTAAAACTGAAAATAATACTCTATACTGTTCACTGTCATCTTTTCACTGTATACGATTCATTAACATCTTTTCATCTGATGATACTCTATCATCTTTTCAATGTACAATACATTTTTATCTTTTATTGTGACATATCTTAACAATTTCAGACCCTGCTAGTGTACCCTTTAAAACCGGAGTGCTTTTCCTTTAAAACCGGGGTGCAAATTCCTTCTTAAAAATCGGAGTGACATTCCTTTAAAACCGGAGTTCATTTTCTTCTTAAGGCCGGAGTTCTTTCTTTCATAAAGGCCGAAGTTCGTAAACTCAAAAGTCGGAGTTCTTTCTTTCATAAAGGCCGGAGTTTATTTTAAAGCCAGAGTTCATTTCTCTTAAAGAACGGAATTCATTAAAAGGCGAAGTTCATTTCTCTTAAAGGGCGGAGTTCATTTAAAAGACGGAGTTCATTAAAGTCGGAGTCCATTTCTCTTAAAGGACGGAGTTCATTAAAGTCGGAGTTCTCTGTTTTTTATACAAGTCGGAGTTCATTTTGGACGGATTGCTTTTCGGACGGAGTGCTTTTCAGACGGAGTGCTTTTTACTCAAAGGACGGAGTACTTTTCAGACGGACTGCTTTTTACTCAAACGATGGAGTGCTCAAGAAGCCGGAGTGCTCAAGAAGCCGGAGTGCTTAGAAAGCCGGAGTTCATTTTTAAGCCAGAGTTCTTTTTCCAACAAAGGACGGAGTTCTTTTTGACAAAAGGCATAGTTCAAAGGCCGAAGTTCATTTCCCTTTAAAGCCGGAGTTAATTTCACATTGAGGCCGGAGTTCTTTTTAAATACCGAAGTTCTTTTTTGACAGAGGCCGGAGCTCTTTTTTGACAGAGGCTGGAGTTCTTTTTGAGGCAGGAGTTCTTTTTCCAACAAAATGACGGAGTTCTTTTTGAAAAAAGGCGGAGTTCAAAACCGGAGTTCATTTCCCTTTAAGGGAGCCGATTTCATTTTCATCTTCAAAGGTGGCCGGTTTCATCTTTATACAAGGGAAGGCCGAACTCAATTTTTCATTATGGGAAAAACCGAACTTGATTCTTCATTAAGGAAAATCGAACTTCTTTTAAACATGGTTAATAGAGATTCTTCTTTAAATCAATAATCAGAACAAATATCATACATACCGTAACATATGCTCATCAAGAGTCAGATATACTTGCGATGCAAACATGCCTATACTTACATTAAATCATGATCTTAAAACGAGGGGATAAACTTGCAATATTATTAAAGCATGATCTTAAAAACAGAGCAGAGTACACTTGCAATATTCTTTAAAACATGACTTAAAAATCAGCGTCCGATGTACACTTGCGATATATTCTTAAAGCATGAATTTAAAAGCAGCGTCCGAAGTACACTTGCCTGACTGTCCACTCCAGCTGCCTCAAAGTTCTTCCCTCCTTCGCTCCTTATTCTTCCTTGGCACCAGAAACTCACACTTATCTCTCAACCTGAGCCCGGTATATAAAGAGGAGGGAGTAGGTGGCGTAAGTTTAGGTAAGTTACCTACTCGGTACTTGCCTTCAGTGATTTGGTGGAAGTAGCAGGTTAGTTTACTTACCTCAATACTTCTACTCAGAGTGTGATGAGGTAGTTTACCTACCTCATTTGGTCGAGCCCTAGTTGGATTCTAACTAAATAATAAAGTTGCTTTTGTCTTTAGTCGTCGGTCATCATCACAAATTCCGGTCAACCTTTATTCAAATCCGGTTAAAACTTCAAATCCGGTCAACTCTTCAAATCTGGTCAACTTCTTCAAAATCCGGTCAACCTCTTCTTATTATTCACTCCGTCCATTACCTTCTCATCAACTTCGGATTTTATTCTCCTTGCACCCATAATTCTACTCCGGCTTTACCAACACACAAGGTCACTCCGGTCTTCAAGGCCACTTCGGCCTCACTTCACACAATGCACTCAAGCCTTAATTTTTTTTGATTTCAGAACATGCTCTAAGACCGGTTTGGAACTTCTTATTACATTATCCGGTCAACGTAGTTGACCGGATAACCTTTAGTTTTCCTCGATCCTTTTCTATGCTTCAAAAGCTGGGTCGTTACACGTTCTGTGAAACGTTTCACAGTTGAAACACAACCTACGTTCACTGTGTGAAACCATTTTAGCAAGGAATAATTTCTGAAGGGTAAGTTGGGTGGAAGGATGTACTGAGAGGAAATTTCTAACTAAATTGTTGTGGGGTGAGGTGATGGCTTAGTGAGTGGAGGATGTTGAATAATAGATTGACCAGCCTCTATTTTATCCTCCACTAACTTGGTCATGCCAATGGCTTTAGGCAAGGATATGGACTTCAATAGCGACAACTCACACCGAATATCATCACGTAACCTTGAAATGAAGCAGTTCAAGAGGTGAGTAGTAGACAGACCAGAAGTTTGAGTAGAAAGGGACTTGAAATTAACTATATAAGCAGCATCCATTGTAGTTTGACGAAGTTGGGATAGAATAACTTCGTGATTCAAGGATGAGGAAGAGATTTGAGCATTAGATGGTGATTGAGGCATTATCGATAGGGTTTGCACTAGTTGGGGTAAAATATTAGAGATGGAAGTCCGAACAGTGAGGGAATTGGAAAAATAGGGGAATTTGCAGGAGGTAAGGTCTGTCATTCGATTTGAGTTAGTGAGAGTAGGATTTTATTAAGGGATTGCAAGATTTGTGGCTTGGTGAAAGCAGCGGTGGCGATTCAAACTACATATGGTTGTACGATTATAGCGAATGAAGGAATTTCAGATTTGGGTAAATGAATATTTAGACTGATTTGGGTGTCAGGTTGGGTTGGAGTATGGAAAGTAGCAGAGGGAGAAGCCATGAATGGTGAAGGGTTCATTGGCAAGTTAGGTTTTTGCTCGATATGTTGAGTGATTGAATGATTTCAGTAAGGAAGTGCTAGATATGCTTGGTGTTGGCAGTATTGGTGGTGATGCCTGTTGCATTTTTTCGATTAGTCGTCGCGATTCCATTCACCTCCTTTGACATCCTTGCGATGGAAGTTTTGAGCGCTTGGACGTCGGCCATCATCTCCTCTACCTTTGTCTCAATGAGAGTACCAATGTTACGAACACATAAGCACGACTCAAACACAGTGCAGAAATCGGAGAGAATCGAGGAAAGGAAAGGGAAATTCTGGCAAAGAAAACAAGAGAGAAGATAGAGGACAAGCGAGAAGACAAAGAGAAGGTTTGAGAGAGAAATTTCGAAAGAAACAACGAGAGAGAGACATAGAGAAAAGACAGAAAGGGGGAGAAAGCAGAGAGGCAGCAGAAGAGTTGATACAAGAGGGAAATATTTTCTTCTTTCCATTCATTATAGCCTCGAGTACAAATAGTAAAGATTCAATCAATTTAGTTGGAAACTAATCGAATAGAGTAACAAACCACTTGGCCCATGACCAAGTAACAAACCGGAAACTAAATAACAAACTAACTGCGTACTATATTTACCTAATAATAGGCATTTAACTAATTGTATAATATATAATCTTTATAATATAAATAACTAATACGGCCCATAACATAATGCATTGAGCTTACAGAATTACAATAGCAAATTATCACTGCACAATTATGGTTTTGAATTGTCTACATAGCATAGGCAGTATTTTTGGTTGATGGCTTAAAATACAACTGCTGTAAAATTTTTCTAACTACCACAATTTTTGGCGTTGTTGTGGAACCTTTTTTAGCTGGAGTTGCTCCATAACGTGGGATGTTTCTCTCTTAATTATAGGTAATGGCAATATCTTTAAGGTTATTAAATGACGTTTTATTAGGAATACTTAAAAAATTATCTTGTAAAATCTTTTAACGACAGAAGAAATTATCTTAGAAAATTCTCACCATGGAGACTTTTAGCAATGAAATTGACACATGGATGATTTTTATCATTAAAACCTTTTTAATCTTAATTTTTTTTATTTTATAATCCTTAATTGTCATACATGAACTAAGGCATAGGTCACGTGATTTGTGGCACAGATTTTGGCATAAAAAATCAAGTGGGGCTGAAACAATTCTCCTTAGTATAGTCGCATATTACTATCTATATTATTATGTTAAATTTAGATATATATAGTAATATATGACACTTTCGATGGTCCATATCGATTATTTATAGCATTCAATTAATTTTTTTTAAAAAGATATATATTTTTCTCAATATGCTTTTAAAAAAAATATTTTAACACATTTTTTAACCTGCCCCTAATGAACATGTTCTCTTTATCAGTCTTCTAATGAACATATTCTATTTGTTATATTATCTAATGGTTATAATCCATTTGACCTTTTGCAATGGTTAGCATTTATTTGCCTTTAATGTCAAACGGTTGTATTTTTAGACTATAAATATGATGCGTTCTGGATCTAAATTTCGAACAAGTTTAAGTTGAGTTGTCCGTCAGATTCTGGTCACCGTCCGCCAAATTTAAGATCCTGCACACTATAACTTAAAATAATAGGTCAAGTAACGGTAGGATTTGATTCCACCGAAAATATTTCGACACTCAAATCAGTAATGAGCCTTTTGAAGATGAGAAAGAAATACGCAATGGATGCACGGATGAATGCTTGGGCAGTGTTTGGGAACGTTGATGGAAGGAGCACTCATGGAAAGAGTGGCTCGAGTGTAGAGTGCATGTAATAGTAGTTCTTTCCTCAGTACTTCAATTCGCAGGGAACCAAGAGATGAGACAGAAAGAGAGAGTGTTGGAAAGCTTGAGAGCATAGGGAGTTCCTGTCAGTTTTAGCTTGTTAGAGGGCATTTTGTGGATAAGAGAGAGTGTGTCTGTGGAGTGAATCTCCATGGCCTTTTATAGCCATGGTTCTCCGATGCCTTCCTTGCGTAGCGAGATGGGATGCCTTCCTTCTATAGGGATTGTTACCTTTTTTTTGTGGATGCATGCGCCATTCTTGGCTGCAACGGTCAAGAAGGTAGATCCCTTTCCTTTTGTGCATGGTAATCGTTAGGGTTCCCTTTGTGGATTACGCGCCGATTCATGCGTCTTTCTTCCGGGATGTATTATGATCCTAGGAGGTTACCGTTACAATAAAGATTGTTTTTCTCATAGGTGAGAATCAGGGCAGATGACAGTTGAGCCCTGGGAAAACACATGTGGGCTAATTTAAACATAGGCCACGTTAATCCTGGGCCGCGACCAGCCTACCTACTGCTCCTTTGATCAATGGAAGTGTTGACCATCCTAAGCGCAAATGGGCCGCTGTTGCTTTTGGGCCACTTGCTCCTTTTGGGCCAGCCTTCTACTAGCATCCCCATCACTAGCCCCCCATGCTGGTAGCCAGGGACTCCGACCATCAGCATGTTCATAATGTGACGCATCTGACTGTATTCTGGATCCAAGGTTTCGAACGGGCCTATTGGCCGTTGCACTTGAATCCGGAGCAGAAAAGTACGTTGACTGAATTTGTTGACCGCAATGCTAGAATTCGGAGAATTGAGCTGAATAAGAGTTGAGCGGATTCATTGACTTGACGTGATAATCCAGAGAACAAGTTAAAAGCAATGTTAACCGGACTCGTTGACTGGCGCAAGATAATCGAAAGAACTGGGCCGGAATGATTGTTGATCGGATTCGTTGACCTCCACGTTAGAATCTAGAGAATTGAGTCAGAAAGAGTGTTGACCGAATTCATTGATCGTAATGTCAGAATCTGAAGGACTAAGCTGGAAAGAGTGTTGCTAGATTCGTTGACCGCAACGTCAGAATCCAAAGAGCTAAACCGGAAAGGGTGTTGATCAAAATCATTGACGTAACATCAGAATTCGGAGGACTGAGCCAGAATGAGTGTTAACCAGATTCGTTGACCGCAACGTCAGAATCCGGAGAACTGATCCGGAAAGTGTATTAACCGGAATTGTTGACCGCAACATGAGAATTTGGAGAACTGAACCGAAAAGACTGTTGACCGGATTCATTGACCGCAACGTCAGATTCTGGAGAACTTAGCCGAAAAGGGAGTTGATCGGATTTGTAGACCGTCATGCTAGATCTGAAGAATGGTGTGGGTTGAGAACGATGCCGGACGGGCAATCGTAGGGCCGCGGAGTCGTTTCAGTACTCTGAGTGGCTCGTTGTTCTCTACCATGTGTCGTCAAGCAGTACATTTGCATTCCTTGTAATTAATTCGTCAAAGGATTTGATTTAAAAGCGCCTTCTCCGAAATTGACACGAGTCCGTTATGATTACCACACCTTTTCGATGCGCTGTTTCACTTTGGCGGTGGTGGGCTTTATATAAACCACATATCAGTTCAAATCTTCCACACTTTTCTTCCAAAAATGCTAAGTCTTCGTTCCTCCACCTACTCAGTTCCCATGGCTCCTTCCATTAGAGAAATTGGCTCAGTTATTTCCATTGGTGAGGTAAGAGAGTTATACGTTGAGTTTAACATCGCCTCACACATTACTTTTTCGATGCCTAGCAAGCAGGATAGGGCTTACTCTCCTCTTGCTGGCCACATCACAGTATACGAGGTACACTTCCCCGTTCCAGAGGAGCTACTCCTTATTTTCACGGCGTTTGGTGTTCCCATTGCACGGCTCCATACAAATACCATGTGTTATCTGTGTTCACTGTGTATTTTCCTCCACCTCTATTTGCAGATGCTGATGGTGGAGGCCATCAGGGTGATGTTCCGGTTCACTCAAAGTAGAGACTGGATTTTCTTATCTCCACGGGCGCTGTGTATTAGCAACGCATTTATGAGTCAGTTAAAAACTGGAAGGACCAGTTCTTTTTTGTTCGTGTTGCTAATAGCTGGCCCTTGTCCAAGGATTGGGGCAAGGTCTCTAATACTTTCATCAGGTAGCCTTCCTAGAAAGAGGTGGAGGCAGTGGAGCCACTGTTGCAATTGATGAAGAAGTATCTCTCTAAATTCAGGAGGGATCACTTGGTTTCTAGGGAGGAAGCCGAGAGAGCTCGTTGGGCTCCTCCTTCATCTGTTTAGAAGATCAAACCTCCATCGCCGATAACATCATAGTGCAAGAGGAAGGCCGGCGCTCTTACCATCAACGAGGTCGGCGCTCTCACGATCGGTGATGCTCCTAGCAACCCTAGGAAGAAAAGGGCTGCACCAGTTGAGCCTGCCTCTTCATCTTCCACCGAGCCAGATTACTGGATAGCTGGGCGGCTTGCTAGAGTCAGAGAGCACTCAGGATTTGCGGCTTCTGTGGATGGCTTTGGAGCCATCGAGAGAGCTGCTATGGGAGATGTTGACGTTGAGCCATCGATGCCGGGTGACTTGGCGGCGCAAACCACGCCAGTGGAGTTGTTGCTCAAAGTCGCCGGATTGGAGGAGCCAATAGTTGAGCTGGATGCTGAATCGGTGGAACCAGCTACCGGAGAACTTTCTGGGGCAGCTGGAGTTATCGCAAAGCTGGCTCAGGAAGCCGTCACTTCAAGCCTCCTAGACGTCTTTCCGCCGATGAAGTCACTTTGGAGCAAGCTCAAGAGAAGGCTACTCCAGGTTCCCCACCAGCTAGTCCTGAGTCACAGGGTCGATCACGGAGGAAGCAACGAAAAGTCTTCTCGGTAACTTTTTAAAGTTCTCCCTTTCTTCTTCCTTTACAGTTGTTGCCTAACTTCCTGGATTTCTTGCAGGAAGGCAAGATATTGGGTGCAGTGCTTAAGGGATTGCGTTAGAGGGAGGTAGTGATTGGAGATCAGGAGGAGGAGATTCTTCAGCTAGAGGAGCAGATGAGTCAACTAAGCGCCCAAGTTTGACAGCATCAGGAGGAGAAGGTTGCTCTCTAGCTGGAGCTGTCAAAGCTTAGGACGCTATCAACGGGGCTAGAAGAGAGGGCTATTCGGGTGGAGGGGCTTATGGCTGAGATCAGGATTAGGATAGTCATACTTGAGAACAAGTTGTCCACCCGTCTGCACCCCTAGGAGGTCACTCAAGCACTGTGGGCCAAGCTCTAGGAAGGCGTCAACATCTATTGCCAGATTGTCAAGGTGGTGGATCCAGACTACCCCACTGGCATCCTTGACCTCACAAACCATGGTGTCCAGCGACGTGAGGACTTGGTTGACTTTCCTTGGGGTGTACAGGGGCCTCTCCCGCGTTCTCCCGCGAGCTCTGCTCCCTAGTTGGGATCTCTGTATCTTGGTTTTTGTTTTCTCCTTCGTAACGACTGTTGTACATCGAATATGTTAATAATAAGTTTATTTTGGCAACGCTTTAGTCTCCATGCCTTTGCCCTACTTTTCCTCTTTTTTTCTCCTCCACTTGCTCTTTATGCCGGCCGGCCAGTTTGTCACGTGGCCTTTGGCCGGTTAACTTAAAACATTGACTGTCATGGTCTTACTGTTCGGAGGCGTGTGTCGTGCTTTAAAATGGACCTAAGTCCTCGAGGAGATATCAGGGTGAGTCCTGATGTTGTATCAAGCTATTTTTATATTTGAGTGTGTTTTTGTTTAATGAGTTGAGCTTTTGTGTTGCGTGGCACTGCCCATGTTATGTTTTTGGGTGGCCAGCTTTCAGTCGGGGCATTTGTTTTTTACACTTTATCCCGATTTGTCGACCGTTGTAGACTGACTGTACTATCTCTTACTGGAGGAGGTTGTCACGCGTGCCATTTAAGCCTCCTAACGTTTGGTATTAGACCACAAATAGGCCACTCGGGATGGAACCAAGGTTTAATTCGACCACTTGTGGGCCACTTGGATGACCAAGATTTAATTCGACTGCTTACGGGCCGCTTAGATGACCAAGGTTTAATTTGACTGCTTCTAGGCCGCTTGGAAGATCAGGGTTTAATTCGACAGCTTTCAGGTCGCTAGAATGACCAAGATTTAAGTCGGCCGCTAACGGGCCACTTGGATGACCAAGGTTTAATTACGAGTTAGTGAAAACCTGCACGACTTAGGGGCAGTCTAGGTCATCTATTTTATACAAACTATAAGCAAGCATTCACATGAAAACAAAACAAAGAAAAGAAAAACATAGAACAATGTGCAGATGAAAAAGAATATCTTTCATTAATCACAATGTATGTTCCACGCACGCTTCAAATCACACAGATCACCTACTTAGGTCTTCATTGGTAGTAGTGTTTCAGATGGACCGTATTCCATGTCCGCAGGACCAACTTACTATTTTGGGTTCAGAGTTTATATACTCCATTTCGCAGAATAGTTGAGACAAGAAATGGGCCTTCCCAATTCGGAAAAAGTTTGTTCCGGTTGTCTATCTTACCCGTGGCCTCTACACTTCGGAAGATCAAGTCTTCAATTTTGAATTGCCACGCTCTTACCTTCTTATTGTAATAACGAGCAATTCGTTATTGGTAGGCGACTGTCCGCATCCTAGCCACATCGCAGGCTTCCTCTAGTAATTCTATGTGTTCCTGGATCTTTTGGGAGTTGTTAAGTGGATCAAAGGTTTCGACTCTAAAACTTGGGAGCCCAATCTCAACCGGTATCACAACCTCAGTCCCAAAATAGAGACTAAAAAGTGTCTCGTGAGTTAGTTCCTTAGGAGTAGTCTGGTATGACCACAGCACAGAAGGCAGGTCGTCGACCCAGGAGCCCCCTACGTCCTCTAGCTTGGTCTTTAGGCCGTGCAATAGTGTCCGATTGGTGACTTCTACCTACCCATTCACCTGGGGTTTTCCTACCAAAGTGTGAACCAAACTGATACCAAGACTGATGCAGTACTTAGTGAAACGCTTTCCTGAAAATTATGTTCTGTTATTAGTCACGATAACCTCGGAAATGCCAAATCTGGTCACTATGCTTTGGCAGATGAATTTTAAGACATTGTGCTCGGTGATATTGGTCAGAAGGACAACTTCAACCCATTTGGTGAAGTTATCTATGCCGGTGATGATGAACATCCTTTGCCTAGTTGCAATAGGTAAGGGGCCAAGAATATTGAGAATCCATTGCATGAAAAGCCAAGGAGCTTAGAGGGACCTCTGCTTCATGGGAGGTTGGCGGTGAAGATTTTCATAGAGTTGACAATTCTCGCACTTCTACATAAACTCCAGGGTGTCCTTCCTCATCGTTAGCCAATAATATCCCTAGCGCATGACTTTAAATGCTAAGTTCTTGCCGCGAATATGTGATCCATATATCCCAATGAGGACTTTGTTGAAAGCGTAGTAGGCCTCCTCTGGGGTAAGACACAGAACGTACAGAGTCATGTATCCTTGGCGATACAGCCTTCCGTCGACTATGGTGTTCTGGCCGATTGTCTTTTTGATCCTCTTAGCATCGTCTGCATTCTCCAATAGTGTTCCATCCTCCATATACCTCCAATACGGCATCATCCAGTTTTCATCGTCGGAAACTTGTATTGCTTCCTGTTCCTCTATGCTAGAAGTGTTCAAAACTTTCCTCATGTCCCTCAAGTACTATTCTAAATTTTCAACCGTCGCCGCTCTAGCGAGCTGATTGGCTTTCCAATTCTCAGTCTTGGGGACGTGGACCAGGTTCAGTTTATCAAATCTCTGGATCGTGTCCTTCGCCTTAGCCAAATATCTAGCCAAGAGAGGGTTGCACGCCTCATAACTCCCGTTGATCTGGTTAACGACTAACTCTGAGTCGCTGTAGATTGTCAGTTGCTTAGCTGAACACTCTTTGGCTAGTCGCAATCTAGCTAATAGGGCTTCATACGCGGCAACGTTGTTGGTGGCCAAAAAATCAAGCTTTAGGGAGTATTTTACCTAAAACCCGTCCGGAGCCCTCCAGACCACTCCGACACTACTGCCTGAGTTGGTTCACAAACCGTCCACATTGAAGACCCATTTTGGCTCTTTCGGGTGGTGGTCTATGTCCTCATCGTGTGCTCATCGATGATTGGGGTCATGGTCTCGATGATGAAGTTGGTCAGGACCTGCCCATTGATGGCTGGCCTAAATCAAAATTCGATGTCGAATTCTCTCAACTCAATGACCCACTTGACCAGTCATCCATAAACATCAGGTTTCTAAAGGATGCCCCTCAATGGTTGGTCGGTCAGGATGACGATACGATGAGCTTGAAAATAGGGCCTCAACTTTCAGGCCGAGAAGACAAGTGCAATGGCGAGCTTCTCAGTGCGTGGGTAGCGTGTCTCTACGCCGGTCAATATTTTGCTCACATAATAGACCAGCTGTTGTGTGTCAAAATCTTGGCATATCAGAACAGAGCTAAGAGGCGTTTTCGATACTGCCAGGTACAGGTATAGCTCTTCTCCATCTCTTGGGGACGTCAGTAACGGTGGACTGGCCAAGTACTAATTCAGCTTATCAAAGGTGGCCTTGCACTCCATCTTCCACTGAAAACCATTAGCCTTCATTCCCCCCAGAGTCTTCAAAAAGGGCTGATACTTGTCTCCTAACTTGGCTAAGAAGCAGGACAGCGCTACCAGTCTTCCCACAACCTCTGGACATCCTTGACACTTTATGGCGATCACATGTCTGTAAGGGCCGTGATCTTCTTTGGGTTGCTTCGATCCCTCGCTGAGAGACAATGAAACCCAAGAATTTTCCTGAGGACACCTCGAAGACACACTTTCATGGGTTCAACTTCATCTGATGTGTACGGAGTATTTCAAATTATTCAACCAAATTGCGAATATGGTTGCTGGTGGTCTTTCTTTTGACAAGCATGTCATTTACATACACCTCCATATTGTGACCGATCTGCTTCTCAAACATCTTGTTCACGAGTCTTTAATAGGTTGTGCCCACGTTCCTCAAATTGAAAGGTATAACCTTATAACAGTAAGTGCCTTGATCGGCCATGAATGAGGTGTGCTCCTCGTCCTCTAGGCTCATCCTAATCTGATTGTAACACGAGCACACGTCGATGAAACTCAACAGTTCATGACCAGAAGTTGAGTCTACCAGTAAGTCAATCCTAGGAAAAGGGAAGCTATCCTTTAGACATGCTTTATTGACGTCGGTGAACTCAACGCATATTCACCATTTCTTGTTGCTTTTCTTAACCAAGACGATGTTGGAAAGCCAATCCGGGTATTTGACTTCTCTGAAGAACCCGGCGTCCAACAACTTCTTCACTTCTTCTCAAATAGCTATGAGTTTCTCAACGAAATGGTTCCTCCGTTTCTGCCTAACAGGCTTGTGCCCGAGATCAAGAACTTATGGACCATTACTCAGGTCAAAATCCTAGGCATGTCAACAGGTGTCCACGCAAAGAGATCTACATTCCGCCTCAAGAAACTTATCAATTCTTCTCGTAAGGGTTCAGCGAGTGAGCCCCCTATCTGTACACACCTCTCCGGGTCCTTCGGCTTTAGCAGTACGAGGTCGGTGGCTTCACCGGATTGCGTTTGTTGTAGGGTTGCTTCATCTTGATGGTCCAACTCTCCTGCGGGCCTCTCACTACCGCCTAGGGCTACCTGCAACATGTAGCATGTCCGTCCAGTCACTTAGTCACCTAATACTTCATCAATACCGCAGGCTGTTGGAAATTTCATTTTCAAGTATGGTATTGAGATAACGGCTCCGAACGTAACTAGGCACGGCCTGCATAGGATGGCGCTGTATATAGAGGGCAAGTCAACAACTAGGAAGGTCAGTGTGCGACTCGCCATCTTGGGGTACATGTCTAAGGTGACTTCTAATTGTACCATCCCTTGGACAGCTACTTGTTCATTATCTAGGCCATACGGTGGTCCTTCGGCTGGCTTTAGTTAATTTTTTTAAACCCTAGCTTAAAGAACGCATTGAAGTAAAGAAAATCCTTGGAACTTTCATTATCGATGAAACCCCATTTTAGTTGGTAGTCCACAATACAGTCTGAAACGAGTGCAGATACAACGAGGGGGTCAGTATGTGAAAAAATTACATGTGTCATGTCGTTATTGTTAAAACTAATGACATTTTCCTCCACCCTTTGCTTCTTGCGTCCATCTTGCCTCTCTTTGTGATCTGCTTGGTGGATCATGGGTAGACTAGTGGTCATCATATTGACCACACTGGCTGCCACCCGATTTCGTGGCTAGGGCTAATCGAATCCTCCATCGCCTGAAGCGTCGGAACTCTGCCCAGGGTTCCTTAGGAACCTGATGAGGTAGCCCCTCTAGATCAGCTCCTCAATCTCCCACTGGAGTGTCTTGCATTCCTCCATGGTGTGTCCCGAAGGTCGATGAAAATCACAATATTTTGCTGGATCTCCTCCCTCTGTGTTCTTCGGTGACTTTAGCCACTTAACGAACTTTTCACCATGGATTTACATGAGGACGTTGGCCCGTGTATCGTTTAGCGGAATTGTGGCGGAACGGATTTTTTTTTTTACTCCACCATTCGCAACACAAGATCACAGATACCATCTAGGACCCATATATTTTAATCATAAAATGCATAGCGGAAGCCGATCTAACATCTTGTAAAAACATTCATACTCATTCCATAACATTCATTTCTGAATAGGCACAAACGTCTAATTACAAAAGTTAATGGAGTCTAACAATTCATTACACTAATTGATTCTCCACTGCAATCCTCAAAAGGTGATCCCGAATCCTTACAAATCCTTCAAGTCAGCTTTGATCACTCCGTCTCGTCAGGCACAAATTCTAAATTTCCATCTGAGGGGGGGAAAATAGAAAACAGTAAGTTGGAGCTCAACAAGGTACATGCAGATTTTTCATAAAACGTTCGTGCTGTCAACAGTTACAGATATATATATATAATATCATTTGGCCGGAATCATGCAAAACACTTAGGATGGTTAATGCAAGGAAATCAGGCATCACATAGCATTTGGCCGAACAAAAACAAATCGAAAAGTCAGAACAGATAATATTTGGGCATAACACAATGCAAATCATAACTTTAGCTTCTTTTATTTATTGTATAATGGAAGGGGGCTTTAATCGAGGATAGATTGTGCACATCTCCTCATAATCACGGCAATAACTCCTTGTACAAAGCCCTGAGGACGGCTCTCACTTCCTCCTTGTACAAAGCCCCGAGAACGGCTCTCACTTCCTCCTTGTATAAAGCCCCGAGGACAGCTTTCACTTCCTCCTTGTACAAAGCCCCGAGGATGGCTCTCACTTCCTCCTTGTACAAAGCCCCGAGGATGGCTCTTACTTCGGTTATCCTCGATTATCATCTTAAGGTCCTAAGGCATGCTGGAGAACCTTATCTCCCAAGACTAGAGTCAAAACTTATCTGTCTTATCAAAAAGTTGGCTTCAACTTTCATTACAGCTGCCAATTTCAAAATAATGTGCCAGGCTGGTCTTAATTTCATATGCAAAGGTAAAACTGAACTTGATTTTATGCAAAGGGGCCGAACTTGATTTTTATGTTCAAATTACCGGTTTTGACTTCAACATGCAAGTTGGTTCCGATTTCAAACATGCAAGGGCTGGTTTTCGATTTCAACATGCAAGACCGAACTTGATTTCAACATGCAAGACCGAACTTGATTTCAACATGCAAGACCGAACTTGATTTCATCATGCAAGACCGATCTTGATTTCAATATGCAAGACCAAACTTGATTTCATGCAAGACCGAACTTGATTTCAACATGCAAGACCGAACTTGATTTCATGCAAGACCGAACTTGATTTCATCATGCAAGACCGAACTTGATTTCATGCAAGACCGAACTTGATTTCATCATGCAAGACCGATCTTGATTTCAATATGCAAGACCGAACTTGATTTCATGCAAGACCGAACTTGATTTCATCATGCAAGGGCCGAACTTGATTTCATGCAAGAGGGGAGGCCGAACTTGATTTAGACTTAAGGTGAGACTGGTCTCGGTTTTATCAAAAGTCGAGTTCACATTACGCATGCCGGTTTTGATTAAGGCCGATTTCAAGATCAAAGAGCCAATGCCGGGTTCAAATTACAATGCAAGGCCGATTTCAATTATTCTTTAGGGCCGGTTTCAAATCAAAGAGCTTATACGTTACTTTACAAAGCCGGTCTACTTCTTCATAATTAAATGACTGGTCATCATCTGAATCATGCAATGATTAAACTTTATGCGTGTGAATATCATGAAATAAATAAACATCATAAAAAAAAAAACATGAGCTAAAAAGGTGAGTACACTTGCGGCATTCTTAAAAACAAATTTAAAAGAGTAACGTTCGAAGTACGTTTGCAATATTATGAAGTTAAAAATAGAGTGTACACTTGCCTGACAGCTGTTTATTCATCTTTGCCGATTGGAAGCTTTCTCTCCTCTACTCCTTACTGTTCTTCTCGCTGGTTGTTCGTGCCAGCTTCCTTGGTCGAAGCTGAGCATTCATAGAGGAGGGGTTAGGTGGAGTAAGTGGGATAAGTCACTTGCTTCAGTACCTCTTTTCCAAGGGTAGGTGGGAGTAAGTTAGTTTACTTACTCGAGTACTTCTCCTTAGACTGTAACGGGGTAGTTTGCTTACTCTATTTAGTCAATGTTTGGTTGGATTCTAACCAAATAGTAAAGTTGGCTTTTGGCTTTAGTTGCTATTAATTTATTCAGGTCAACTTTTCGGTCAAGGCTCCTTATTCTAATTAAGCCATCTTCCTTGTCACGTTTCATTGAAGATCGGTCAATAATTTTAACCCCAACCTTGAGCCTCTTAATTTTTTTTTTTTTTGGACCTCACAGGAATCAAGTTGATGGGCCTGTACTCCTTCAGATCCAATGCTCCAATCTTAGGTAGATTTCAGCAGGGATTGTCACTACCCCGTTCTTCCTCTTTCCTTCGATCAGGAAGCTCATGGCTGGTCGATCCTCTCCAGATACTTTGCCTCATTGGCCTCTTTAGCGGCCACATATACCCGGGTGATGGCCTCCACTTTCCGAAAAGTTTGCAGATTTTTGTAGGCTAGGTGCTTGAAGAAGTCGCCCGACCCTAACATAGAGATGAAGCTGCAAAGCTTCATTTCTTCGGTGAGCTTGAGGACCCTTCTAGCCTTTGCCACGTACCGCTGCAGGAATTTCCTTGAGTTCTCGCCCTGTCTCTACTTGATGTGGGAGAGGTGTAACGGTTATTTTTCTTCCCGACGGCTAGAAGCGTATTTCAAATATTTTAAATTTTTATCCGATTTAATTGAAATTATTTATTATTATTTTGAATAATTTGGGTGTAATAAAAATTAATTAAATATTATAAAATTTTATAGGATATTTAAATTTATTCAGCCGACACCCAAGGTGTGCCCTTTCAGTCACCCGAATATTGATTTGAGTTTTGAGATTAAAAGAAAATAGAATCATTATTATTATTATTATTATTATTATTATTATTATTATTATTATTATTATTATTATTATTATTTATGACGGCCTGTACTTAATTTCACAAATAACGTTGCCGTCAGATCTTAAATATGAATATAAAAAAAAATTTTCCTTTACATTTACACAGGATTGATGAGGTCGAACTACATGAGTTGACCTTGCGATAAACTCCACACCAGTCCGGCCAACACTTAGCCGGACTTGAAAGTCTGAGATGCTATTTAACCTTTCAATAACTTTAACCATAAAGAAAATTACAGAAACATACTAACAGATCCATAAAGTCATAAACAGCGGAATCATTTTATAATTTTTCTCAAAACATCAAAAGGAAATAAAATTAAGCTCTTCATTTATTCAGCTCCGGCATACCGAACTATTTCAGCTCCGGCCAACCGAACTATTTGGCTACACCATAATGCTCTACTCAACTTCGTCCTCCATGAGCCCTTCGTCATCTGAAAATAACAAGAGTGAGCTACACAGCCCTGCAAAATACTCACATGCAGAAAACAGAGAACATAAACATATATATACAAGCAAACATAATTTAGCATACGAAAATTATCTTGTCTTTTAGTTCAGATTCCTTAGTCTTTTTCTTCTTGTCTTGTCTACTGAAAACTCAAAAAAATCATTGAGAATTCTTATCATCTTTAGGGACTGGACGGGAGCGGTCAACATCGAGGACAGGTTGTGTGTAACCCCACAACCTAAAGCCGTATCCCCTCATTATGCTCCCTGGGGCAGGAGGTAATTCCTTTAACCAGGCATACGGGGTCGTAGTCTATAGTTCTTATGCCACCAGAAAGTCCCCTCCCATGGCCTAGGAGGCAATCCTCGAGTGTCACTCCAATATCCTTCATCCATCTTTAACAGCAAGTTTAATGGAGACTCGGTTCATAGTTCTTGTTCTTTAATGGCCATGCATCATAGATCGAAAGTCGAAAGTCGTAGAGTTTCACTTGCTGTCCGTATTACATGCATTTTCATATAGCCTTGTTCTTTACTTCCTTAAGCCGGAGTTCATTTCTTAAAAAGGCGGAGTTCTAAAATCCGAAGTTCTTTTCAAAGCCTCATTTCTAAAATTCGAAATTCTTAAAAACCGGAGTTCATTATTCATAAAGGCGGAGTTCTTTTCAAAGCAGGAGTTCTTTTACATAAAAAGCTAGAGTTTCAAAAGCCAGATTTCTTTTCAAAAGGCGGAGTTCTTACCCGAAGTTCTTAAAAGCCGGAGTTCCTTTAAATCTGGAGTTCTAAAAACCGAAATACTTTTCTTTAAAATCCGGAGCTCTAAAACCGGAGTGATTTTTCTTTAAAATTCGGAGTGCTTCTTCATTAAAAGGACGGAGCTTTTTTTGTAAAATCTTTAAAACCTAGAGTGCTTCTTCATTAAAAGGACGAAGCTCTTTTTGTAAAAAGGACGGAGTACTTTTTTTTTCAAAGGACAAAGCTCTTTTTCGTAAAAAGACGGAGTGAGTTTTCTTCAAAAGGACGGAGTGTGTTTCCTTCAAAAAACGGAGCTCTTTTCTGTAAAAGGACGGAGTACTTTTCTTCAAAAGACGGAGCTCTTTTCTGTAAAATTCTCAGAGTTCATATAATTGGGCAGATAATCATACAAAACCGAACATCATAAAGTCTTTTCCTTAAACATGCACTGCTCGACAAATAATCATACTTTAAGCATCAGATATGAAAAAAACATAATAAATATCATATAAGTTCATATAATATCAAATATACTAGTATAGAAATCATGCATAATCATGAACTTGAAAACAGGGGTGAGTATCTTGCTTAGATTTCTTCTACTTTTCTTCTACCTTGCCTTGAACCCCTTGGCCTTCCTTTACTTAGAATTCTATTGCGTGCCTCTTTCTCAATTCTTCTAATTCTATTTATAGGCCTAGCATCTGATAACCGCCATTAATGATTGGCAGTACAGGAAAAATGTTTCTTATTAATGATGACCATTATTAATGATTGGTAGTACAGGGAAAATATTTCTTATTAATTTTTAAAAAGTTCCCTTAATAATTAGATCATTAATTAAGGAGTTCATAAATTCCTAGTTAACTGCACCCAACGGAATTAAGATTTCTCAATTAATTCTTGATTCACAGAATTTAGCTTTCTCATGTTAACACATTAAGTTCCAGGTTAATTGAACTTGGCAGGACTTAACTTTCTCATGTAATCACATTTCGGTCAACTATCGACGTTGACCGGATTATTCCTACACAATTTCCGGTCAACACTTGTTGACCGGATCATCAACTTTGACTTTCTTCCCACAATTCCACTTCGGCCCTAATCACCACAATGCTACTCCGGCCTCCACAAAGCCACTCCAGTCTTCAAGTCACTTCGGCCTTACATTCATATAATGTACTCTGGCCTTGGATGAGCTTGATTCTTAAGAATAAAACCGGACTTGTTTTTCATCAAAGGGAATTCGGACTTCTTTTCATCAAGGAAATCCAGACTAATTTTCATCACAGGAAATCCAGACTAGATTTTCATCCAATACCGGCCGAACCTGATGACTGGCATTTTTGATGTTTTAAAATCTAGGCCGTTACATTATTATTATTATTATTATTATTATTATTATTATTATTATTATTATTATTATTATTATTATTATTATTATTATTATTATTATTATTATTATTATTATTATTCTTATTATTATTATTATTATTATTATTATTCTTATTATTATTATTATTATTACAAGAAGCGGAAGGAGAATTCAAAGTAGAGAGCATGGAGGGTTTCGAGTGAGAGAAGAGAGCAGAGAGAGGAGGATTCACCCAAGAAGGCAGCGACCACGGTGGCCGGCTGGACCGGCAGCGACCACAGGCAAGTCGGTGGCGGCCGCGGGTGAGGCAGAGCAGTGGCGGCAACGCACGCGGAGAGCAGTGGCGGCTGCACACGCGGAGAGCAGCAGCGGCGGCTGCACATGTGGAGAGCAGCGGCGGCTGCACAAGCGGAGAGCAGCAGCGGCTGCGCAAGAGAGGAACCACGCGAAAGAGAAGAGGAGGAAATGGAGGCTTTCGGGTCTGATCCTGACTTTAAGTTAGTTGAAAAACTTATAGATCTAGTCGAGGCGAGTATACTCATACCTTCTATTCCGTTCTTTTTAATTTTTATTCAACCCCCTTTGAATATTATTATCCTGATACCCAACCCATACATATATTTGAAATACTTATGGCTTGATCATACATATATATGAATTTAATGTCCAAATTTGTAAAAATTGACCAGTTTTCACACTAAAGCCCTAACCCTATGCCCGAGTGGCTTTGGCCTTTAATTTTTTAGGCTTTTGTATATATTGGGTCTAGAATATTATTACTCACATCATACATAAGTTAATTTATCGATTAGATATCCGATTTAATAGTTTTATATAAATTTTCATTCACCGAAACCCTAACACATGCCTGGACCTCATTTAAGTATTTATTTTGAGTTTTATACATAAATTGGCTTGAGATTATGATTACCCATGTCTTGAATTTGGTAATTTACCCATTGGATGCTTGAATTTCTGAGAATCGTCCGATATGCACAATCAGGTACTATTCACGGGCTGGTATTGTTCACCTGAGCCTCTTTGGTAAATTTTGTGAAGTTTTTGCGTTAATTAATTATTAATTAAGTTTCATATATATTTACATGTGTTTAATTGTATACTCCAAAAAATATGCTCGTTAACCAATTATAAAGGGTTAATCGCTCGAAAGCTTTAAAGTCACGTTTGGCTTATGGTGGTAAGAGGTTTTACTATTTCCGTACTTTACAATGTTCATATATATGAATTAAGTCATCAGAAGACTTAAATTCAAAAGAAAGATAAAAATTATGCAAGTATATGGAAGAAATACCACAATTTATTATTTAATTGATTTGTTCTCCCAAATGGAGAAATTTGTGAAAAACGTTTGGAGGATCATTCCTCAAAAATTAAGAAATCATGAAACTAGGACTACGAATTTATATTTAAAAAGTAATATCCCCTGGCATGCCATTGATATTACAATGGAAACTCAACGATTACCCTGGCCGCATATCTTGACCGCTTATTAGAGCGGATGATATCATTAGCTCACCTTAGGATACCATTGTGGAAGAATAAGGACTACCTCTGGACTGTGGGAGGTTAGGGAGCGTTTTATTGGCCCTATATACCAGGTAATAGGTATACCACTCGCCACGTGGTATTTGGCCTTGTATAAGGGGAAAGTTTGCTACTGGACATTATATACGTCATTTGGCCATAGATCATTTGGGGTATCATGAACCTTTTCTAATTCTCCCACACCTTTAGATAGTAAGGTTTACTGGCCCTAATTCACAAAGATAAGCAATTATGTATAATTTACATCTCCAAAAGAAGAAGGATAAAACACTAGAAGTCTATTGTATTCTGAAAGCACATTCAATCATATTTTACATTTGCACATCCTCATTGTATTCTTATATCTCTCTTTTACTTTATTTTATATATATTGTTATCATCTTTGATTATATTATACTTGCTGAGCATTTAACTCACCCTTACTACCTTTTCTTGCCTTCAGATTAGTATAGGTTTATCCCGATGAGGTAGAGTAGAGACTAAAAATGGACTACGATCTGAACTTAGAAGATTATATTGAAGACTTTTATTTTGTAGTTTATATATGTATATGGTGGAGAATTGTATATATTTATATTTCAATTTGGCTGATTAATGTATATTGTATATAAGGCTGATGATTAAATAATTTAGTTTTCACTGTGTTTGAATTTATTTATATTTTTGTAGGTTATTGTGGTTTATAATAGGTACCTAGTAACTTCTCTCTTTGGCCAGCGTCATGTTTAGATACATAGTATCGGAGCCACGAATATTATGTGGCAATTGGATCCTGTGTGGCTTTGCGTGCCGTTATTGTATGTCGTTGAATAGTTGAAGTTATTTGGATGTATTTTGTGTATTGTACAGGAGATTGTATATGTTTTGTATCAGTTTGACGACCGTATTATAGACGAAACTCTGTCGGATTTTTGATAGAAAACACAATCTGTCATAATTGGTATTAGAAAAAAAGAAATGCCTTATATTTAGTTTGAATCTTATACAAAAGCTTAGATTAGAATAAGATTGATTGAATAAGTAGATGAATGTGTATGATGATTACGTTAGACCGAATAGTCCTAGTTATCCTAGTCCATAACTTAGGCTAGCACTAAGTTAGGATCGGTAGTTAGGTTTGTTTGTCTAACTTAAATTATCATAATAAGTGTCCTAAAAGCAAGCTAACCCGTATTATTTCTATTTCAGAAAGGGTATTAGCATAGCTCCTAGACGAGAGTCTACTCGTAGTGGTGGTCAACCGCATGGTCAAGAGGAAAATGTTGTATAAAGGCACCTTAAGGTTAGAATTTGATTGACAACCGATTTAGTACTTGCATTGATCAATATTGATTCGAGACCTAGGTTAATCGATTTTTTGTTCAAAGTTTAGGTTTGACCAGCTCCGGGATGAGGTCTTCAGGTTAGTAATTTGCTAAGAAAGAATGCTCGATTAATGTATCAAGTATGATGGATATGGTAGGATTGATGGCTTGAGGTCAATATAATTTAGAATCAATTCGGGTATAACGAATCCAAGGATATTGATTTATAATCGATTTAGTATTGCTTCAATACTTAAACTTTTGGGTGGCTCGGATCCTATAGGAGTTGAGATATGGATCCTGAGAATTAAAATGATATTACAGTCATGTAATATTTGAAGGGAGATATGGTTATCGGATCTTGATGTTTGGTATATGTGTGTTATTTTGAAAATTTTGACCCTACACTTCTATTTGTATTTTCTAAACTTATTTGTTTATTTGAAAGTCATAAACTTGTGCTTGTTGCCTCAAGGTCCATAATATTTTCTCGAATCTGTAAATATGATTGGTTGGCCGATTTAATTATCTGTGGCACTAAGATTTGATATTATGTTGAGGATCATTTGGTTAGTAAGGTACCATGCTAATGTGAGATATGATGGTAAGGATATGACACCTTGTAATCAGGTGGAATGGTGTGAATATGATGCATCATTGTTTGAGTTGCAATGAAATTAGTATTGTTTCACCTACAAATCGTTTGATAAGGATTTGTGTCAAGATTAGTTAATATAAGACCACAATTGGGAGTTGTTTTGTGGTCACCAAGGTATTTAGGTAGTGTAAGCGTTTGCAGGATGTTTGTTAGAGAAGATGATTAGCCCAAATTATCTCTTGATCATTAAACTGATGGTTGTTGTGAAGTTGTGCCAAATTGGCACCAAATTTTGAAGACACTGTATAAAATCGATGAGTCATCGACTGAGTGTTTTGCCGTGACGTGCTTCAATGCTTTTGGGACAAACAAAATGAACTGATCAGGTTAATCATGGATAACTGAAAATCTGGTTGCTCTTGAGATGAATGCTTTGATAAGCGAGCATTGTGAATTAATAGGTAATTCGTGTAGTCTGTTGCAAAGACTTGATAATTTCTATGATCGAGCTGTATTCATCACGTTGTCAATTGAGGATAATCGAAATTTCTGCATGCAGTAGCCTTTAGAATTAAGATATAGCCATTATCAGTTCCGGTAACGCCATTTGGTTTTATAGGGTTATGGGTATTTTTATTTGTTTTATGGATTTAATCTTCTGGTCATATTTAGGTCAATTTCGTGATGGCCTCATTGATGAATTCAAAGGATCATGGGTGTAAAAGCTCTATTGAGGACTGCATCATTGGTTGTGAACGACAATTAGCCGTGTGCTCAAGTAAGAAAAGAATATAAGTTTAGTTAGGAGAAGTGTTATATTAGGTACGTGGTTTCTCTGATAACATGAATGTAATTCCTTAGAGTTTAGAGCAATGGTTGATTTAAGAAAGAGTGATTGATGTCTTGAAGGTATGTGGCTTTCTTGGGTCAATCAAAACCCAGAAGGGTGATTCGATAAGTATTTCTCGAAGAGTGTAACACCGTGAGGCGTTTGGGCTTAGAATCTATCAGTATTAGTTGGAATGGGACATGTGAGGGTAGTCTTCAAGGAATTAAGGATTAATCATCAATCATGTGATTTGGGTTGACCCCTAATCAGTGTAGCGAGTTATAATAGAATGTGATACTTTTGAGAAAAGGTTTGAGATTGTATTTTCCCTATATCCTACATAGTTAGTTGCCATTGGGTTTAGTTGGTGAGAAGCCTACGATTAGAATTACTCCACCTATAGTCCTGAGCTAGCCGTTAAGACTTTTACTTTGAGGATTGATAGGTGTTACTTAAGAAAATAATTATTGTCTAATAATCCTAAAGGATTGAGAGATCGTCTCGTAGGAAGTGTGAGATTCCAATCCCAAAACCTAATAATTATGAAATCATTAAATTGATGATGATCATGACTAAGCTTAAGAATAAGAAAAAAATGGGTACCGAAGCAAAATGGAGCAAATAGGAAGAATATGGGATCAACACTCAAGCACCGATGATGCACAAATCTGTAAAAAGAACCGCTCAAGGATCGCCTGAGGCGGGACAGGAGCGGGAGAGGGTTATGAGGGTGGCGCTCGAGAGCTGCTCAAGCGCCAACCCAGGTGTGAAAATGCAAAACTGGGGCTTGAGCACCAGTCACGGGGGCAACACGTGATCCTTCTTTCCTTCGTTTTAAAATAGGATTTGAGGAGAGAGAGGGGTAGCCGACAACGGAACTAACAGCAGAACGCAAAGGGAGAGGAAGAAAAGGAAAGAAAGAGGGAAAAATTCACCATTTTGATCCGATCCGGGTAAAAATAATAGTAAGGCAGGCTAAGGCAAATGTAAATTTTTTCCTTATATTTGCCTAAAAAATCTAAAATTTCATACTTTTGAGTTACATATAAGTACTCAGGCATAATTCTCAAATTAGGCACACACACAAAGGCCCATCATGCGCACATCATGAGTCAAAATACTAGAACAAATTCTTACAAACATCTTTTATACGCATATTAGGTATAGAGATGTTGGAACAAATAGACTCATGCTCCCTTTAGGGGCCCTCTTAAGCAATATCATACTTAGTTTTCTCAATCGAATCAGAAGCTTTTGTTACAAATCTACTTAATTAGCTTATTCAATATTATTATATAAATCTTAATATTTAGATCTCAGAAGCTTTTGTTACCCAAAATACAACATTTTTAACATATTTTGCTGTCCATGGAGAGAGCCAGGCTTGCCTTCAGTTCTCTTCACACTTCAACTTTTGTTTCCATTACTGATGGAATCTAAGCAACCTTTTGGTTCACACTTCCTTTAGAGGACCATTTATACGTGTCAGAAGATGAACAAGGAACTCTATGGAGTCCACTTGCAAGGCGTTGGTGATGAAGACTATCTTATTCTCTTTCTTGTTGTTAGGAAGCCATCTCAGTTTCATTCTTTTAAGCAGCGCTGCCAGTTGGTCTACTCAATTCGACGAATGATTGGCAATGGTTGGTGACTTGATGACTTCCCATGTCACTGAGACTATCTCTATAAGAATGGTTGGTGAACTAAGGGAGAGCCCCAAGAATGCCACCCAGCTAGATCCCCTCTACCTTCTGCCAAATAAGTACTACTAGGTGGATTGGGCTCTCTAGCGGGGGATACTAACTATAGACGCTTATGGTGCCACCTTATTTTTTCCCTTTTCCTTCCCCTGGTATGGGCTCGAGTTGAAGTATTTGACTGGAGATACAACTTTTATAAAATTTTAGAACAAAAAATAATAAAACATCAGTTCATTTTACCCTTGTATATATGTCATACTGTTATTTTATTATGTCTTTTAGACTTGTATGTTCCCTTGGACACATATAGTGACTTAGGAATTAAACATTCTCCCATTTGTTAATTCATCGCATCCCGTACACCTAAATGGCCAACGATTGGATGAACCTTGACTGTGGATGTCTAGTTCCTTAAATTCTAACAACTTAGACCTCTGGTAAACTGGGTCTTTCACCTAATCTCAACTCATATTTATTAGATTTGAGTCAATTAGAAATATTTACAAGATGGATCATCATCTAAATTGAATTTAAGTATTAAAGAAAGACTTTGTTTGACATTGGTGCTTCGTCGGGTTCCAACTATCGTTGTTAAAATTAGAGGGCCAATTGGTTAAGAACTAGATGACGCCAACATCATGATAGTCCCTCTGAGATCGAGGTGACTTATTGACAGTTTTATTTAATGCTCCTACTCCCCTTGGAAAGGCTTTACTTCTTCCTAAGTTTAATGCATCATTTTTACAGCTAAATCCCATTTCATTGAATCATTTTGCTTCAAAATCAAATGCACCATTTTGATGTTGAGCATCCATTATGTCCAAATGTGTCATTTGGAAGTGAGAAGCTCTAATGATAAAACGCATCATTTTGGAAAAGGTTGTCTTTGGTGAAACACATTGTTTCAATGGGGCTTAAATGACCTTTTGACTTTTGTTTGGCACGCATACATGGGTTAGTTTTGGCCAAATGCATCAAACTAAATCATCACACTTTTAAATCGACTCTTTTGAGATTTGTAAGTTCAGATAGTTTCCAACTTTGTCTTACATATTTGTCTATGACGTCACTCTAATTTGAAAGTTTCATCTCTCATGGTGTCACCAATATCGTCTCAACCTTGAAACCACTTGGTATCATGGCTCTCCACAATAGGCGTGAAATCCCAACCACTTTGCCCCATGTAGTTCTCACTCCTAAAGATTTGGTGTCGTCCCCTCATAATGGATTTATTACTACATATGAGGCCTATTTGACAAACAAGCTTTGCCTCCCCATTGCACGGGAGTTTGTAGTTATAATGGATGTGTTTTGAACACCAATTGTTTTGTTACATCCTAATGCCATTCAATACTTGATGGCATTGCGTATCTTCTTCGGGCAGCATATAAAGGAGTTAGATGCTAGAGTAGTGAAAATTTTAGGTTTAATCAAGAAAACAAATTGGTATAATTGACTCCTAGAAAGAGTATAGGATTAGTAGCTAATTCCGTGAGGAACTAGAAGGACCAATTCTTCTTTGTTAAGGTTTTCGCCATCTAGCCCTTGTCTAGCAAATGAGACATCATAAATATGGCTTCTCTTGTCACTGTAAGGGTGAGAGATTCTTTGCCAAACAAAAAATCAATCTAACCAAACAATACATGAATAAGTTGTGTCATGTTGGAGCAAAACGCGCGGAAGGCCGAGCGAACACAACGCTCGGACAGGAACAGAGAGCAAAGGCTCTCAGACGGACGAGAGAGGTAGAGAGAGAAAATATGAGAGGGAACACACGAGTTTAACGTGAAAACCCTTCTATAAGCAAGGGAAAAACCACGAAAGAATACATTATAAATGGATTGTTTACAGGTGTTAGCTACACAAGCTCAAACAAAAGAAAAACAATCACAAGTGTGCAACTTTCTCTCACTAAGTGTTTTTCTCACAAGTCTCACAAAGTGGTTGCTCACAAAGGCACACACCACAACTCACCAACCTCTCACACACCCTAATGCTCATTAAATGATCTCTACACATATATATATACATATAAATAAATATATATATTCACTAGCCTAGGAGGCTACCCAACCACCCAAGCGCCTAGGGTGGCAGGGCATGTTGCCTGCCAGGCCGCCTGCCAGGCGCACGCCTGGCAGGTCTGCAACTTCTTGGAAGTTGTGGCCGCCACCAACTTCCAATCAGGCTGCACCAGTAGCCTGTCCGCATTTATTGCAGCCGTAGATCATTAATGAGAGAATAAGTCAACGCACGTGTGGATGGAGTCCTCGTCCAAGTCCTCTCGGTCATGACGCCTCAAACAAAGTCCTCGTCCATTATCCAATGGAGTCCGCGGACATAAGCCACTCGGGAGTGACCCCAACAAACTTCCCCTCACGACCGAGTGGGAGTAAAATCAGTTAGACCAGCAATGTCACAACAAGCTTCCAGCTTCCCCTTTGGCAAAACCTTGGTCATCATGTCTGACCCATTATCGTCCGAGCGGATCTTTCCAATTGACAGCTGCCCATCATCAAAAACATCTCTCACCCAATGATATCGCACGTCAATGTGCTTTGACCGAGAATGGAATGAGGAGTTCTTACACAAGTGAATGGCACTCTGACTATCACAAAGGATTTCGTACGCCTCTTGCCTTAGACCCAATTCTTGGACGAACCTCTTCATCCACAAAGATTTCCTTGCGTGCCTCGGTCACGGCAATGAATTCTCGCTCGTGGTCGAGAGAGCGACGCACTTCAGAATTTGACTGCCGAGACCGCCCCTCCCGCAAATTTCACCAAGTATCCGGACGTTGATTTCCTAGAATCAACGCCCCCTATATATCTCAAGGCCCGTGTATTCAATTAATCGAGGCTTCTCTTCTCCAAACATCAAACCCACCTTGGAGGTCCCGCGCAAATATCTGAAGATCCACTTCACCGCAGACCAATGCTCCATCCCTGGGTTTGAGAGAAATCTGCTCACAAGGCCGACCGTATGAGCAATGTCCGGCCGCGTACACACGGCCGCGTACATAAGACTGCCAACGGCCGAGGAGTAAGGGACCTTACTCATGCGCGCCTTCTCAGTGTCCGAGGACGGACACTGCTGTTTACTCAGTCTAAAATGGTTGGCCAGTGGGGTGCTGACAGGCTTGGACCCTTCCATATGGAATCTTTGAAGCACCTTTTTAATATAATCCTCCTGGGACAGCAAAAGCTTCTTGCCCTCTCGGTCGCGAGAAATCCTGATTCCCAGAATCTGTTTCGCGGGTCCGAGGTCTTTCATGGCGAAAGACTGTCCGAGTTGCTTCTTCAGTTCCTTGATCCGAGCACTATTCTGTCCGACAACCAGCATGTCGTCCACATAAAGGAGAAGGATGACGAAATCGTTGTCCGAGAACTTCTGCACAAAGACACAGTGATCCGAGGAAGTCTTATGGTAACCTTGCTTGACCATAACAGACTCGAACTTCCGTACCACCTTTGTCTGGAGCCATTTCAGCCCATACAAGCTCTTCTTCAAACGACAAACAAGTCCCTCCTTTCCTTTGACTTCAAAACTGTTCCGGTTGCTCCATGTAGATCTCTTCCTCTAGATCTCCATGGAGAAAGGCCGTCCGGACATCTAGTTGCTCAACCTCCGTGTTCAACGCTGCTGCCACCCGAGCACTAAACGGACCGAGGACATCTTCACAACAGTGCAAAATTTTATCAAAGTCAACACCCTTTCGTTGACCAAATCCCTTGACCACAAGTCTTGCCTTGTGTCTTGGGGCGCTCGGGTCCTCGGTCGTTTTCTGGCGGAAGACCCATTTGTTCTTCAGAGCCTTCTTCCCCTTAGGCAATTTTGCCAGCTGAAACGTATGGTTCTCATGAAGGGAAGTCATTTCTTCCTCCATGGCTTCAAACCATTTATCCTTCTCAGCACTTCACATGGCCTCTTCGAAATCCTCTGGTTCTCCAGCATCAGTGAGGAGGACAAACTCACCGGCTGGGAGGCGGACGGACGGACGTCTCACTCTGGACGACCGTCTCACTTGGGCTACCTCACCCTGCTGAGGTACCACATCTTCAACCTGATCCTGAGGCGTTGTACTCACCTGATCCTGGTTGGCAGTTGCTCTTGATCCGAGGACATCGGACCCAAGAGGTACAGGACGGACAGTTTCAATCTCAACTGTGTCCGTCCGGGAAGTACTGGAAGGAGACTTCTCATCTTTCTTAATGTCCTCTATGGTCTCGTCCTCAACGAAGACCACGTCGCGGGAACGAACCAGCTTCTTTGTTTTTGGGTCATAAAGTTTGTACCCAAATTCTTCCTCACCATAGCCTTAAAAACACATTGTAGTGTCTTTGGCTCCAGTTTGGTCCTCTCATCTCTAACATGGACAAAGGCCTTGCAGCCAAAAAGTCCGCAGATGATCGTATGATGGTTCTTTCCTGTCCAAATCACCTCGTGGACTTCCCCGTGCAGAGGCTTACCAAGGCGAGCGGTTAATAACATGGGCGGCCGTCCTCAAGGCCTCGGCCCAAAAAGATCCTCGCAGCCTTGCCTCGGCATAGCATGCACCTCACCCTTTCCATGAGAGTGCGGTTCATCCTCTCGCCACTCCGTCAACCGTGGCGTCTTTGGTGGAGTCTTCCTCATGTTTGATGCCATGGGTTCTGCAATAGACATCAAACCGTCCAATGTACTCGCCACCGTTGTCGCTCTCCCATCGCCTTCGCCTTCTCCCGGTCTCCCGCTCAACAAGGACGTGGAACCGTTGAAAGGTTTCTCGCGACTGGTCTTGGTCTTCAAAGTGGAAACACCTGAACTTCCTCGAGCAATCGTCTATGAAGGTCACAAAGTCCCGTGCACCTCCAAAAGACTTCTCCGGAGAGGGCCACACACGTCCGTGTGTACAAGCTCCAAGATCTCGGACTTCTTGGAAGTTACGTCTCCGGAGAAGGAGACTCTTCTTTGCTTCCCCGCCATGCAAAGTGAGGACACGTCCTAGGCATGTCTCCATCCACCTCGGGGATGAGACCCTTCCCCGCCAAGTGACCCATGCCACGCCACTCATGTGTCCGAGCCTCTTGTGCCAAAGATCCGAGGACTCCGTACTCTCGTGGCATTTACCTCAGCCTACTTGACTGAGCTTTCAAAATATAAAGGCCAGATGCCTTAGTTCCTCGGGCAATGACCATGGAGCCCTTAGTCATTTTGATACTGCCGTCACAGAAGACGCCGCAGTAACCTTCATCATCCAGTCGCCCAACTGAGATGATGTTCAGCCTAATGTCAGGGACGTGCCGACGCCCTTCAAAGTCAGCCGGGCTCGGTTCTCATCACCAACGTGATGTCTCCACGTCCGATGAACTCGGACGCCTCGCTTGTTGCCCATTCTCGCACTCCTCGGGCACAAGGAGCATAAGTGGAGAACAGCTTCTCTCTGGAGGTAACATGACTCGAAGCGCCGAGTCCACTACCCAATCCGAGGACTGTTCGCCATGCCTATCAAGTCCTCGAGACTCACAAGTTAAGAGGAGGTCCTCTTCTGTCACAACAGAGACCGAGGACTCTTCCTCGCCTCGTCTCTTTTCGCCCTTCTGCTTCCCAGCGTTCTCACGCTTCCATTTGTAGCAGAACTTTTTGATGTGGCCCTTCTTGCCACAATGATGGCACTCCATATCTTGGTACCGAGATCGTGACTTACTCCGCCCTTTGTCTTCAGACTTTGGGTCACGTCCTCGGCTTCTTCCCCTTGATTCAGTGACAAGGACCTCGGGCTGCTGAGAGGTGGACGTACCCTGAGAAAGCCATCGTACTTCCTCGTTCAGCACAGCTCCCTTCACCATCTCCAGTGTCACCACACTGTTCGGAGCTGTGTTGGCGATCGTGACCCTCATGGTTTCCCATGAGTCCGGCAGGGTTGCTAGGAGCCAAAGTCCTAGCACTTCGTCCTCGAACTTAATGCCCATACTGTTGAGCCGGTCCACGCATCCCTCGAACTCGTTTAAGTGGTCGGCAACAGAAGATCCGTCCTTGTACCGGATATGAACCAACCGCATCAAATGGTAAATTTTATTGTTACCAGATTTGGAGGCAAAGAGCTTCTCCAGCTTCTCCCAAAGGGCTTTGGCATTTGTCTCCCTACGAACGTGGTTGTACACGTTCTCGTCCACAAACTGCCTGATGAACCCGCACACCTGTTTGTGCTCCAACGCCCAGACCTCGTCCGTTTTTGACGATGGTTTTTCGGAGGCAAAGACCGGATCGTGCATAGACTTGACGAAGAGCAAGTCAGACATTTTGCTCTGCCAGATGTCAAAGTTTGAACCGTTCAAACAAACCATCTTGCTGCCAAACTCCATTTCTGATAACAAGCAAAGATCACCGAGTAAACAACCTTGGCTCTGATACCACTTGTTGGAGCAAAACGCGCGGAAGGCCGAGCGGACACAACGCTCGGACAGGAACAGAGAGCAAAGGCTCTCGGACGGACGAGAGAGGTAGAGAGAGAAAATATGAGAGGGAACACACGAGTTTAACGTGGAAAACCCTTCTATAAGCAAGGAAAAAACCACGAAAGAATACACTATAAATGGATTGTTTACAAGTGTTAGCTACACAAGCTCAAACAAAAGAAAAACAATCACAAGTGTGCAACTTTCTCTCACTAAGTGTTTTTCTCACAAGTCTCACAAAGTGGTTGCTCACAAAGGCACACACCACAACTCACCAACCTCTCACACACCCTAATGCTCATTAAATGATCTCTACACATATATATATACATATAAATAAATATATTTTTTCACTAGCCTTGGAGGCTACCCAGCCACCCTAGCGCCTAGGGTGGCAGGGCATGTTGCCTGCCAGCCGCCGCCAGCGCACGCCCGGCAGTGTTCGCAACTTCTTGGAAGTTGTGGCCGCCACCAACTTCCAATCAAAGCCGCACTATTGCTCGTCCGCATTTATTGCAAAAACAGATCATTAATGAGAGAATAAGTCAACGCACGCGTGGATGGAGTCCTCGTCTAAGTCCTCTCGGTCATGACGCCTCAAACAAAGTCCTCGTCCATTATCCAATGGAGTCCGCGGACATAAGCCACTCGGGAGTGACCCCAACATGTCAGACTTGCATTTTGAGAGAGTCCAAGCCCCGTCCACCCCCAGATGGTACGTTGTTCTGGGGGCAACACGGCCAGTGATATCCTTCCTTGCCCTTTGAAAGAGGAAAGGGATAGACCTGAGGTCTTCCTGAGTTGTGATCTCAGATGAGGATCATCCACAGTATCCTCCCACTCATAATCTAATCATTCAAACTGCCACTTTCTTGGTTCCGAGTGAAGAATTGAATGATCTTGATTCCCTCTTTTCTAAGGGTGCAATAAAGGTGGCTGTTGAGGATGAGTCACAATCCTCAGTTTCTCTTCCTTTGGTATTCCAACCAACTGGTTTTATGCTCCCTTTGGCCTCTTCAACAACTCCTTTGAGGGAGGTTCCCATCTTGGAGGGGAAAAAAGACACCCTCATTGTTATTATTACTAAGGATGTTCATAATGAATTGCCTGAGTCTTCTCACCCAACAGCTAGTAGAGATGACCTCTCAGCACAACATGTGCTCCTACAAAGTCCAGTTCCCATCCAGTCCATCGCTCCTAAAGGGTCCAATCTAGAGGAAATGGCCATGACAATATACCCAGGTCCCTTTGCATAGTGTGGTGCCTCTTTTACATTGCCTCTTCGTCAACCTGTACAATTGAGGTGCCTTTAGGATCCCCAGCTTTGGGCAGCAAAGGATCATGGCGTTCTGATGGGGCCTATGGTGTAGCTCGCCCTGTTCCTCGAGTAATTCCCTGCACTGGCAATCTGCCACTTGCTCAATCTTCCAACTACAGGACTGTTGATTCATCATTTGTCTCTTTAGCAGATAAGGTTCCAACCCTTGTTGGAGAGGTCTGCTTTTCTCTTTAATTTAGATTTAAGCATTGTTGCAACATGGCTTTTGCTGACTCTCGGCATTTTCTTTTTTCTTTTTTTTTTTTTCAGTCCTTTGTTATGCTTGACCAAGTAGTACAAAGTAGGATTCTATACTTAGAATAGGAAGCAGCTTGCTTACCGAGGTCCTTCACCAGACTCGAGGTGGCAGGGGCTTTATTGGCGAGAGTCGTTGCTGCCGAGGGAAATGTGGAAGAGTTGGAAAGAGAATTAGCTGAGTTAATGAGGTGAGCCAATAATGTCGAGGATCGGCTTACATTGTTTAGTGTAGGGCAGTTGTCATTAACGATCGTGAGGCTGCTTCCAAGGCACAAGGAGTTGCTGCTGAGGCTAGGGTTTTTGAATAGGAAACTTCCGCCCATCTGGATGAGGATAGGGCAACTAAGGCGAGCAGATGAGTTATAACAACCAAGGGCATTGCTAAGGAGAGACAGGTTAATTGTATCCAACTTGCCGAGAGGTTTCATAGGAGTATTCATCCTGATGAGATTAGTCCCTTCTGAACGCTCAATTTATTGAGGGAATTATTCTTTGTAAGACCTTGGCCTCCTTGATTGGTCCTGACTTTCCTTTCGGTTGTCTTGACTTAATAAATGCCGGAACCACCCTAACTTCTAAGGTCAAGAATTTTGAAGATGGCACTGACTCTAAAGCCTTTGCTGAAGATCAGACAGCAACAGCTTTGCTGGGGGAGAATCCTCACTATTCCCCCTTCTTCTGAATTATAACTTTTACGCATATATTTATCCTAACTAATTTCAACCATTTTAATGCAAAGATTTTTAATATGGCTTTCAATCTAGGCAAAATGCTTTGTCGATAGTTGTATGCTCAGATGATTACCTTGACAACTCAGATAATGTTGATATATATCTATTTGGTGATTCATGAAGCTTCTTACCCCCGAGTGCAGAAGAATTTCAGTTTGTAAATCATTTGATTACCAATTGGGCACACAGCTAACTCATTTGATTATCATTGTCGATTCGTACGAAAACTAGTCCTTAACCGTGCAATTGAAAGTGCACATCCCACAAGCGGATTTATTGCTATTTACATGTTTGAAGAGTCCGTAAGATTTAATGGTCAAGTGACTATCCTCATAATTGAGTCTCAATAAACTTCTACCTATTAGATATTTGGCTTCTCTTGCGGGCGTTGGACTTTTTAAAGTCTCAAGCCCCTCAGCCTTAGAGTATTTTGACATGTAACCACCTTTGTGGCCATATGATGTACTTGTACCTATGCCCTAAGATCCCACTAATTCAGGTTGGTGTATTTAGAAGATAGAGTATTGAAACCAATTTCCTAATTAAATCATACTATATTGAACAGAAATTTGAATGCACATTGTTTTACTAATTAGCTCGTGAATTCGCAATATATTGTCCAAGCATTACAAATCAGGGGATTAGGTCATACTTGTGACGGACCACGTTTTCCTAACTGAAATTTAGCAGAGTTTCGGCTGGAAAACATCCGTCAAGCTGATACAAATATGTATAAATCCTTATACAACAGACATATATAGCCACAACACACAAACACACGGGATCCAAATACCACATTATATTTGTGGCACAAACGTCGCGTCTCTGGATATAACGTCTGGTACAGAGATGCCACTAAGTACCATAATATAAACCATAATGACCTGCGGAAGCCTATACATCCATCAAAATGCAGCGAAAATTAAACTGTTGGTACAACAACAATATACAAGCGTATCTCCATTTTATAATATACAAAATTTACTTCATAAGATTCAAAATTATAAAATCTAAGTCCACAAATCATCTTCCAAGATTAGCAACCTAACTAACTTCTAATCTTCTACCCAACCTCATTGGGCCTAAGTTCGTGCTTATGTAAAGACAAGAAAGTAATAAAGGTAAGCTAAATACCTAACAAGTATAATATAATAAATGACAATAAACAATATACATTTAATAAAGTTGGGGAATGAGATGAGAGTATAATGAAGATGTATAAACATGAAACATGAACAAATATACTTTTTCAAATATGTTTATCTTTACCATTTTACTTTTGATTTCTTTAAATTTTAAAATATGTAGAAATTTTTTTATCTTTGGAATCAGAGCCAGTAGGTCTTACCAGCTAACGGTATAGTTAAATCAAGGAAATGATCATATTACTCTACATGATCTGAAGCACTAATCACAAACCTCAAATTTTAACGTCCCGTAACGGACGGTATATTTATAATATGATGTCCCACATTGGATGGGGAGGAGAACGAAGCGTGCCTTATAAGGGCGTGGATATTTCTCCCTTGTGGACGCGTTTTGGGGGCAGTGGAGGCCGTCGGCCATGAATAAAACCGTACACCTGTGTGGCAAAGCAGATAATATTCACAAGCGGGTACCTGAAGACGTTACAAATGGTATCAGAAACGGGGCCCAATTTGGTGTGCCAGCGCAGACGTTGGGCTCCCAATGGAGGTGGACTGTCATGTCCCATATTGGATGGGGAGGAAAACGAAACGTGCCTTATAAGGGCTTGAATACATCTCCCTTGTGGACGCGTTTTGGAGGCGGTGGAGGCGGTCTACCATGAATAAAACCGTGTGCCTGTGTGAAAAAGCGGATAATATTCACAAGCGGGTGCCTGGGGACGTTACATATAATCCCGGATATACTGGGCCTATAGTCCTTATTCTTATACTGTCATGTCCCCCGTGGTCCAGAGACAATTCTTTGATTTACCACAATAATATTCTAAGGCATACCAAGGAATACTACCCTCTGATATAAAAATCATTGTTCCTATTTCATGATTTCTTTTCATATTTTACATTAGAGATTCTGCACAAATATTTATACTTCTTTTTCTTTGAACTTCTCACACCAGGAGAAAGTTTCAAATATCAAATAACAGATAACAAATTACAAAGTTCTAATTACTTGATACAAATTCATAATTTCATATCTTTACAAATACCAATAAAGATTTTATATTCTGATAGATACATATATTTATATTTTTCATATTCTTATGAGTTTAAATTTTCACATACCTTTAAATACATGCATAAATTATCTTAAATGTTGGAACAATTAAGAAATTCTTACCATAACGAGTCAAATATAATTTTAGAGCTTTCGAACAATAAATACCTTCACAATTGTATATACAAAATAACATATTTAACGTAAATATGGTTAAACATCGCTATTCACATCTGACAATATTTTTAGAATATATAAAATTAACATATATAAAATCTATATGCATAATACTAAATATACGGAGTACCCACATCCATAAAACTAGGGTTACGAATTTCTAAAACCAAATCATGTATAAATTATAAATAATTCAAGTAAAATCAAAGGGGGCATGTGTTAGGCTTTTTAGCGAGTATAATCTCGCATAAAACTACCAAATTGAACACCCAATTGATAAATTAACATGTTTGAGGTATAAGTAATTATATTCTAGAACCAATTTATACAAAAGTCTGAAAATAATCGATAAAATTGTTAGAGGTGGGGGGTTAGGGTTTCACGTTTGAAAATCGGTCAAAATTAAGAAATTGGACATGAAATCAAGATATCAAGTTATAAGTAACACAAAATATAAATTTAATCGGGTATCGGAACAAGAAAATCCAAAGAAAACAGAACAAAAGTGTAAAGAAACGAAAGAGGAGAGTATGGGTATACTTATATCGACCCGATCTATCACTTTTCTAATTAGTTTTAAGTCGAATTCAAATCCGAGAACCTTGATCTCTCCTCTCTCTCTCTCTCTCTCTCTCTCTCTCCTCTCTTTTCTTTCTCTCTCCCCAAAACCCTCCAAATACACGTTTTATTTTCTTTTCTATTTTTTTCTCTTTTTTTTTTACCGATTCTCTAATTCAATCATACTAGATTGAATAGAATTTTGAATGCACATTGTTTTACTTATTATCTTGTGAATTCGCAACATATTGTCCAAGCATAAAAAATCAGAGGATTAGGTCATACTTCTATACTCCTAGGTTGGGCTATCATTGACAATAATTCTTAAGGTAAAGGATGTTCTGTGTTCATAACACTAATTTCCCAACTAGGATCATAGTTTACATGCCCCGTTTCGGAGCACTGTCGACACAAGGAAGGGTCCCTCTAATTCCAGGGATAGCTTATTCCTACTTGCTAACTTTCTGATCACCTTGATACTTCTAAGTATTAAGTTAGCAAATTCAACTGTTCATGCCTTCACCTTTCAGTTGTAATATCTCACCACCCATTGTTAGTATGCCACTATTTGGATTCGAGCCACTCTCCTGGCTTCCTCCACGAAGTCCATGTTTCGTCTCAGGAGCTGAGAACTTTCCTCCCAATCTGAGTTTATCATTTGGTAGCTTAGTAAGCCTATCTCTACTAGATTTATTGCTTCAGTGCTAAAACATAGGTTAAAAAGGGTTTCTTGAGTAATGCCTTTAAGTGTTTTTTGATGTGGCTGAAGCACTGAGAGAAGTTTATCAACCTAGGCTCCTCCTACCTTATCTCATTTGATCTTTAACCCATTGATGATTTTTCGATTGGTTATTTCCATTTGTCAATTCATTTATGGATATGAGACCAATATATTATTGAATAGGTGGATTCAGAGGACCTAATAGTACTTTATTAATCTTTTACTTGAGAATTCAGTGTCATTATCGATGACTATAAATTCTAGAATTGCAACCCCACTATGGAAATAATTGATGTCAAGGATGATAAATTTGCATTGCCCGAATGCTATAGGGAATGGTCCTAGTATATCCCACCCCACTATGGAAAGGGCTAAAGAGCCTATAGGACCTTGAGTTATGTGGATGGCTATTTTGAACACTTCCATGAATTTGGCAATTGTCACACTTTTTGACAACTCAATAGATTTTTATTTTATGACTAATCAGTAATATCCTTACCTCATTATCTTGAAAACGAGGTTCTTTCCTCTCATATTACCTAATAACTACTAAGGTGCACTTTTCTAAGTACATAATTGGCTTCTCCTAGGTCGAAGAAGTGCACATATGGTATGGAATAACTCTTGCAGTACAACGATCCATCTATGATCATGTACTAACCTTCCATCTTCATCACCCACTTAGCTTCCATCTATTTAATCAATAACTTACAAAATTGAAGGTATTCCAGATAAAGTTCATCCAAGTCATCTTGTCAAATAATTGGAGAACTTCATCCAGCTCTTTGATGTTGAGTCTTTGGAGAATTTTCACATATCCCTAGTATATTGCCCTGGGTTTCCTAATGTTGCCATCTTAGTGAGACAATCATTTTTTTAATTATATTCAAGTGAGATATGAATGATCACATAGTTATCAATGGTTGACACGGGAATATGAACCTTACGAAGTTAGTAATCCATATCAGGGTGATGAGATTTAAAGTTGGCCAATACTTGATTAATTACTAGTTCGGAGTCATTATATATAGTCAAATTTTTAACAGAATGCTTCTGGCTAGTTTTAAGCCACATAAGAGAGCCTCATACTAAACCATATTATTGGTTGTTGGGAACCCAAATGTGACGAAGCATTTCAGCAAAATGCCTTCAAGCAAGGTTACGATCACTACTACTTCACTATCTTCCTAACATGAAACCACGTCAACATGGAGGGTTCATTGATGCAGTGCTATGTGTAGGGGAGCTCCCACGAGTTCTTTCGTGATATATTCTATTGTGACCAAGGTTATTATTTTGATAATAAAGTCTTCCAATGCTTGACCCTTCAATGAACATTGTGTTTGAAACTCCACATCGAGCTCCCCCCATTCAGTAGATAACTTGATTAAACATTTAGATACTTCCAACGTTTGAAGGATTCATCTCAATGTTGTTTAATTAACACTACTATCTAATGAGCTTAAAAATAGGACCAGAGTTTTCTTCCTACAGATACCAAGAACAATGCGATCTTCTCCGTTTGAGTATATCTAGTTTATGAATTAATAAGGATTTTACTGACATAATATACTGACTTCTAGACTCCCAACTCTTTTATGACCAAGATGGTACTTTAGATTGTGTATAATATAGACAGATACAAGTACAGGTTTTCCCACTCTTTAGGTTGGGTCAGCAGAGGTGGATGCACTAGGTACCCTTTCCGGTCCTAGAAGGCCTGCTGACACTCAGTCATCCAATGGAACCCATTCATCTTAATTCCCCTTCGAACCTTAAAAATGGTAAGTATTTATCAGTAGGCTTGGCTATAAAACATGACAATGCTATTAACCCCCTATTAAGCCTCTGGATATCTAGAACTGGTCAAGTGATTTCACATCCATAAGGTCCTTGATTTTCTATGGGTTAGCTTCAATGTCATTCTAAGAGATTACGAAACCCAGAAACTTCACCAAAAGCCTCCCAAAAATATACTTAGTTGAGTTTAGCTTCATTTGATAAGTTTAGAGCACATCAAATGTTTCTATAAGATTTTGATGGGGTCATTAGTGTTTATACTCTCGGCTAACATGTCGTCTACATAAACTTTTTGTGTTGGGGAAATTCTGCCACTTGAATATTTTATTTATGAGTCTTTGTTATGTGGTGCTTGTATTCTTTAAATTTAAGGGTATTAGTTTATAGCAGTAAGTGCTTTAATCAATCATGAATGAAATTATCTCCTCATCTTCTGAGTTCATTCAAATTTGATTGTATCCTAAGTAAACATTTAGGAATATTAGCAGTTGATAGCCCAAGGTAGAGTCTACCAAGTGTTTGTTCTCATGAGTACAAAATTGTGAACTCTGAATCGAGTTAACTTCTTAACCCTTGCCAAATGCCCACCAACTTTTTTATATAACAATTTTGTCTCTTTTATCAAATAGGCTTATGCCTCCAAATGATGCTTAAATTGTTGATTTACATTTTTGTTGGGATTCTTAGCATGTTTGCTAGTATCTAAGCAAAAATATCAGAGTCATTTTGTAAGAGACTTATTAGGCTTTCCCTCATATCCTAATTCAAGGAAAAGCCGATTGCGATGTACTTCTCCAGGTCCATTAGGTCCAAAGGGAATTTAATTGACTATTGGTTTGGTTGACCTTATTGTAGATATATTTCATCTCTAAGGTTAAATTTGTCAATCGATAGAGGTGTAACTAGGTCATTAATCCGTGTTTAAGTAACAATTTCATTCCATGACCTAGTTTCTCCTTGTCTTCCTTATTGCACATTCTATCGTGAACTTTATTTTTAGGTGCAAAATGAAAGTGATTTCCCCAAATATGATCAGAAGTAGTAGACCTAAAATGGCATTGTAAAACAATGGTAGGTTGACTACCAAAAAAGTCAGGTAGTGAGAGGTAGTCCAAGAATATGTTTTCAATATGACTTTAAGGTTTATGATTCTCTTCACGTGGATCAGCTCATTGTCTAGGGCATATAACGGTATATCCAATGAGTTCATTTGATGATCTTGTATCCCTGGCTTTGTAAATGTATTAAAATAGCTAATATTCCTTGAACTTCTATTATTAATAAAAACTTATTTTAATTAGTAATTCTAGATCCCATATAAAATAAAGGCCAATGAAACAAGAAAGTTAGAATGGGAGTTAATTACATAAGTCATATTGTCATTACTAGAACTAATAATTTCTTTATCGAACCCTAATTTCTACCTCTTGTTGGGAGAAGCCTAGCCCATGAGTTCCTAAGTTGTGGGAACTACCAATCTTATGGACACCATATTGATGACTCTAGTTATCACTCGATTGCATAGCTACTTAGGTGGTAGCCTCTCTAGATCATGGCCTCAATCTCCTTTTACAAGTCTTGTAGTCCTTAGTGCTATTACCTAAAGATTGTTAGTATTGATAATATTTTTATTGATCTCCTCCTATCAAGTTTTTAATTAGCTTGGGCCATTTTGATAATTTTTTGCCCTTAATCTACATCAAGACACTAGTCCGATTATTGGTGAGAGTGTAAGGTATAGTGGCTTGAATGCTTGTCGTTTGTCTATCCCAATCCTTTTCTACTTTGGAAAGTCATGGGCCGGGTTTCTATTATTCTTCCTCTTTCCTGCTCACAATTTCCCCAGATGAGATCAATATTCCAGCTGATCGAGCATATTTACATCATTGGCTTCCTTTGCTAAAATGTATGCTAGAGTAATTGTCTTTACCTCTAAGAATGTATTAGGATCTTGCTGAACTAGCCACTTGAGGAAATCATTATGTTAGATAATTACCATAAAGAGATTCAATTTTACCTCATTGGTGTGCATTAAAATATTTTGAGCTTCTACATTGACATGCCTAAGAAAGCACTCAATGCTCTCAGTTAAAGCCTATTTGACCCTGATAGAGTATCAAGGCTGCTTTTCTTTCCTTTGATTAGATGTAAAGTGAGATAAGAAATGATCAGCTAGTTCCTAAAACTTCTAGATGGAGTTTGGTTCTAGCCTGTAAAATCAAATTTTAATGTCTTCCGTTAATGTTAAAGGGAAACAAATATATAAGACGGCATCCCCCAAGTTTTGGAAGTATTATAAGTTGTAAAATTGGTCAAAATGATCCATTAAATCAATATTTTCATCATACGATTCTAAAGTAGGTATGTAAAGTTTTTGTTGGAAAGCATGCCTCTTAACCTTAGTCAGAGGTGACTGGGATATGACCCATTTGGTCTATGTTGTCATAAGTGTCGCCTTGGAAGACCCGTCACTCTATTATTTTTATTTTTTCTTCTACCACATTCATGGAAGCTATTTAGTTAGCATTTAAAAAAAGGTCATTAATTTTAATTAATTAACAAATATGCTTAATATCTACTTAGAAGGGAGGGTAAGGTTACTATATGACCTATCCTCCCACCGAGAATGACGCTTAAAATCTAAAGTACATCAAGGATTCTAGCTTTCTTGAGTTTCTTCCCTATCTACTAAATTTAGGTTGACTGCAAGACACGAGGAGATAGGTCTATAGTGCACCTCATGCACCACTATGACCAAGTCATAGTTTGTGTCTTTTTGGTGGCGGCTTTATTACCCTTTGATTTCTTTCTTAATGTCGAAGCTTGTGGAAGGGGAACTTTAACCTAACGTAGAAGGTCCTGAATCTTTCTCATTGGGATTTCAACGTCTTGGACATATGCTGTAATTGTTCGATCATTGCCCCCCTTTTGGTGGTGCTAGTGAATGGGCATTCAACTAGCTGTCATTGTTGATTAGGATAGACGTTATAAGAGGGAACATCTTTAGGAACTTGACTCAATTAGTCATGAGCTTTGGTATTCACCATTGTGATTTGTTTTTTTGATCTTCATAGATATAAGAATAACTATAAAAGGGTTTATTAACTCATTTTTATAGACGACGATAGTAATACGTACCTTAGATCTGAATTTTAGCATGAGGGATTTCGAAGTGGACTCTTAGACTTTTTAACTAAGACCTTGCATGCCATAAATTAAAACGAGAGCCTCAAGGGATTTGAAACTAGCTCTCCGTGTCATTTTTTAATATTTAAATCAATAATTACATCAAATAAATGAGTTAGGAGAGAGAGGGCAGAGGAATAAAAGCTAGGGTATGAATAAAATTTTGTGGAGAGGATGTATTCCATAGAGTAAGCGAGTAACCTCTTTTTGTGCAGGTTGAGTGTTGCAAGATTGAGTTAATTGGCTTGTAATCAGATTCTCTAAGGTTATCAAAATAGTAATGTCTTTGGAATCTTGAATAAGATTTGATCCCCTTTTATGATAAGTGTTTTGGTATTTACAAAGATTTGAAAGCCAAAACATTGAGAATTTCTCATAGTTGGTTACTGGCCATGACCCAGAATCTGAGTCAGTTGCTAATTGTTTTGGTCAACTATTATCACACATGTCCTAGGTTAATTGGGCATGATGGATGCAATTAGTATTGGAATAAGTGGATTGTATGTTATTTGTAGATAGACGTAGAATATTGGCAAAGTATAAGGAGCCGACTGGCAATTTGATGAAGTAATTTGGAGTCATTCAACTCACTTCTCTAGTTTAACGTTGGTCATCTAATTAAATATGATCTGATTTTAAAATATTAACCGTCTGGTTACCTGACTAACTTACCTAAATTATTAAGATTATAGATGGGCCTTATTAAATATCTTCATTTGTCCTTATTCTATTAGGCTATCATTGGGCCAATTTTTGTTTGCCCACGCTTACCAGTTTTGGGCTCCTATTACATTCTCGTGTCAGGTTGATGGCTTGGATCAGCTTAAAATATTGGTGGACCCAACAAGAGCAAAATAGGTTTAGAGGCGGGGGAGAAAAAAGCAAATGAATTCTTTATTTTTTATTTTTTATTTTCCTTTTTGAGAGAATAGACGTATCTCATGAAATGTCTAAGCACGGCCATCCCTTCACTTTAGACGGTTAATTTTGAATATTCTTTTGGATGGTGTAATATGAATACTCGTATGTTTGAAAATCACGGATGCAACTATTAAGACTTTTGTGAACACAAATATCAAGATTTAAAAACTATGGGGTGCAAGTTTTAAATTTATGTGAAAGGCTATGCCTGGATAAAATTTGCTTGGAAGAGGTATCCACTCCTGTGTAGGAGCCCCTTCAATCCGAAGGCCTACCACTGATTATCATGAAAGAAAAATTAAATAAGTATCGTGATAGTTATATATATATATATATTATCTGAGTTTTTGATAATTTATTATTTAAAAAAAATTAAAAATTATTTTATATTTTTTTCTAAAAAAATCAAAAAAAATTGTATTAAAAAAATCTCCCTTTATTGAAAAATCTCTCGCTTCCATAACACTAACGATATATTTATTCAATGACTCCGTCTGCATGGCCCCTGCTCCGGTGAAGGCGATCAGCTTTCCCTCTTCCCTAACTTATACGCTGTTTTCTTTGAGAGCGCCAACGCCTTCTTATTCTCCCGCCTCACTTTTGCCTTGAAATTTGGCTTCTCTCCGTTCCCTCCGCCGCTCCTTTTCATGAGTGAAGATGCCCCCTTCTGTTTTTCATGGGGCAGTGAAAAAGGGGAAGATTCGATGTTCCCTCCTCCGTTAGAAAATTCTTTATATTTAATCATACAATAATTATAATTATCTTTTTGTTTTCGGTAAGTAATGTAATTATTACTATTAATTATTAATTATTTACACAATAATTATAATTATCATGTTATTAATTTGTAAAAAAAGAAAAAGATAATGACTCCTTAGAACGAGATGAACGGTTGCCACTACTAGCACTCGGTGGATCTGCGGCCACTCAAACGCGACGGTTGCCTCCACGCCGTCCGTCGGTGCCACATACCGGCCGCCGCCGCAACACCCACTACAGTTGCAGCTGTGGCCACGGCGATCACCATAATCGAAAATACTTGTTTCAGAGTCCGAGTAATAATATTAAGGAGATAAAATATACATCTATAATTACAATAACGAATGATCTTGGGATTAGATTGATAATTAAATTGTGAAAATAAAAGGATATGGCAAACATTAGAAAGTGACAGGGCTTTAGAAATTTCTCACTTGATTTTTTATATTTTTATTTGTATTTTGAACCATTGAATAAATAGATTAATTAGACATTGTAATATCGAAGTTTTTTAATTAAAAAATATAAGGTCGAAGATTAATTTAATTAGAAAATAAATATAGAAAATCGTGCTCCTCATTTACGGTTCTAAACTATTATTTTATTGAACTTAGATTTAAGGACAATAATATATCTAAAGGGCGAAAAATCACACTAATAAAAATAAATAATCTTTGTAAAAAATAATTAAACAATGTACAATTATATTTTTTTAATAAAAAAAACTTCTTTTTAAATATTAAATATCTAAAAATTACAAAATTATAACAAATGCACAAAATAACATAACTAATATAACTTATTAATAAATAATTATAAATAAATAAATAAATGATTTTCTGTATTCTTCGTGCACAAAAATATTTACCCATAAGCTTTTTTTAGATTTCACAAATTTATTTGGTATGCCATTATTTTAACGATCATTTTTTTTTTTTTTTTTGGTGGTAAGTCAGTTTTACTGTATCTCGTCCTAGGCCATTATGCAGCTTCTAAATACATAGCAATAATTTTTAAAAAAATAATAATAAATGTATTTTTAATATATTCTATCTCCATTCTTAATTTTTATTTTTTTCAATTTTATTATCAATGTTTATTTTTCCCGATTCAATCGCCCACCCACTTATGTTCTCGTGGCAATGTAAATATGTTTAGAAAATTATTGCTTTTTAATGTGTGACCTAACATACACTTGATGTAATAGACGTACACTTCAATTCTCTTATGCTTTTAATTTTATCTTCTTCAATGTGTTCACTACCATGCCACAGGAAAGATGATCAATTATATAAATGTTTGCTCAATATAAACTAAGATAAAAATAAAGCAAAAAAATTAAAAAATTAACTATAAAACATAGAGAAAATTAAATATTAGATAACTATAATATATATATATATATATATAAAAGTAAATAACACGACAGTAACCCCTATTTAAGATACCGTAGCATGCAAAAAATAAGGATATAACGTTATGCAATCCTCTCTCTCTTTTATTCAGGAATGTTATAGTCATACAATATTAATCAAATAATTATATTATTTATTATTAAAAAAATATTATTTAATATTTATTTACTATTAAAAAAAATTAATACCCTCTCTCTCTCTCTCTCTCTCTCTCCCTGTGAGAGTCAACCAATACATTCTAAATATCGTTTAGTTTTCAACCTCCCCAGCCAAAAATACTTAAAGGTGGGGTTTGCTTCATAGAGATCATGAGTTTAAAATAAAAAGTGGACTCTTTATAATATAAAATAGATTTTATAATGTGATAATCTTAGAGAGGGAGTGACACTGGTTTGTGAGCAATCCAAGCTCCATTTAAAGCCATGCATGCCTGCTAAATGCTGGTTCTTTCTAATTGTTGTATGCTCACTGGGGAAAGGAAAAGAAAATAAATCATCCTTTATCCTTCGACAGCATCATACCATTCTGACTGCCAAGCAAAAAATAAATAAATGAAGTGGGGTGGGGGCCAGGTTAAGGTACGCGTTAGTGGGATACCCACTAAGGAGGAATACCACACTGCTCATAAAGCTGGAAATCCACAATCGAATAGAAAGCTTGGTTAAGCGTAAGGGTAAAGAAAGAAAAAGGGTCGGCGCATAATTTAAAGCTACCCCATTTCATGCAACAAAACAAACGAATGAGAACTTATCCATCAGGATCAAATTCGAAATCGCTGCAAAATGTGCGGAAGAGAGAGAGGGAATGGATAGATCAGTCCAGAAGGCAAATGGAAGCATCGTCTGTCACATTGTATTGAAGAGAAGATGAAAAGACAGTAAAGCACTGAGATCAGTAGAGAGGGAAAACAAATATCCCAATTTGGCTAGTACCATCCGGAAGTTGTACCCACATGCAATTAATTAGCCAACAAGACAAGAAGATAACTCACAACATCACCGGATAGTTCATATCCTAAGTTGATTCCGCTAATTCAGAGTGGCACTAATCAAACTCAGCTGGAATCTTCTTGGCCTTCCAAGGAAGGACATCGGATCATCTCCAAAATACTAACCACCTCTCGCATGTCTGGCCGGTTTGATGGCACCTGTGAGGTGCATATTAGGCCTAATTTCATCACCGGTGCAGCCTCCTCGGCCGGAAAATTGCCCAGCAGCCTCTTATCGACACATTCCTCCACCCTACATCCATCCAAAGCTCCTCTAACCATATCACAAAGAACCACCACATCATCCTCCATGTACTCAACTGGCCTCTTTCCAGTGACCAGCTCCAAAACCAGGACCCCAAATCCATACACATCACATTTCTCAGTGATCTTAACTGTTTTACATGCAAACTCAGGGGCCATGTAGCCGAGCGCACTCTGGATCTTGCTGCTCAAGACATATCGATCGAGCATCGGCAGCAGCCTTGCTAGGCCATAATCACCCACTTTAGCCTCACCAGAGCTATCAATGAGAATATTGCTTGACTTCAGATTATAGTGGATTACGTTCACTTGATGCAGGTGAGCCATACCTTTAGCCATCCCGAGAATTATTTTAAAGCGGTCATTCCACGATAGGGACTTCCCACCTGACCCTCCATGGAGATACTTGTACAAACTCCCACCCGAAACAAATTCAAATATGAGCAGCTGCAGCGATTGAGTCCAGTAATAACCTTCAAGTGCAACAAGATTAGGGTGCCGGATTTTCCCCATTTTCTTGACTTCCCGTTCAAAATCCTCTTGGGACTTGACGAGACTTGAAACAGCCAGCTTTTTTATGGCAACTGGTCGTCCATCACGAAGAACAGTCCGGTAGACGGTACCGAACCCACCACGTCCTACCTCACTGTCCTTGTTGAGCAGCGCATGTGCTCCTGTGCTGAAGTCAGGCTCACCTGAGAAGAGGCCAGAAATTAGTATAATTACAACTTAAATATGTTGGATGGAGTCAACACCGCTCGCCGGTGTGAACATGTGTGAGCAGCAAGCACATGTAGGGCATACAAATATGTGTTGGACACCATCTTTAATGGCTGATGGTCATGGGGTTAACACCCATTTATTAAAAGCCACTGTAATTTCTTCTAAATCTTTCATGTGAAAAAGCTTACTAACGTCCACGTGTTCCCAACAAAAGTCTACTAACTTGAAGAAAAGGGTTCACCTGAGAACATGATGAGCTTTCCTGAGTTGGCATCTGTAGTGGCAGAACTACTTAAGTCATTGCCTCCAGATGACGCAAGTGCAGCTGCTGAACGAGATCCATATGCTCGGACACGGAGATTAAGAACTGTGATGGAGACTACTCCAATAACAATGACAGCAGCTGCACTGATTGCAATTAGAGCCGAAATGCTGAGGATGATTTTCTTGTGTGTAATAACATTAGGGGGGAGAGAAGCAGAAGTGGAATCAGATGTGGAGTTAGGATCAAGAACAATGGGTTTGGGAAGGACAGCAGGACAAGACCTATTTACTGCAGAACCACAAAGGGATGGATTACCCGCTACAGACAAAGGAGATATCGTATTAAAGAAGCCACCGGCAGGCAGTTCACCTTGAAGATCATTGTGTGAAATGTTGAAAGAAAGGAGATGGGGAAGATCTGCCAGTTGCTTGGGTAGCGTTCCGGTGAGGTTGTTAAAAGATACGTCTACAATCTGTAGGTTGGAAAGTTTTGATATAGCTGCTGGAATCGGCCCATTTAGAAAATTACGTGATAAGATCCTGCAGAGCATTACCACGGATAATAAACACCATGCTAAAATAGAAAGTTCTATAGCAATAAAGTTCAAGGGGGTTAACTTTATCATTCATAGCCCATCAGTCAGTCACGTTTGAAATAGCTAATTAACACATCAGTTTAACTATGGAAATATGCTACGTTTTCTCAAGTAATAGACATTGATAGTAATTATCAAAGCAACTGATTTGCAGCATGCAGAAGGCGAAGCGGAGCTTCATCGACTCATGAATCCAGCCTAGATTTTCCAACTTTGCACAAGTTTTTAAATAATAGAGTGAACTCGAGCCTGGCAGAGTAAAATGTACAGCAACAAATTATCAAATTAAGTCCTGCAACTCGACATAAAAAGCAACTTTAAATAGAAACATACAAAATTGCAAGTGAGGAACAATGCTGAATAGAAGTCGGTAGATTCCCCGTTATGAAGTTGTTCTTCAGCACTAATTCCCTCAGAGAAGTAGCTCCTCCAACTTCGAAAGGGATGCTTCCATTTAAATGATTGTGGCTTAAATCGAGAGAGTATAAGGCCTTCAGCTCAGCAATATCTCTTGGAACAGAACCTATTATAGAGTTCCTGGACAAATTTAACAACTGCAGGCTACTTAAATGCCCAATGGATGATGGCATCTCCCCAGATAACGAATTCTCTGACAAATCTAGCACCTGGAGGCTATGATAAGAGACAAATTCAGATGCGTAGAAAGAACTGTTCATGCTCCCAACTATCCTGTCCTCAGAAAGAACTTCTTGTAAACCCAACTTAAAAATCCACTGGGGCAGATCACCTGTCAACAAATTGTGCTTCAAATCGATAACCTCAAGGATTGTGCAATTAGTCATTGAATCTGGCATGCTTCCACTAAAAGCATTCATGGAAAGATTCAGTGTTTTCAATGAGTGAAGATTCCCAACAGAGACTGGAATAATACCCGAAAAATTATTGGCCGAGAGATCCAGAGTTTTGAGGGATCTCAATGCTCCTATCCACAAAGGAACCTGTCCCAGAAACAGATTCTTTCTTAGATTCAGATAACTGCAGAAGCTCAAGTTGGACATTGAATCTGGAAGAACCCCAGAAAGTGAATTTTCGCTAAAATCAAGCAATTTTATTAAAGAGCAGCCTCCAATGTCGTTAGGGATCGTCCCAGTAAACTGGTTCCGGCTCAAATCAATCATTCTCAGATTGTAAAGCCCTTGAATCCCATTTGAGATTTCACCATCCAACAAATTATTCGAGATATCAAATGACCTGAGCCCACGGAGAGACCAAATCTCAGCAGGCAGGGACCCCGAAATATGATTGGATGAGAAGTTAGCTAAAGTAAGCCGAGAACATGAGCTCAAACTCTTTGGGATCTGACCTGAAAACCTGTTATTTGCTAAAGAAATTGCTCTCAAAGGCCCACATTGTTGAAAGAAATCATCAGCTAAAGTCCCAGAGAGGTGGTTGTTACTCATGTCAAGAATTCTCAGGTTCGGCAGACTAAACAATGCTGCAGGGATGGTTCCCGTGAGATTGTTTCGCGCGAGGGATAATCTACGAAGGAACTGGAGTTGGAGTAGGCCTCGGCCTATGCGTCCTGTGAGGGAGAAGTCGTCAAGAACAAGTTCTGTGACTCGGTTGGATCGAGGGCTGCATTTGACTCCAAACCAGTTACAAGCACTATCCTCATCCTCATTCCAAGATGCCAATTTTCCATGGGGATCTTGAACGTCAGCCTTGAATACAATCAGACCCAAAACATCATCGTTGAAAGAAGGGGTTAAAGATCTTACAAAGATTGGAACTAAAGCAAGGAGAGCAAGCAGATTGAGCAGCAGCTTCTTCTTCATGGTTGAATTACCAGGTTGCGCAAAAAGCTATCAAGAAATGCTCTTGTGAGGATAACTCGGACTCACATTTAGTGGAGTAGACAATAATTTAGCCGCACAACGGATAGAAGAGAGAAAAGCGGCCGATTTTGATGTAAAGAAGAAAGACGACTGGCGGGCAAAACCAGCTGGTTGTAGAGGGGAAATGTGGCGAGATCATTAGACTAAAAATAACTTACGGGAGAATTAGGGAAACAAGAGTACCAAAATTGAAGCAAAATTAATACCACAGACGGAGAGAAAGAGAGAGGGAAAGAGCGGTAAAATGAGTGCTTCTGAACTTGGAAGATGCATACTTCCAACCCATGAAAAAAAACGTTTAGCACCCAAATGGGAAAACCCAGAAATCCCAGAGCTAATTTCAGCTACACAAGCACTTTAAACCCTCTGCCTCTCTGTCTGTTTCTCTCTCCTACACTCTCTAACGGCTAAAATCTAAGAATAACCAAAAACGGTTGACATTGAGAAGACAGCTAAAAGAACAAACAGAACACTCCCAGTTGCTTCAAACAGCACCTTCAAACAGAGCTCAAAGCTCAAAGAAAGGAGCAAGGAGAGAATGGAGTTCGATAAAACTTGAGAGTAGAGAGAGAATAAAATGGCAAACTCCTATAAGCTTTGAAAATGACCGCCGAACACGGAGCAATTACGGGACTTACAAACACTTGTTGAGAGCCCAGAGCTTACACGCTGGAAATCTGGTGCCGGCAGCCTGAAATGCTGCGTAGTCGGATAGGTGAGTGACGACGGCGCTCTTGACTGAGGGATGGAGGGGAGTTGGGTGGGAGAGAGAGAGAAAGACAGGTGAAGCAAGCGAGGGAGGAGTCTTCCAGAGGTGGGACAGAAGAAAATAGAGCATTTACTAACTTCAGATCCAGGTAGATGAGCACTATTTATTCAAATACTGCACAAGCGTCCTCATTTCAAGGATTGAGGGGTTGGGGTGTTCCAATGTGGCAATCGTGATTGGCTCGCCGTGGCCTTCAGGCGTGGTGGGGTATTGCTCTTTGGCTGATTGGAAGAAACGTTATTTAATATGGGATACTGAATAAAGAGCAACTAGCATAACTACTCAATTTTATTGAATTTATTTAAGAATGATGGAGTTAAATTTCGTCCGCATCCTGGTTGAGCTGACAATAGGGTTTTCAGATGCGGAAACCATCCTATTGTGTAATCCATGTTATTATTTGACACACAAATTGCCAAGACATTATGAAGGTCTACAGATAAGTCCATATTACTTGGATTTTTAGTTAAAAATAGTATTTCATATATAAATATAAGTAATTTATATTTATATGCTGCTGCTCTAAATATTGTTTAGGCATTTATTTTAATATAATGTTATCTACACCTATTTGTTTCTTTTTTTTTTTTTTTTTGATTTGGCTAGTATGAATAGATAAATAAGGTACTTTATCATCTGATATTGCTTAAACGGTATGCTCAAAAATACTATTTATTTGTATATACGTACATGTATATTATAGTACAGGACTTTTTTTTATTTTTATTTTTTTTTATCTTAAGACAATGTTATCGAACTAAAATATACAGTAAACATAAGAGTGTATATATTAATATACATTGAAACCTTTTTTTTATTATTCTTTATAATCTTTATACAAACTGTTTTTATAGCGTTAATTAAGTTCGTAGTTAGTAGAAATCTTTAACTTATTTTGTGTATGTCTTACATATGTCTTATCCATTCTCTACGGCAGTGGCCTCTCTTGAAATTTTTAGATGATAATAAGCTTCATATTTCCCTTTCTCATGTAAACTTATTTCCTAATACTTTATGTCGGAGCATCATATTCCCTATCCCAAGAATCGGATTTAGAGTGTATCATAATCAAATTTTAAATAAAATTCATAATTTAAAAGTTTAATCACTGACTTAAATCTAAACTAAATGTTACAACACGATCATGTAATATATACTGTTAAAACATCTAATAATAAATAACTATCAAAATAAAAGATTCAAATATCACATCTAAAAATAATTATAATAACTCATCTCTGAGTTGACTAAGACCACAAGTAAGAAAAACACTCTCAAACCAAAAATCAGAGTAATCATCAATATAAGCAATATTATAACTTAATTATAACAATTAGATTCTCGGTTGAATATAATATTCAAGCCAAAAAAAAATGCTAATATAAATAATTAAACTACATCAAAAATATACTAACAATGTTATATCATTTGAATAGTTCTCTAGCGCCCAAAATTTATATAAATTACATTTAAGCCAGCTAATCTAAAATATTAGTACAATATGATAAGAGTAAATCTAGTGCTGAGTAATGCACACATACATGCACGTGTGCGCGCGCACACACACACATATATATAATAAACAAATATGTAAATGACAATAATCATTGTCCAAATTAAAATGCTGAATATATCAAAATAGTAGTAACATATGCAAAAATCATGAACAAATATGAAAATCATGCAAAATATATAAGAACATAACGCATATAAAAATAGTTCCAACCTATAACAGTTAAGAATCGGTGACAACCTAATTAATAATGGTCAAAAATTAGAATTTGTGTTATGATTATTTTCACATAATCAAATGTCATATATTATCATTCAAATTGTAAGTAGACTAATTGTATATTATATTATATAGTCAAGTTTAATCACCACTTTTTCAACCCATATTTGTTAAGTTTAACTTTTAATTTATAAATAATATATTAGATATCTCGGAATATATTTCATTAATTATCTGCAATGGTTCTTACTTAATTAAAATTAAAAACTCTATATCAAAATACAAATATATGAATTTTTTTCCTAAATCTAAAAAAATAAATCACAATTTTCAAATTTAAAGTAGAGATTTATCAAAAAAAAAAAAAAGTAGAGATTTATCAAATCACTAGTAAAGGAAAAACTCAAACTGCAAAATACAATCAATTGAAGTAAATAAATAGTATATACATGAGCATTTGAATAAGGAATACTCAATGATTCAAAAAAAAAAAAAAATCAACAGCAAAGCGAGAAATAAATTTAAATACACTTATCTTAATTTTAATTTATCAGAAAATAGCTTGAATTTATCTATAATTAATTTGGATTTACTTTCTCCTTCTTCCTCACTCTTTTTTTATTTCTCTTCTCATTCTCTCTCTTCTCTTAAAAAATTAAAGAAAATAAATTTAAATTGACTAAAATATCCTTATATAACAAAATGACATATGTACAATAGTTAAATATTATTCAACAAATATGTCTCAAGTACCACTATTTTGAACTAACCATACACAAGCACCTCTTATGCGCACCTTAATGTGGAGGGATTCTATCCCAAACACATATTAGATACTAAAAATGCTCATATGTAGCTTAGGTGCACATAAAGTATTACTCGAATATGTACCATTTTGCTCCAACACCTAGCATTTGGACCTCACATTTTTTCCCTCATAAAAATTTCTTCTTTAATATTCATGTACCTCAATTAAAAAATAAATGGGAATACTTCTCCTAGATTTTGATTGTTCCGGACTATTTATTTTAACTTAGTCATTTGGCATCCTGAAACCTTTTTTCTAGCGAGAGTAAGAGTGGAAACATTTGTCAAGCTTTTGCCCATTGTAAAAAAATTTTCTCTACCACCTCACATAGAAATATGGGCTGTCTCAGTCCTAGTGTAAATAATCATCCTCTCATACCACCTATTAATCATCGCTTTGGTAAACTATTTTCCCACCAACTAACAAGACTTTTTAAGTTGACTTGATCCCAATATGTATGATAAAATCAAATGAATTCCCACTTTAAATATGAGATCTTTTGTCTTAGTTAAGATAGGTCATCAAACAAATAAGTTCAAATCCTTCTCGTTCAAATGTAGCTTATTTGCAAAAATAATTTCTCTATAATACAATGACCCAATGAATAATTTTAGTAAGGAACATTTGATCTAGTCATCCTAAAATTTAAACAAGTTCTTAAATATATATCAAATCCTTATTAATTCTCAATAGTTTATATTCGATAACATATGAAAAGTCATATGCATATTTAGAAAGTATGTAAACATGAAAAACATTATAAACATTTTCCAAACTTGGAGGTAAAGTTAATTGGTAAGTCACTTCTCTAATCCTTTTTTTAAATCTCAAACAACCAAATAAATCTTGACTTTAATTTTTATTTCAATCCAAATTAAGAAACTCCTTTTGATGGAAATACCATAAAGAATATATGATCTCCAACTTAAAACTCTACTCAATCCTCCTACAATTCATATAACTTTTTGGTAGACTTTGAGAAAGTTGAATTATATTCCAAATCTAATGAAAATTATCTAATGTCTCCTAGATCACCTCATGATCCTAAAAGTTTTTTTTATCACAAATTTTATCCCAATTAATTAAAAACGACATCTTCTTCTATATAGAGTTTTAAAATGTAACATATTAATATTTATTTGATAACTGGTATTATAGGTAAACTCTGTTAATGATAAATAATTATCCTAATTTTATTTCATTTTTAAAATTGATGCACTTAATATATCCTCTAATATCTAAATAGTCTGCTCCAAATGTCCATTCATTTGTAAATAATATTTTTGTGTTGAATTTCAAATTAGTGTCTAACTTTTGATACAAATACTCCTAAAACTTGAATACAAATCTCATATTCCAACCTGATGTAATTGAAATTATAATCCCATAAAGTCTGACTATTTTATTCATGTACAATCTCACCAAATCATTTCTTGAAAATGTTATCCTAATAGCAATAAAATGAGTGATTTCGTTGATAGATCGGTAACTACCATACTACATCATAATTCAATAATATTCTTAGCAAATCCATTACAAAATCCATCGTAATGGTCTTTCATTTCCAATTAAGAGTCAGCATTGGTTATAAAAGATTAGCAGCTTCTTATATTTGGCATTTACTTATTGACAAATCATACACCTTTCTACAAAAATTATGATTTCTTTCTTTATTTTTTTATCAAAAGATCTTTCACAAATCTTGATATATTTTTATTTATTCCTAGATAAATCATGTACTAGAATCCATGGGTTTCATTAAAAATTTCAAACTCTTTAAAGTTAGGTACAAATTATCAATTTTGAAAGCTCAAATTTCCACCAACCTAAGTACTAAAATTCATTGATGATTTTCTATTCAAATCTTCGGCTATATCTACTAATAATAGATCCTCAATTTGTGC